>OX456488.1:48093118-48693118 GCA_949748235.1 Platypus cylindrus | reverse complement strand
CATCTTCCAAATCGTATACATAGGTTGAATTGTATTCAGATTGAAAATTAATTTTAGCAGTTCTTAAATAAATTCTATTCCTAACTATACACCTCCCATCCCCTTTTTCAATTTTATAGGTTCGCGGTCTAATTATTTCTACCACCTTACCTAACTTCCAATTACTTTTTGGCCTTTCTTGATACCAAACATGTATACCTATTTTCAATTTCGATAATTCTTTTACACTTTTCTTGTCATAATATTTTTTATTGTTATTCTGAATATTAAACATTCTATTATGAAATTCTTTTTTATTAATGATTTTTGGAGATAGTTTGTTATGTGAAATTGGTAAATTTTCTTTTAAATGTCTTGACATTAATATTTGAGCAGGGGAATACATGCCGTAAATTGGAGTGTTTCTAAAAGCTAGAAGCGCAAGGTTAATATCCTACCGGCTGCGCCATGTTATATTTGTTCTTATTATTCTTGAGGGATGTAAAAATAAATGATGTTAACTACAAAAAGGTCTGGCCTGAACTAGCCTTCATCTGTTTATTATTCTCTACTTTCATACATCAAAGAATCTATATCTAAAGGGTCTAACAATGGTTTTCTATAATATATGACAGTCGTCAATAGAGAAAATGCAGTATTTGAAGATGAATTTGAAGAGTGAAGCCAGCAGAGTAATACAACATCTTCAGATAACAGAGGCAAACTATCAAGCTGCATGGAAATTAGTAAAGAAGAGGTTTGAAAACACAAGGTTGATTGTGTTTAAATATATTGATAAAATGTTAGACCTGCCAAATGTATTTGGAGAATCAGCAAATGGAATGAAGAAACTCCATGACACTAAAAGAGAGTGTATGCAGGCAATTAAAAATTGTGGTGTGGATACACAGGACTGGGGACCGATGATAATAAGAATAGTGTCAAAGAAATGGGATATGGAATCGAAAAAGATATACGAGCAACAGCGAAAAGACTCGACAGATATAGAAGAACTCGAAACAATGCTAGAATATATGGCCTTCAGATTTAGAACCTTAGAGGCATTAACGGATACGACACGCCAAGAAAATAGTTGGATTAACAATATGACGAGATATAAAGATCGACAATTGTAACTTGCCGCATGAGCTAAGCAGCTGCAGAATATATTTAAGAGTAGAACTCTCTCAAAGGAGTAATATAATAAGAGATAAGAATATCTGTGCCATGTGTCTTAAACACAAAAAAGACATATGATGCACAGAATCAAGGCGATTCAGCATATGCGATGGGGCTCATCACAACTTATTATATCGAAACAGGCTCCAACAACAACGCCGACAACAACAACAACGACCGCACACAAGAGTAATCTCAGCAGCCATGTACAAACAAGAAAATCGAACGCTACTAGCAACCGCATTAGTAAAAGTAATAAATGCTGCAGGTGAAAGAACAATGTTAAGAGCGCTCATAGACTCTGGCTCCCAAGCATCACTGATAACGTAAAATGTGGCTCAAAAACTAATGGTCCCCAAACAAAGAATACAAGCCGAAATATTAGGACTAGGTCAAGGTACACCGAAAATATCACCTTGAAAAACAAGTATTGTAATTGCGCCAACAATTTCTCAGTAATTACACTTTGCCAGTAGAAGTGATGATATTATCAAAATGAACGGGTCCCCTGCCGCAAGTAGGTTTTGATTTAAATGTGTCTGATTGACATGATTCTAGGAGCACATGAATGCGGCCAAATACTTTTGGATGATATAAGAAAAACAGAAAATAAACTGCTAGGGCAGCATACGAAACTGAGGTGGATATTATCCGGAAACACGAAAGTTAAAAACGACAAAATTGAAGTAAAAAGTTTAGTAGCACAAGATAAAGCGCTTGGACGAAGAACCCACTTAACCGAGCAATGCTCATTAGAACAAAGGGCTAAAACTCATTTAGAAAGTGCGTTGGATGATGATTTAGATGAGAAACAATTGAAAATTGAAACACTCCAAACGAAAGTCGATGTATTGCAACAACAACTAAATATTCAGGATTCGAACAACCATACTGAAACAAATAAAATTGATGATTTAACAGTGTATTTAAACGAAGCAAGAAATGAAATTAAAATACTTAATGGTACAAGTCAAGAGTTAAAAGCGAAAAGTATTGTGTCACAAAGAAAAGAACAAGAATACAGAATGAACATAGGCGATTTGGAAAGGAAAATTACAACATTTTTCGAATGGGAAAAAGAAAATACGATAAAACTAGCAGGAAATAAAATGGAACTCCACAATGAACTTCTAAATAAAGACACCGAAATAAATCAATTAAAGAAAAAGATGGAAATATTAAAAAACACTCTGGAAGAGAAAAATTAACAACTTATTAAAATGGATAATTTACAAAATGAAAATAATAAATTGATTAATAATGTTGAAGATTTAAAACAAAAATCCAATACAATGGAAGCTGAGTTGCTTCGAATCGATCAATATGAAGTAAAAATAAACAGCTTATATAAGGAAATAGTATCGTTAAAATTCTGCAGCAGAAAGAGAAAAAGGTTGGAAAAACGATGCGGAAAAATTATGAAATGAAAATAAACAATCGGAGGTTATTATTAATAAATTAAATGGCGATTTATCAAAAGTTCAAGGAAAATGTAATGACAAAATGTCAGCAGCAAACTCAAGTCTAATTTCAACAATCGCAGAACAAATAAAAAGTTACTAAACACAAATTGAAGATTTACGAGAAAGTGCGAGGCAAGGCCTACTTAGCGTGGAGAAAAAAAGTTTCTAAAAAGCCCATGCAAGAAGTGCCGAAAAAAAGAAAATATTCTAATAGAATTTAAAGAAAATGAAAATGAATACAAGAAATTGGAGAATAGTTACTCGGGTTTAATTCAGGAAAATGATGAATTTAAACAGAGCATTTCCTCTTTGAAAATACAATTAGTCAATAGAACAAATCATGAACAAACAATTGTAAAGTTGCAATTGAACATTGAAGATTTGAAACAACTAGAGGAAATTTTAGAACTTGACAACAGTATTTCTGAAATGTTGGAAAAACTGCGTCTACATGAAGAACAAGAAGAAACCGTTACATTAGAAACAACTGAAAGCGATCTATTGCTATTAAAACTACAAACAATAGGGGAGAAAAAACAGTCTTTAATAGAAGGCTTCGAAGAAGAACGGTCAAGTGGTTAAGATGCGCTGATCAGGCAATTATTACTAATCTTGAGATTGATAAAAAGAAGCTTCAAGATATTGAAAAAAGATGGGGCATGAGAAATCAATGCTTCAGATTCAAACTAATGACCAACACAATGATATTCAATCCTTAAGGGAAGAAGTACTTCGTGCGGAACAACAGAAATTCTGTTTAAAACTGGAGAAAGTGGCGCTGCCTGAACGACGTAAATTGTGCGAACGTGATAAAGGACAGGCGATAGCGACTCAGCTGCTGACAGCATCGGAGGTGGCAAGAAATTTCATAAATGAAATTTTACACACTCACGAAAGCTGAATGACTACCATTAGAAAAAGTAAAGTTCCTGGAGCTCCTAACGCCAGCACAAGTAGCAGAAAGGGTAGCCAGAATACAAGAGGAGTTGCTGTCTCACATACGCATCGGGGCTGCGTCGGGGTCCGTGTCCAGTGATAAAAGTAACATTTGTTCATTCTTCACTTATTCACTTCACTTTCACTTATTCAAGTAACATTCTTACTTTTCAACAGTATTCAACATTCAGGGGTTATCTAGAAACGGATGTACACCCTTAAAATGTTGTTGTTGGTCACCAATCAAGCGGTGTCCGTGGTCGTTATATGTCATGGCATACGCCACGAAGATGTTAGGATGTGTCAGGATAGGTCAAACTGAACCCTAGATGCATCATCAAAACATCTAGAAACATCCTAACGCCACGACGTCACGACAGCGTAATCGTTAGTCATGGTTTCAGAAGGCATGTTCTCCAGAGCATGAACGTGATGAGTACGATGGCAGGGAGAAGTGTAACACCCATGAACGAGACGATTCTGAGTGCGACAGGCCATCTAAATAGCATTATGCACTCAGAACAAACGCTCCAACAAGATCCAGACGCCGAACCTGGTGGCATGTGACCCAACATGTCAGATGGTCGACCACCATTATAGTCGAGGTCATATTGGCGGCAGTAGTGGGAGTATATGGGTGTAAAGTGCTACTGGACAACAGAGTCAAAAGACACCGACCGGAGCGGCCTTACGGAGATGCCGCGCCCACTGTTTTCAGGAGAGCAGGTTACCACACTATCCTGCGAAACGAGCCTACTGGGTACGCCACTTCGAGAAGACCACGACGTGACCACGGTGTAAAGACTTAATAAAGAACAAAGTGACATAGCTTAGGTTAGTAATAGTATATAGTAAAATATATTAGCTTAAGGTAAATGTTGTCCTGCGCCTGGAGGCTGGCAGGTAGTATTCATGAACAATACATGACGTCACAGTGTAGGGCAGCAGAACATAGGGTGCAAACAAGGAACTTAGGGTAGACAGGCAACCGGCGCTAATATGTTTTTTATTTTGAAAGCATAACTTAAATTGTTGAATTAATTATAATAATCATAATTATTAAACAACATTATAATTAAAATGATTGAATGTAAACATAAACGAGTTCCAAAACAATTAAATATTTATTATTAACTATTATAAACGACAACGCGCGGCATTCTTTATAGAGCAAGCACGTTGGTATAGGCAAATCCGTGCATCTAAGCAAGGATGTGAACAGTAAGTAGCAAAACCAAACGAAAGACGTGAGATAAGAATAATAATCAAAGTAACTAAGTTTAAGTATTCATATAATTCTTTAATACTATCCAACCCTACATAACTTTTGCTTTTCAAAAACTCTGAAAAGTGTTTTTGAAAGGTATTTTTAACATTTATTAAACAATATTCAATTTGTAACGCTTCAAATTTAATACATTTTTAATGTTAATTTCAAGTTTATAAAAGTAAACAAGCCTGATCTTCTTTCATTTGCTGTGGGGGCAAGTCATTGTACGGGTCATTTCATCGACGGTTCTCACGGCGGCTTTGATAACGGTTGTTTACAGTCGGTTGGATGGAGCCGTCGTAGAGTACAGTGGATATCAAACTGTTTCAAGCAGCTTTTAAATGTTGCGCAATATTGTGAAATAATTAAAGTAAAAATTTTTCAGCAAAAAGTTTTTAGGAAAAGTTGTTTGTATTGATGTCAGGAATGAGTGGTGTGAATATTCTACAACTCTAAATTAAAACCCTGCATATACATTTTATGTATTACGTACAAGTAAATTTTCTGTGAATAAGAAAAATACTTAATATTACCTGTAAAATACATGATTTGCGCACGCATATTCATGTCAGTGAAAATTTATATAAGCTAAAATAAATATTTTCCTGATAATAATAATCAATAAATAGACAATTATAGATCATATAAATAAATCAATAACGGGTATTTTATTTCATATTAGTATTCTGGTAAAAAGAATTTTCCAAAAAAATTGGAACCAAGTTTATCTCTATTACAAGACTTGCGTAAAAATTATAGGTTGCAACCGGTTCTCTCATGGCGAGAATCTCATCGTATCTCAGTTAGAAATACATACCAACATTTTTCTAGAAATTACCAATTTTTATCCCATTTTGATCATTCAGGAAAACATTGCTTAAATAAATTGAAAATGGACCAATTTCCTAAGTATAAGATTTGCTATAATCAGTATAAAAAATATATTATAGACCTATTTCCTATTCGCAAGAGAGACGGTAAGATACGAATTTCAACGAGAGAAACATTGCAACATAAGATTCTTGCGCAAGCCTTGTAATAGGTGTGAAGTATGTCACAATTTTTTTGGAAAATTCTTTTTACCAAACTACTCATATTAACAAAATGCCTGTTATTGTTTTATATAGATGATGTAAAATTGTGTATTTATTGATCATTATTATAAGAAAAGTATTTATTTTAACTTATATAAATTTTCACCTGCCGATGACATGAGTTAGGCGCGCAGACCTTCTACGGTATATCAAAACCGAAAAAAATAGAAATACCTTAAACATATATCCGTCGCAGTCTGTATCATGCCATATCTTGCGCGCGCATGTATTTGTTTTTCACTTGCTTTCAATGAAGATCACATTTGGTGGTTCCGTACCTTGTCCTTTGTAAAATAGATACGAAATGCAAGGAAGACATTATTTGTTATACCATGCAGAACAGCATATTATTCATTAACACTATATGCAATCATGAAAATTGTAGAAAATTCTACGATAAACTAGCACATTTATGAATTTCAAATTAAAAAATCCCGAATGAATGATAGAATTTGAACAAATAACAATTTTGCTAGTAAACTAACGATATTATGAATTTCCTTTGTTCCTAAATTTTATTTGACTGAAGCAAAAGCTGTAATTAAAAGAATAATATTAGACCGAAAAATAATAGTTGTTTTAATTAAAATAGATATGCAAAATTTACAATTTTTTTAATTGAATGTTGCAATAATCAAAACTTACTTATGTCCGTATGAAACAGATAATCATAGCAATACTTCAAAATATAGCTATTTGTGTTTCGTGCCCCTGACACATACTTTAGCAATAACAACTTGTTGTGGGGCCGTAGTAGAGTTGGTAGTAGAATTCACCGGCACAGAGTAATCAAACACTTTGTATGTGGGTGGTTTATTAGACACATCTATTTTAAGAGAGACAAAAGACGAAAATGTCCAAATGTGATCTGTCTTGAAAGCATGTAAGAAACAAATATATGCGCGCGCAAGATATGACATGATACAAACTGTGACGGATATATGTTAAGGTATTTTTCTTTTTTTCAGTTTTGATATACCATAGACCACAAAAATATGTAGGGTATGTGAGTACGTCATTACATTTTTTGTGTGGTTATCTAGAGTACATGTGTAAAATATTGAAATTTCGATCACAGATTAGGCATTTAGGACTTATTACAATAAATATATATTCAATATACACATAATAAATCTATATAGAGTATAATGAGTATATATTATATACAAATAAAAGTGCAACTGGTGCAATATTATTTGATAATTCAGATAAACTATATAAAATAAAGGCAATCGTAAACAATACTGGCGCCACAATGGCCGCCGTTTTACGCGTATTGCTGTCACACGGTGAAGATAGACGAAATCTGTTGCCATATGCACAACTACTTCGGTACCAAGTACAGAAAATTAAAGCGAAAAGGAAAATAAAAATGAAAAAAAACTATATTTTAGTCAGTAAAAAGATTTTATAGTAGTATAGTTAGATAAGTATAATTTAGTAATAAAATTAAGTTCATATATGTAGGAAAAAAATTACTTCTTTGTTTAATGACGTGGAATAATTTTTTTAAGATGAATATTGGTTATCAAAATTCAAGTTAGTTTATTCAATCATAAATACAGAACACAATTAATAAAAATACAAATTCATACGAACATCTCAAAAATCTATCTGACAGTTTTTTTTTTATTTTGTACCCGTGACAATTTTTTTTCATTGCTCACTCTGATTCATTACTACATATATATAAGTGTCTTCATTTTACCGAAACTTTTAGATAAACTTTTGTACTCTCTCTGTTTCTGTACATCTTAAGAATATTATGATTACAAGCAAATACTATAGATGGTAATACGTCTAGCTTCTGGTAAATATTGGCTAACACTCCCTTAGTAGTAGCGGGTGCAGTTACATCATATTATAGCTTACAATAGCTTCATTAGAGTTTATAAATGATGTTTATTTTAGTTACAAAAAATATGGATATAATTGCAGCACAAGCATAAATATTGTTTTTCCAAAATTGTTGATTTTAATTGTTACATGTTACATTGATCAACAACTTTAGGATATAGTGGCACCGCATCCTGAAAGGTGGCGCCATTTCACTACTTGCTTTAAAATGTATGAAAAAAATAGGGAGTTGGACGTATTGCTATCTATGATATTTGTTACAATCTTGGATTGTTTAAATCACATTCTGATTTATAAGATCTATTATTCAGATAAGAAAAAAAATCAAGAATTGGTTCGTGACATTAATTATTACGAATATGTTCGAGTGATATATGAACAATCAATCGAGATTAGTTCTGTAATTATTTAAATTACAGATAAGGACAGGTAGAGAAATTAATTGCGTCCATGAGAGCGATGCGTTTATTTTGCGATAATTGTCAGTTCAGTGACGGGCAGTGTTTATTTTTCGTTTTAAAATTTTACGTTAGTTTTGATATTTAAAATAATCCATAGTATTCCAAAGGAAGCGTATAACTTTTAAATAATTGTTAATAACAATGTCAAAATAAATTTTACATAATAAATTACCAATTATTTTTGTAATATATTTTTACTCAATCTTATAGCACGTCATACAATTAATAAAATGGGGAAGAAAACAAAATTATGCCCACTTTTTAAATAACCATTGTTGTATTATATTAAATATTCATTTTTACAATCATAATTTTAATCTGCTGCCATAAAATCTATGATTTTCCTTAAAAATAATAAAATTTTATTTTCTCATAAGAGCAATGTTAAAAACTGTTGTCTCAGTTAGTCGCAGCGTTGCCTGGCGGTCACTCGTTTTGTTTCTAGTGTTCACTCCTTCTCACCTATATATAATACTTTAAGTAATATATATATGCCTTCTTACAGCCCTCCATAGAGATAACTTTAGTATACGTTAAAACGAAATTGAAAATAATCGGAAATTCGTAATTTGCGTTATAGTAGAATTTTAGCGAATATTTTTCTTGCAATTCGCAATGCGTTATGCTCAAAGGCGTATATGAACGTAGCTTTATACAGTCGTTTCCCCTTCTTATAGTCGCCCATAGCCATAAAAAATGTGTATGTATGGAGATCTATAATAATAATAATCTTATAGCTCTCCATATGTATATGTTAGTAATTTAAGTAATTCGGTATTTCTTATCTCTGTGGATCAACGATATATAAAACTTGTTATTTAAACTGTTTTACATTATCCTATGTCTTGTACAAAAATTGGGACGACCAAAAACGGCTAGTACCATACATGTACTACACATGGCCTATTTATCTCTTAACAACGACCGGGTTTTGTAATAAATCATTATAATCAATCAAATTATAGGCGCTTTACAAGGCATAACTCCTATCAAATAAAACGTACTGCTAAGCGAACTGACGATTGGGGGTGAGTTACTTGTTGTATGGTGTTAATTGGTGTTGAAATATGAAGACACTAACTTCTTTCTGCTTCTTGGTACTTTAATAATTAAATGAACAACCACTTACAGAGTAATTGACACAATGTCGTACAAAACTAATTTAGCACATGATTGGTAATAACAACTTAAAATTAAAGACTTATCTTATTTATACATTTCTTATATCTCCTACTCTTAGTACAGCGTACGTGCCATCCTAATTTTATTCGGTAACGTATGTACCTTAACTCGGTTATGGCCAGTACCTTTGTTCTAATTTGCTGAAGGGTGTATTCCTAGTTACTTTGACTATTATTCTTAGCTCACGTCTTTCGTTTGGTTTTGCTACATACCGTTCACATCCTTGTTTAGATGCACGGATTTGCCTATACCAACGTGCTTGTTCTATAAAGAACGCCGCGCGTTGTAGTTTATAACAGTTGATAATAAATATTTAATTGTTTTGGAACTCAGTTTATGTTTACTATTTACACTATTTGTGGGTAATCTATTTACGATGTGTAATCTATTTACACATTTTAATTATAATATTGTTGTTTAATAATTATGATTATTATAATTAATTCAACAACTTAAGTTATGTCTTGAAAATAAAAGGCATATTAGCGCCGGTTGCCCGTCGACCCTGAGTTCCTTGTGGCTCCCTATGCTCTGCTGCGCAACCCTGTGACGTCATGTATTGTTCATGAATGAACAATTATTTGCTTAATTTCAATCAGAAGACAGAAATTGTTTATTTCATAGTAATTTCCATTATTCTCCTTTTAAAAACGAACAAATATACTGATCTAATTTATGTGATCTGGTTTAAAATAAAGAAAACTTTACTTTTTGTAATCTCTTTACTAGGAAATCAAATAGCAAATTACCAATCACCAAGGTTGAAATCTGATTTAAATTGATTTTAATCGAGCGGTTTTTTTATTTCTTAAATCATAATTAACAATAAAGAGGCAAATCTCATATTAAAGTACGGAAACATTTTATTCATAAAACATTTAGTATTTCGATTAAAGTTATTACTTTTTTACACTATTTAAATGTTAAAAATGAAAATGTTACTTCTTCATTGCTTAATTTGTTTCTAATTTTTGAATAATGTGAAAAAGTTTAGATTAATGTGAAATTAAAGGCCAGAATGTGAAATGAAATGCAATTTCAATTTACTAGCAAGGGCATTAACAAAAAAGTAATAATTTTTATCTACTCCCTCGCCCGTGAAACTCTCCCGACGTGGTGAAGTAACAGTAGTAACTATATACTACAACTGTACGTACTAGTAGTAAACAGAATATGATGATGACCAATCGCTGATCGGTACTCTCGGTAGGCATAATCTGACCTTCAACCCACGATGTAAGTGAAATTGGCACATTGGCCATTGGCACATTATTACCGGCAGCACCATATGCCATTACACACATATGACTTTATTGCGCAATTATATAATATGCCTGCTAACAAAATAATTCATCGTTATTTTTAAATAACCAAATAAAATTCCTCTATACTTAATTTTATCAAATTAATGTAAACCCATAATGTAATAACCACTTGAAGGATAATCCACATCACAAAATCACACAACACCAATTAAAACACTAAAGTATAAAACATTAAACAGTCTTTTTAACATTAAGCTTAGCACACACTACTTGGCTTTTGCAAGCATCATTATTAACTTCCGCTAGTAATGAAAATGGTTTACATACTTAAATAGGTTAATTAGTAAAAATAGTAATCAAATTAAAACAGCTACAACCGATGTTCAATGTGGCCGCGTTTTTTTCGATTAATCGTCTAATTCTATTCAAGAATGACGATCTTACTCTCTGAAATTGGAAAACAGCTTCTTGACGAATTTCACTGACAACATGAATAACCCGTTGCTGCAGTTCATACTCAGTGTTAGCGGGTTATTTATAAACTAAATATTTCATACACAGATAAAAATCCAATTGATTAATTTCTGGTGATCTGGGTGGCCACAATATTGTGGACACGACCAATCCATTTATGGGAAAAATTGTAATCCCGATATGCACGGACATCTGTTTGAAAATGTGGAAGTGCTCCATCATGCATGTACCACATATTCCTAACTAAGCATAATGGAACATCTACCCATAGGTCATCTAAACCATTTTGGAGAAAATCCAAATACTGCACTCCCGTTAAACACTGAGGTAACACGTATGGGCTAATCAAATGATCGCCAACGATACCTGTCCAAACTTTCACACTAAATGGGGATGCGCCAGGACGGTAAGCATTAGGGTTTTCCTCAAATACTACTCTATTCATGATGCTAATGATCCAGGTCGTGGTTGTACGCTACCAGTGTCACGTAGTCCTTGAACCACGCGCGAAAAAGTGGCACTAGCCGGAAGACTTCTGCCTGGAAAACGTTCCGCATACAATCTTCTGGGTTCTTCGGCATTTCCACCACTTTCATCATAGATTAACACTATATCACACAATTCCGCGTTTAAATACAAATATTGCCGCGCCATAATAATTAAATAACTTGTAAAATTAAGTAAATAAATAAAAAACGAATTATTTGGGTTAATAAAGTGCAAGATTGCGTAAGTTTTTCGACAAATGTGTTAACTCGGACAAGTGAAAAATTAAACTGGGGAGTAATTGAAGCAGTGTGGTCTACTTAGCTGAAATTTGTTATTTGCATCTCTGTCACACAAACGATAACCGTGAAGGCATCGGTTGAAGGAAAATCACTTCACACTATGAATTTTTCCATTAATAAATTCTCAAGCATTTGTTTTTGTTATCATTCTTTAACAATGCAGAATGGGAAAGTTGAAAAAAGAATAAAATATTATTTATTTTCATTGTTGGCGGGCCGTGCCATTAACAATTTTAAATTTTCATTGTAATAATTTAATAATGTACTTAATTGCTTAATGTGATATTATGGGATAGCATCACTAATTTCAGGATGCTATTGCGTAATAATGTAACTAATAAAATTGTAAAGTTAGGCCAATG
The DNA here is from genome assembly GCA_949748235.1 of Platypus cylindrus. NCBI lineage: Eukaryota > Metazoa > Arthropoda > Insecta > Coleoptera > Curculionidae > Platypus > Platypus cylindrus. Next base: position 48,680,808 of record OX456488.1, on the reverse strand, counting down.
TTTCATAGTTTTTTGTCAGCTGATACCTATTGCCAAGGGAATACTTGGTACTTATATTACGATACGGGTTTCAAATTAATTTCGAAATTAAGTGATTAATCAAAAACAAAAAAATTGTTTAATTTATGGAGACGCATATTCAGTCGCAATGTCCGTATCACTAGAAATCGCTGAAAAGATGTTCCTCGGTTTCGACGGCACAAAATCAACATTATATGACTTCATAGACAATTTTGAGACAGCAGTTAGATTAATTCAACCCACACTAAGAAATATTTTATTGGCAGTCACTCTATCAGCAATGACAGGAAACGCTAAAGCTTTAATTCGTAATAGAGACTTTAATAACTGGACAGATCCTAAAAACCACCGTCTAGCAATATACGCAGGAAAACGTACAATGGGTCAAAGACAATTAGAACTAACCTCATGTAAACAAAATACGGGCGAAAACGTATTGCCATATTTAACAAAATATGTTATTTTGTTAAATATGTTATGAAAATTGTTATATTAAGCTAATTAATGGATTAGATGGAAACTTTTCAGTAGAAGTCCGTCAAATTCGTGTTACTTTATTAAAAAACGAAGCACTCAATGTTTGTATAACAGGCCTTACTCGAAACTTAAATATACTTGTAAAGTCACGAAATCCGGATACCTTAGAAAAGGTTATATCTATTGCATTAAATGAAGAACAAGAATTAAAATTTAAAGTAGAAATGTCTGAATATCAACTCTTAAACAATTCTTCTGCTCGCCACTGTCGGAATTGTAATAAACCTCGTCATACCTCTTTACACTGTCATTATAAAAATTCAACACAAAAATTTTGTTGCTACTGTAAAAATAGTGACACCTAATCGAAGAATGTAGACAGAGAACATTTTATAATGAAAATAAAAAGTTCCTAAATAATAATCGGCCATATAATCAAAGACTTCAAAATTCAATAACAAATGATAATCGACCATATAGTCAAAGGTCTCCAAGACTTCAAAGTTCAATAACAACGAATGATCAGCCAAATAACTAAAGACCACAAAATTGAACAATAAATAATGTTCAACATTTAAACTCCCAAAACCTTCGTCAAGTTTCATGAACCATTCACACATGTTTTCACCATATGAACTTTCACCAAGTGGTGGCCGAGTCTCATTAATATCACCAACTACTTCTACATACATTTCTATTTCAATCAATTATCATAAGCAAGTTAATCTTTTGATAGATACCGGTGCAGATGTTTGTTTAATAAAAGAATCCCTATTATCTAATCTAAATTCTAAAAACTCTAACGAACAAATAATTCTTAAAGGAATAGACTACCAAAACAGACAAATTAAAACATTATACTCAACACCGCTTGATTTAAATTTACAAACAAAATCCTATAGTCACACATTGCATGGTATCATTTTCACTGTTGAATTACCAACTTTATATCCTAAAATTAGGAGATAATCAAGTTCCTTTACATTACTTGAAGCAACCCCGAATAGATTAATCAGCAGTAACTAATGAAAGTAATTTAGATAATTTTGTAGAATACACTTTAAAACCAAGATGTGAAACAATAGTTAAAATTCATATAGTAAACTCAAATTTAAAGGAAGGAATTTGTTTTGAATTAACAGTACTTAACGGAATTTATCGGTGTCCTAATATTGTAAATGTCAGTGATTCCAAATACACGTTTACCTCTATATTAAATATAACAGAAGATTACGTGACCATAAAAAAATTAAATCGTTCTACAAAAAATTCCCAAAGAAAATATCGTAAATTCCAAAATAATGGAACTAATAGAACTAATATCTAATTCTTTACGAATATCACACCTTAATATAGAAGAAAAAGAAAGTCTATTACAAATTTCTCATAATTATAATCATATATTCCACTTAGAAAGTGATAAACTTTCATCTACAAATACTGTAATGCATGAGATAAAGACATATATAATGTCATATATATATATATATAATATATATAAATGTAAAAGCATATCGCTATCCTCAAGTTCATAAAGAAGAAAAAGACATCCAAATGGAAAAAATGTTATAAGATAACATCATATTACAATCGGTTTCTCCATGGACCGCACCTGTTCGGATTGTCCCTAAAAAGCTGAATGCATCTGGTAAATAGAAATGGAGAATTGTTATTGACTATCGTCGACTTAATGAAGTAACTATTAGACATTCATTACCGAATATAACGGATATTTTGCATCAATTAGGTCACTCCAAATACTTTTCAACGATAGATTTAACATCAAGTTTTGATCAAATTGAAGTGTCACCAGATGATGCAGATAAAACAGCATTTTCCACTCATACAGGACACTATCAAATTAACAGAATGCCATTTGGACTAAAGAATGCCTCAGCAACATTCCAAAGAATGATGAACCATATGTTAACCGGACTACAGAACATCAAATGTTTTGTTTATTTAGATAGTTTAGTTATACATGCGGACACATTAGAAAATCATAATCAAAGATTAACCGAAGTTTTCGAAAGATTATCATAATTTAATTTGAAAATCCAGCCAGACAAATGTAAGTTTCTCATGAAAGAAGTCATGTATCTTGGACATCTTATCATAAGTGATGGAGTCAAGCCAGATGAAAATAAAACTCAAGCCGTTGCAGATTTTCCAATATCACAAAATTCTATCGATAAATATTATCGACGTTTTATAGAAAATTTCAGTAAAATAACTAAGCCGCTAACTAAACTTTTAAGAAAGGATGCAGAATTCATCTGAACTAGTGATCAACCATCTATATCATCAAATGGTGTTTCAAGCATGTGAAAAATGAAAGATTATTTTATGCAACAAGCCACTTTTACAGTACCCAGACTTTTCAAAAACTTTTTACTTAACAACTGAAGCCAATTATAGCACCACAGAAAGAGAACTACTAAGTGTAGTATGGAGCATAAAGCATTTTAGACCTTACCTTTATGACAGAAAGTTTATCATTCTCACAGACCATAAACTACTGACATGGTTATTTAACGTCAAAGACCCTAGATCACGGTTAATAAGATGGAGACTAGCTATTGAAGAATACGAATATGAAAGTCAATACAAACCTGGTAAAACTAATCAAAATGCAGATTGTTTAAGTTGACTACCGATCAATTGGCCAACCAATCCAAAAGAACAATCATTTATACATCATATGAAAGGAAAACACCCAGATTCTTATGAAGAATTTAAGAAAAGTTTTAATTCCAAACTAACAATTAATTCAAATGTAGAAGGAATTGAACAGTCATTAACTAATCCAAAATCTAATATTTGTATAATGCTATCAACTGACTTTCAAAATATCAAAACTTCGTATAAAATTCCTGACAACCATATAGAAAAATTAGAATCGCAAAATATCAAACCTCAAGAAATAATCGAAGGAAACCAAGAACAACATTCTATATTCTACACATTCATAAGTGAAAATTATTGGCAAACTATTACGCATGAACAAATATTCAAGTTATCAGTTGTTGTAAAACAACAAGAGAATTTATGGCATTCTTTAAAAATAATAACAATGACGCGACGTCACAACAAAATGCGGGTCGTATTTCACTTAGAAACGAGCTGTTTTCGACGTGACGTCACACTACTACTAAGTACTGCTACATTAACACGATTTTCTTTTTTTTTCTTTGGGTTCTTGAAAAAGAACATTTAGTATTTCAGTATGATTTTCTAAATTTGGTTCTTGAAAAAGAACGATTTACTTTCAGTATGATTTTCTACATTTTGTTCTTGAAAAAGAACGATTTGTTTACAACACTAATATCTCTTCTTTGTTTTAAAACAGAACAACAGAATTTCTATCCAAATCTTCTATTTCTATTTTTCTATTGTGTTCTTGAAAAAGAGCGATTTTGATTTTAGCCCCATTGCTCATGTTGTTTCCGAAACAATGTTCAATTTGTTCTGAAAAGAACAGATTGGTTTGTAACCGTCGTCTAGGTGATGATGTGATGTCGCCAAACGCAGGACCAGCTACTGCGGTCGCTCGCTGGTATTGTCGTCTTTTTATGCTCGTTACCTCTCCTCTGCCGCACAACCCGTTTCTAATCGTAAGCTCCACCCCGCGTCTGTCATCATGCAGAGTCAACTACATTGATTATTCTAACTCATTTTAAACAATGAATTGTCTGTTAATAATTGAAATAGATATGTAACACACGTAAAATCATGTTGCTGCTCTATCTACGATTTATTGGGCCAATTTTTGACCATTTATCCATATGATAATTCTAGTTTTCAAATGAATAAAATAGCATACAACGACTAAATATAACCAATGCTCTTGACCCATATAAATAATACCATTCAATTATGAACTCAAACAAACTGCAAACTATTACCAACAACATAACGGTTCAAGTTTTTAACCATATGAATTACTTTTCATATACGCTACGTGAGTAAATCTGCATACATTGGAAATTTGCAAGGAAACAATACATCTGCTTTATAGTACAAGGCACATAAAATAACACATTTTTACCAGCACATAACACTAAGGCATTCGAAAATACGGTTTACTGCTTATTAACGTGACGTCAGAGGAGTAGCCAAAGAAATCCGTCTTGACTACATATAGCACTTGTTTTGCCGGCGATTTAAATTTCGCTGCTATATGTTGTTTTGGTTCTGTAATTACTAATAATTTTTTTTGTTACGTAGATTTAAATATGTATTTACTTTTCACACAATTTTTGTTTGTATACAATATTTACGTTAATTACTATGCACTTTTTTATCGTTTCTGAACGATGAACTCTACTTATTTTTATATGATTTTGATTGTATCTTTTTTATTGATTGATATTTTTGTTCAGTAGTGATATGTATTATAGAATAAGATTTCCACATTCTGTTCTTATCAAACTTGCATCGAAAATTGTTCAAATTTATTAATTATAAGAATTTTCCAATCGCCACTTCGATTAAATTCACGCTTGAGAGAGGGCCCATCAATATACGTTTAATGGTGGTTCAGTGCTCAGTGCGTCCTATTTATTATGTATATGGGAATGGAACATTCAAGAAGACAGTATACAATTTTACAGTGACTAATTTAAAGTGTTTCTACACAAGTGTATCTCAAGAATCATATCTCACAACCAATCACTCACGTGTCTCAAGCATAAGCTCTCTCTCTCTCGCGACAGTAAAGTTACTTACGTGTCGACAAGTATAATTCTAACTCTCTCGCGACAGTAAAGTTACTTACATGTCCTCAAGTGATAAAATAAATCACTAGCTCACTCTATCGCGACAGTAAATGAAATCTACTGATCGGGAACAAGATTAGCACTGTAAAGTTTATATTCACGGCAAAAGACTTGCTCTCACTACATGAATCTGAGGTGGTTGTTTTGTATTTACATCAAAGTTGTATTATTTCAATCATTGTAAATAATCTCAACCAGTGTTGTAAATAAATGTTCAAATAGTTCAAATTTGGTTTTTTTTTGTTGGTGAATTCCAATTGAGTCAGCACCTATCTATTTCTCTTGTTCTGGCAAGAGCCATCACTATTAGCCGAGGCTAGAACAAATTGGTCCTTCGAGCCGGATCTTCATCAACATAAATCAACGGAATTGGATTGGTACGCAGCAGACAACCGCATCGCATCACATAGGTACCGTTAAGTTATTGTAATTAGAGTATTCGTCAAGTCAGAGTTAATTTTTTTTTAAATGAATCTTACAATTAATTGTTAACTAATTAAATAGTGACTATCTTTTTTGTTTGTGTCTATATCACGATATAGTACACTTTGTAATTTATTTGACGAGTATTCAACAAATTTGGCTAAGTTTTAATTTTTTGTTTTGAATTTTGATTATTCGTTAATTAATGAATGATTGTTTAAGCAAATAAATAATTGTCTACACACTACACATTTAATCACTCCTTAATTATTTTACAAAATAGCTGCTCTAATTAATTATACGAATAATCAACAATTCTCTATTTACATTTTTTTTGCATTTGATTATATAACGCCGTTTCTTTGTCATACTCCTCTTGACATTTATCATGGCGACACTAGAATCTCTTATCAAATCACGCGGTGCCTATAAGGGTAAAATCACTCCTCTTAACTCATGGTATGAAAAAAACCATGAGGTCGAAACTGAATGCTTCATGTACGAAAGTAGGCGAAATTCACTGAGTCAATTTTATCACAAGTATTCAGATATACAACTTCAAATTGAGCTTATAGATCCTCTGAATGAAGATTCAGAGGATGTGGAAAAAAGGTATTTCGATTGTTTAACGAAATATAGTACAAAAATATCAGAATTAGCAGCATTGAAACTACATACTTCTACTTCTGAAATCTCACAAAATACCAGTGCGATAGCTTGTAATTCAATTCAACCAGTGAATTTGCCACAACTTAATATTCCACAGTTTAGTGGAGATATCACAAAATGGAACGCATTCATCGAGCTGTTTGAAGCGTTAATATCGAACAACCACACTTTAACGGACGTACAGAAACTAGTATATTTACGCTCTTACTTAGAAAAAGAACCACTGCACTTGATAGAAACACTACCATTAGTTAATGACAATTTTAAAATTTCATTAGAGACCCTCAAAAACAGATATAATAATCAACTTTCAGTTATCTTTGCTCATATCCAATTATTAGTTGATATCCCCGCGCTCACTAAAGTTACTGCTCACACTCTTAGAGACTTTATCGTAAAAATCAAACAAAATATCGCGTCTCTAAAACTTCAAAACATTCCAACTGATCATTGGGATTTAATACTAATTTATTTACTCTCTAATAAATTAGATTTCTCCACTAAAAGGGCATATATCGCTGATAGAGGCAGTCGTGTTAGATCTGGTACAACTTTAAAATTACCTACGATCTCTGATTTTTTATCATTTTTGGAACAAAGGTGTATTGTATTGGACGATATGTCTGAACCAATTCCACAATCACGGAATAACTTTAAATATCCAAGTAGTGTGCATAGAGTGGCACATCATGCACAAACCATATCTTCCAATAAACCACCTTTACCCTCATTACAATGTGCTTACTGTACTAACTCAAATCATAAAATTTATAGTTGCCCTTCATTTAACTCTTTAAAGGTACTTGAACGCAGTAAAGTTGTTCAACAAAAAGGGTTGTGTTATAACTGTTTAGGGTCCAAACATAGTTCTAAACAATGTATATCTCCACGTCTCTGCTCTATTTGCCAAAAAAGGCATCACTCGCAACCCTCAGCAATCAGTTCGGTTAGCGAATACACACAACACAACCCAATTCACACCTAATCACTCAGCTGATCGTGCCTATCGATCAGCAACCACATCTAGAAACACACAAGCTCAACAATCCACACAAAAAACAAATGTAATGAAGTCCAGCACAGATGATGATGCTAATACACAGACCACATTATCAGTTCTTGGATCTGATAGTTATGAGGTACTGTTGGCCACTTGTGTGGTTTTAGTTTCTGATGTGGATGGACAGCTACATCAAGCTAAAGCCATCCTCGACCCTGGAAGTACCATATCCATACTCACTACGTCATTCATGCGGCAATTGAAACAAGTTCCAAAGGAAGAACACGTACAAATCTCGGGCATATCTGGAATAGTTAGGCAATCTAACAACTCAGTTACGATAGATGTGAACTCGTCAACTGACCCTAACTATTCCATAAAGGTCAATTGCTGCGTGCTTGACAAAATCACTGGTAACACACCACAACGATTCATCAGTAGGCAAAGGCTAGCTTTGCCACATCACCTTCCACTAGCCGATCCAAACTTTAACGTTCCTTTCAGGGTCGACATTCTCTTAGGTGCGGATGTATACTATCAAATTCTCCTCCGCAATATGCAAAAAATTAATGATCACTCTCTCACACTAATCCCAACCAAATTTGGATATGTACTATCAGGTATAATTGCTGACACAGCTTCTAATAAGCAATCTCTCTCACCGAATAGGGAGCACAGTTGTTTTTTGACCTAACGCCCTACAATAGAGCAACTCATGCAACAATTCTGGGAAATAGACAACCCAGAATCACTCTCGCCTTCTCTCCTTTCAAAAGAAAATCAATTAGTTGAAACACACTTTCAAAACACTACACGTATCTTAGTAAGCGGGTCTTTTCAAGTTGATTTACCCCTTAAACAGCCCACCAAAGAATTTCCCTTAGGTGATTCATTCTGTATCGCCAAAAAGAGATTCCTCAACCTCGAGAAACGACTACAAAACTCTCCACAGCTGCACGATGAATACAAAAAATTTATAGACGAATATGTCGCTCTAAATCACGCAAAAATAGTTCCACTCACATTAGTAAACGACATTGGTGCCTGTAAGTATTTTCTTTCTCATCACTGTGTAATACGAGAGGAAAACAAAACAACTGAACTTCGCGTAGTGTTCGATGGATCCATGAAAAGCACATCTGGATTATCTCTCAATGATATAATGCATAAAGGATACACGGTACAACCAGAACTGTACGACATTTTATTAAGATTTCGCACATTCAAATTTGCTTTAACTTGTGACATTCAAAAAATGTATCGCCAAATCTCAATTAACCCCTCACAGACTTACCTTCAAAATATTTTATGGAGGGAGAGTCCATCTGAAGATTTAAAATGTCTCGAGTTAGTCACAGTGACGTATGGTACAAATAGTGCACCTTATTTTGCCACTAGGTGTTTAAAACAATTAGCTGAAACACATGCAGCTGAATATCCAATAGCAGCTGAATCTCTCCTCAATCAATGTTACGTAGATGATGTATTAACAGGGCATGACTCCTATGAATCAGTAACCACCCTACACCAGCAGCTGGTCGACTTATGCGGAATAGCTAAACTCACACTTCATAAATGGTCCACAAATTGCTACCCTCTACTCAGAAATCTATCAAATGACATAGATACTGACAACAATGGTATTCACGAGATTACTGACAACAATCAGTCTAATAAGGTGCTTGGAATATTATGGGACTCTAATAATGACACATTTTCCATAACTTTTCCAAATTCTACTGTCAATAAACAAGCAACAAAACGAGAGGTGTTATCCAAAATTGCTCAAATGTTTGATCCATTGGGTTTGATTGGTCCAGTCATTGTCATCGCCAAACTTATTATGCAAGAAATATGGAAATTAAAAATTGACTGGGACGACAATTTGCCAGCTACACTACTCCAACAATGGAATACCTTTTTTGAAAACATTGGCCAGTTGAAGGAGTTAAAAATTCCAAGATACATCATGGAAGATGCCACCCCAATTATAGTAGAGCTCCATGGATTTTGTGATGCAAACAAACGAGCTTATGGTGCTTGTATTTATGCACGAGCTATTTTCCCTTCAAAAAACATTTCGACACAGTTATTGACATCAAAAAGCAGGGTAGCACCAATAAAAGAAATCATCCCTAGACTGGAGTTGTGTGGAGCATTATTACTTTCTACTCTAATGAAAAGAGTATCATCTATCTTGACAAACAGATTACCCATCACTAATATCCACTGCTGGACCGATTCGGAAATTGTTCTCGCGTGGTTGAATTCAGACTCATCAAGATTCAACACATTTGTATCAAATCGTATTTCTCAAATCCAAACTATTACTCAAAATTACACTTGGAATTATATCTGCTCGACGGACAATCCAGCAGACTGTTTGTCTCGATGTTGACAGTGTAGCAGACTTATGCCTGCTACACTGTCAACATCAACACTTTGGTTTCACGGCCCTAATTTTCTTCAACAAGAAGATATCACAACCAAAAGCAGATCACCATCACCATCCATCCCCGTGCTAATAGGTGAAGAAAGAAAATTAAAGCCAATAATTTCAGCTTGTCTGGAAACACAACACACATCCACTGAATATTGGCACGAAATTTTCAAAAAATTCTCATCATTTTCACGATTGCAATACACTATGGCTTATATAATAAGATTCACAAACAATTGCAAGTCTGATGTTGACAAAATCCAAGGACGGTTAACAGTAGCAGAATTGACACAAGCTGAAGCACTAATCTGTAAGCTGACACAGTCTCATGCATTTCCAAAATTATACAAGGAACTCAATGAAAGCTCGTCAAGCATCACTGATCAATACTTACAAAAACTAAGTCCGTTCTTGGATAATAATAAACTAATAAGGGTTGGAGGTCGACTAGCAGCTGCAGCTATACCGTATGATAAAAAGTTTCCTATACTACTACCTTCAAAGGATCACGTGACTACTCTAATACTAACTCGAGAACATATCAAGCTAGGACATGCAGGTCCACAAGCAGTATTATCCAATATCCGAGCAAGATATTGGCCTTTAAATGGACTCAAGGACATCAAAAAATTAATCATAGAGTGTCACCCATGTTACAAGTTTAAAGCAAATAACTTCGAACAAATAATGGCACAGCTCCCTAAAGAAAGACTTACACCCTGCCGCCCTTTCGAAAAAGTTGGAGTGGACTTTGGAGGCCCATTTTTAATTAAATCATCGACATTAAGAAGTTCAAGAACCGAAAAAGCATACATCGCCTTATTTGTATGTATGGCCACCAAGGCAATTCATCTGGAATTAGTGTCAAGTCTATCAACAGAAGCCTTCTTAGCAACGTTAAAACGTTTCATATCACGTAGGGGTTGTCCTAGCATCATATACAGTGATAACGGCACCAATTTCGTAGGAGCAAAAAATCAACATAAAGATTTATATAACTTTGTAAATAACACACACACACGCACTACCACGGAGTCGTTTCTCGTCACCAAAGAAATCTCTTGGAAATTCATTCCTCCGCTTTCACCGCATTGGGGTGGGTTATGGGAAGCAGGCATCAAAAGTACAAAATATCACTTACACCGAATAATGGGCAATCAAGCTTGTACTTTTGAAGAACTCACCACTATTCTCTGCCAAATCGAGGCTATATTAAATTCACGACCACTACAACCCTTAACCAGTGACCCCAGTGACAACCAATGCTTAACTCCAGGCCATTTTTTAATAGGAGGACCTCTAACTGCATACCCCGAGCACAATGTAACAGAAATTCCATTAAATAGGTTGAATCGTTGGAAAAGACTCACTCAAATCCAACATTCCTTTTGGTCTCGGTGGTCAAAAGATTATCTCAATCTCCTCCAAAATAGGCCCAAATGGATCACCCTTGCTCCAAATATTAAAAATGACGATATTGTTCTCTTAAAGGGAGAAAATTCCCCACCACTCGAGTGGCCATTAGCCAGAGTTTTGGAAGTATTCCCTGGAAAGGATGGGAAGGTAAGGGTTGCGCGAATTAAAACAAAACAGGGAGAGTTTGTTAGGAACATTACGCACCTATGCCCGCTTCCACTCTGTAAATAGTTCATTCTACTATCCAGCATTCACGCTGTATATATATGTATGTACTTGTAAATATTTTTCAGCTTCTCAAATTGCATTAAGGTCACTCATATTTCAGTCACTCACTCAAAACATTGACACACATCATTGCCCAGATCGTTCACACAAGGGGGGAGTTTGTTGTAAAACAACAAGAGAATTTATGGCATTCTTTAAAAATAATAACAATGACGCGACGTCACAACAAAATGCGGGTCGTATTTCACTTAGAAACGAGCTGTTTTCGACGTGACGTCACACTACTACTAAGTACTGCTACATTAACACGATTTTCTTTTTTTTTCTTTGGGTTCTTGAAAAAGAACATTTAGTATTTCAGTATGATTTTCTAAATTTGGTTCTTGAAAAAGAACGATTTACTTTTAGTATGATTTTCTACATTTTGTTCTTGAAAAAGAACGATTTGTTTACAACACTAATATCACTTCTTTGTTTTAAAACAGAACAACAGAATTTCTATCCAAATCTTCTATTTCTATTTTTCTATTGTGTTCTTGAAAAAGAGCGATTTTGATTTTAGCCCCATTGCTCATGTTGTTTCCGAAACAATGTTCAATTTGTTCTGAAAAGAACAGATTGGTTTGTAACCGTCGTCTAGGTGATGATGTGATGTCGCCAAACGCAGGACCAGCTACTGCGGTCGCTCGCTGGTATTGTCGTCTTTTTATGCTCGTTACCTCTCCTCTGCCGCACAACCCGTTTCTAATCGTAAGCTCCACCCCGCGTCTGTCATCATGCAGAGTCAACTACATTGATTATTCTAACTCATTCTAAACAATGAATTGTCTGTTAATAATTGAAATAGATATGTAACACACGTAAAATCATGTTGCTGCTCTATCTACGATTTATTGGGCCAATTTTTGACCATTTATCCATATGATAATTCTAGTTTTCAAATGAATAAAATAGCATACAACGACTAAATATAACCAATGCTCTTGACCCATATAAATAATACCATTCAATTATGAACTCAAACAAACTGCAAACTATTACCAACAACATAACGGTTCAAGTTTTTAACCATATGAATTACTTTTCATATACGCTACGTAAGTAAATCTGCATACAGTGGAAATTTGCAAGGAAACAATACATCTGCTTTATAGTACAAGGCACATAAAATAACACATTTTTACCAGCACATAACACTAAGGCATTCGAAAATACGGTTTACTGCTTATTAACGTGACGTCAGAGGAGTAGCCAAAGAAATCCGTCTTGACTACATATAGCACTTGTTTTGCCGGCGATTTCAATTTCGCTGCTATATGTTGTTTTGGTTCTGTAATTACTAATAATTTTTTTTGTTACGTAGATTTAAATATGTATTTACTTTTCACACAATTTTTGTTTGTATACAATATTTACGTTAATTACTATGCACTTTTTTATCGTTTCTGAACGATGAACTCTACTTATTTTTATATGATTTTGATTGTATCTTTTTTATTGATTGATATTTTTGTTCAGTAGTGATATGTATTATAGAATAAGATTTCCACATTCTGTTCTTATCAAACTTGCATCGAAAATTGTTCAAATTTACTAATTATAAGAATTTTCCAATCGCCACTTTGATTAAATTCACGCTTGAGAGAGGGCCCATCAATATACGTTTAATGGTGGTTCAGTGCTCAGTGCGTCCTATTTATTATGTATATGGGAATGGAACATTCAAGAAGACAGTATACAATTTTACAGTGACTAATTTAAAGTGTTTCTACACAAGTGTATCTCAAGAATCATATCTCACAACCAATCACTCACGTGTCTCAAGCATAAGCTCTCTCTTTCTCGCGACAGTAAAGTTACTTACGTGTCGACAAGTATAATTCTAACTCTCTCGCGACAGTAAAGTTACTTACATGTCCTCAAGTGACAAAATAAATCACTAGCTCACTCCATCGCGACAGTAAATGAAATCTACTGATCGGGAACAAGATTAGCACTGTAAAGTTTATATTCACGGCAAAAGACTTGCTCTCACTACATGAATCTGAGGTGGTTGTTTTGTATTTACATCAAAGTTGTATTATTTCAATCATTGTAAATAATCTCAACCAGTGTTGTAAATAAATGTACATAGTTCAAATTTGGTTTTTTTTTGTTGGTGAATTCCAATTGAGTCAGCACCTATCTATTTCTCTTGTTCTGGCAAGAGCCATCACTATTAGCCGAGGCTAGAACATCAGTTAAATTAAAAGACAAACTGTTGAAAGAGAATCACACCAATATTACTATACCAAAAATCAATAAAGATTATTTATCTTTATTGATCACATCTTATTGATTACATCTTTATTAAAGATGTAATTCTCTATATTTTCAGAAGCAACAAAATCTTAGTAAAAATACTTCAAAACACTATTAAGACTCCTAATGAATCACAAATACAAACTATTTTAAAAGAAAATAATTCTAATCCAGCATCTAGACACTCAGGATTTCATCGTACTTACAACAGAGTTAAGCAGTACTAGCGATGGCACAATATGAAAACCGACCTTAAAAATTTTATTAAAACATGTGAATCATGTCCAAAGAATAGAATAAAAGACGCAAAGCCATTATGCCAATGGAAATAACCACAACAAGCTCTAATCCATTTGGCAAAATCTTTCTAGACATCGTAGGTCCCTTACCTACGAAATTATCTCAATCTTTTTCTATACCAAATCATGAAACTATTACTATTGCTGAAAAGTTTGTCCAAATTTTATATGTAAATTCTGAATTTCAAAAAGCATAATAACTGATCAGGGAAAAGACTTCACTTCAAAATTATTATCTCAATTAGCAAAACTCTTGAAAATTAAAGAAATTCATTGTACGACATACCATCCGTAAAGTAATGGATCATAAAACAGAAAGTGCATGTAAATAAGTTAAAACATGCTTTTGTTCCAGATGCCTAATGTGGCATGCTGCTTCGCAATATATTAACTTACCAATTACTAACACTGCCGGAATGTATTACGAACAGTTGATGACCGTTAAATTAGTGGAAAAGCATTGGAATCTTGTAAGTTACTTAAACCTGGAAAATTTCAAACAGAAGATACAATTTATAGAAAATTCATACCAAAAGACTGTTCAATTTTGCCGCTCTGAAAAAGTTTTTAGAAATTTTTCACCATGTTCTACTTCATTAAGTAACTCAAACAAAATATTCCTGAACTATTAAAGAAAGAACAATTGTTACAAGACGTAATGGGACGACGAAAACAAAAGCGGGCATGGTTAAATATAATTGGCTCAGCATTGAAAACAGTTTTTGGAACGTTAAGTGAAGAAGATAGAAGTTATTACAACAGTGTAATAAATGATATCGAGTCGAATGAAAAACACGTGTCAAATCTAATTTATGAGCATTTTTCATTACTGGTTCTTCTCATAAATGAAATTCAAAACGAATTATCAATTCTTCTTGATTAAATAACGTTTGCTAAATCCGGTATTATTCATCCCAATATAATTACACCACTCCAATTAAGTGATGAACTAATTAAAACTCTACCATACTTACAGTCATCTACAACTTATCCTCTACCACTGAAGATAGAAAATAGACATAATTTAATAGAAACATCTCATATTCAATATTATTTCTCAGAAGACAGAATCATATTTACTACCGAAGTGCCTTTAGTTACTCAAAATACATATTTATTATATAAGCTAATTCCGCTACCTATATATCGAAAGATTCTACAATTATTCATATTTATTTTACCATCAATAAAATTCCTTATCATTTCCGAAACACGAAATGTATCTTAGACTCATTACAATATTGTAAAACTTTATACCAAACTTATGGAATATGTGAGACCAACGAACCACTATATTACTCGAACCTAAGACCAATTTTCGAAATCAAACTGCTGTCTATATCGACCACCATTCCGCATGATTGTGATACCCGAAGTATTCAACCCCAAAACGAAATTTGGCACAAATTAGCAATACCTAATCACTGGATTTATGTCTTTCCTAATCAGACTGAAATAAAATTAAATTGTGAATAAAAAAATAATGTCCAGCTCTTGCTAAAGGGAACCGAAATTTGTAAACTGACAGAAACTTGTAAAAGTTACGCCTATTCCGCAACACTTTCAAGTGAATCAACAGTATCTAGCAGTAACAGTTCTTTTACTCCATCTGATTACGATTTTGAAGAAGAATGTTTATAATCGAATAAATAAAACCACCATCGAAAATTTAAATTTAACACCGATATTGAAAACCTTAGATTCAGAATCTTTAAATATCGCTAGTGATAAACTGACACGCTTAAATAAAGCAGCAGAAGCATTGTCTAAAGAAACTTTTACATATAAATTAATTCGTAGTTCATACTTTTCTATTCTATGTTTAACTCCTTTTAAGATAACATTTTTATACATCTTGTATAAGTTAATAAAATATGTCTGGAATCGTAGTAAACGTAACCACGGCCATTCTCATTCACACTTTGACACTTCTAGTAAATGCTCTCAGATTGTAAATTGTCTCACATTTAATATATGTAATAAAAAACGACCGAAAGATAACACTAATGAAATTTGCTTACGAGAAATAAATAATGGGCATGATAACGTATATATTAAAGAGGAAACACTTCTTAGGAGAAGTGCTAAGATAGCTCAGTTAAATTAATAATAATACGAACCGCACATGCGGTTCGAAGCCAACGACCAGAAGCTGGCTCCCGCAACCTACGGCAAGAGCTTTCCCACTTTAGCAGCATACCGCATCGCTTTTCGCCTCTTCGACATGGCGCATCATGCGGCACCTCTCGTCAACCCATACACCCGGATATGTCAGTGCCGGGATAGTCGTAATGCCCCGTCCGGCCACAAAGTGCTCAAGATCCCCACCAACCCTCAACCTGCCGACCAACACCACAGCCGCTGTTTTTCGGTGCCACCCTCACACACATTCTTCTCAGTTGACATATAACACCCTCTATGGCATGCTCCGCCTTCGCTTTCAGGCACTCCACATCCCGGCCAACCACTACCAGCGCCAGGTCGTCCGAGAATGCAATCGGCACCACACCCGGTTCAAAATCCATCTGCAGAACCGAATCATAGAATAAATTCCGCAGTGCCGGTCAAAGGATTGACTTCTGAGTCAACCCCGCCCTAACATTAACCTCCCTACAACACGGCAGTATTACTTTCCTGCTGTGGAAGTATAACCTCAGCATCCTCTGGCGCTCCAAGCTAACACCTTTGCCCGTAGGCCTTCCATGATGCAACCCCACGAGGCCTCGTTAAAGGCATTTATCACATCCAGGGTCACCCCTTCTACAGTACACCCACTATAGTAACCCCTTCTGTTGCTTTCCTTCGCCATCACTTCACCAACCGCCCCCACTACCGACCGTTTCTTGCGAAATCCATACTGGTTGTCGCTGAGCATTCCTCTGTCTTCCACTTCCGTCTCTAGCCGATTTTTAACTAACGTTTCCAGGACCTTACCGGCCCCATCCAGCAGGTTTATACTTCACTTCTCTTGCCCGGCTTCACCACCAGCACCAGCCTGGTACTACGCCACCTCCCCGGGAAGCAGATCCGAATTCTGACCACATTTCGAGCACCTACTTTAGCCGTTTCAAATTGCAATGCACGAGCTAAAGTATCTACTAAACAGCTAGATATTGTCAGAATCAATGCTTGAGTTTCTGCATCTCGAATGCCATTTATAAAGGCTTGGACCGCCAGCAGCTCTACACCATTTTCTGGTGTACCATGATACGGTAATCGAACTAATCTAGCTATATCGGATTCGAAGCCTTACAGCGATTCATTGAACTCCTGTTGGCGATTTTTTAATTGGCAATGATAAACCTGCTCCAAATGTGACTGGACATATCGCATTTCCAAACATTTTACTAGTTGTTTCGCATAATTTTTCCAATTTAGTTTCAATAGAACCGATTTCATTTTTTAATTACTTAGAATTTTCAATTAGTTTGTTTTCAATGCCGCCTATTTCATTTTTAAAACTTGATTCTATTGATTCTATTGGTGAAAACGGCGTTGCAGATAAAAAATTATCTGAATCCTAACCTTCATCTTTTAACGCTTCGTTAATCCGTTCGATCAACACACATTTTTTTCCGATGGTATTTAAATCTCTTTCCTCTAGCTCTCTTCTTAAATCCACCACTTCTAAATCAGTAATTTTCATTTTCGAAACCATTTTATTTTAATTTTCACCCAGACACCTGAAACCAATTGTAACGTTCTACTCTTATGAGTTCGAATGAGTGTATAATAATAGTTGCACTTTAAATAAAAAATGTTACTTATTGAATTAAAATAAAAATGTCTAAAAGACACACAAAACAATCAACACAATTATCAATCACAATTGATGATCAGTATTTGAACAATATAACAAAGACTATTTATATACAAATTTGCGGAGCGGATTCTTATACAAATATTTATTTATACGACGCGTATCTAAGCAATAGATAAACTGATCCGGAAATCGAAAATTGCGGCCTTTTTATATAAAATACACAGCCTACAATATTCTCAATAGTTTTGACTGATCTATGGCCTATCGATTTAAATAGTCTGTGTCAGTCAAGACAGTTCTGGAATGTATTTTACAGTAATTTAGTATTATGCTTTTGACTTTTAGCAAGAATTATAGTAAATAATACTATAATTCCACGAATAAATAAAATACATTTTTATATATTTTATAATTATGTCTATTATAAAACTCTTAAAAAAAACTTCAAGTAAGTATGCATAATATATTATATAGGAAATTAAAAAAAAAATTTAACCAGGCCAATTGACAAATAATAATGAGGTCAAATCATCCCGCAAAACGGTATTTGGGTTTTCGAAACATAAAACTCGATGAAATCATCATTACAAAAATCATAATCCATAACTACTTAAAATAAAGAAAAGCCCAAAGTAAAAAATAGCTTGAATTCGACATCTCTCTAAATAGGAATTGAATCATGTGATAAATACATGGTACCATATACAAATAAAGCTTTGGGTTGGCCAAAACTCAACGAACCACGACAACGCGACATCCGTGTTCACTATACGCTTCACAGTATATTCTTCTCATTTTGGTTCTGTAGATTCTTTAAATATATAAGAAAAATAGTGGGAAGTTGCATACAGTAATGAGAGAGAAACAGACTCAGATGTAATATTTCTTTATCTCGTTTCAGTATACAGCAATTGATATGTTACTTTTCTGTCAAAAAAACATAGAGAAAGATGGAATATTTGAATATATAATATGTAATAAATGTCTCATTCATTAAAAAGAAAAAAAAAACAAAAAGGAACAATCAACTAAAACTAAAACAGCCCCACTACCATAGGCGGATGCACCGGTCTGTAGTGTAAACGGTAAATTAAAATCAGGACAATAGGCACCGTAACAAGACATTCTTTTAAAGTTGTAATAGCTGATTCAGATTGATCAGTTCACTCAAATTTAACCTTTTTCTTAATTAACCTCGTAAAAGACGCTATTAATGCTGAAAAATTTGGGATAAAACGACGATACCAAGATGCAGTACCAATAAAACGTCTAATTTCATTCGCATTCTTCGGACATGGTGTATTTAAAATTGCCGATGCTTTTTCAGTATCTGGTTTCAAACCATTTTGATCTACGACGTATTGTAAATATTTTAACTGTGGTAAACAAAAATTACATTTCTCTTTTGCAATTATTAAACCGGCAGCATTAAGTCTATCGAAAACAGCATTTATTAATATAATATGATCTTCAAAATTTTGACCAATTAAAACGATATCATCTTAATAAACTAAAACATTTTGTTGAAGATCTACACCTAAAGCATTGTCAATGTCTTTGCCATCATGTAGCTGGAGCATTAGTTAAACCGAAAGGCATCCTACGAAATAGAAATAATCTTCTACCAGGAACAGTAAAAGCGGTTAATTGCCGTGATTCTTTACTCAAAGGAACTTGCCAAAAAAACGAATTTTATATCAATACTACTGAACAATATTTACTTACATAAATAATAGCGACCACGAGTACACTCTAGAATAATCTCAATGACATGTATTTTAATAAGTGATATTGTCTAGAACTGTCTTGACGGACACAGATTATTTAAACTAATAGGCCATAGATCAGTCAGAACCATTGAGAATATTCTAGGATGCGTATTTTATATAAAAAGGCCGCAATTTTCGATTTCCGGATCAGTTTATCTATTGCTTAGATATGCGTCGTGTAAATAAATATTTGTATAAGAATCCGCTTCGCAAATTTGTATATAATTGGCCTTTTTTTTGTTCGTCTCAGACATTTCTCTTTTATTTAAATAAATAACATTTTTTTATCCAAAGTGCAATTATTATTTTACACCCATTGGAACTCATAAGACGAGAACGTTACAATTGGTGTCAGGTGTCTGGGTGTAAATTAATTTAAGCTGCAAGAATTCGAAGCCGACATGGCTAGATTAGTTCGATTAGCGTATCCTGGTACACCAGAGAGTGTTATGGAGCGGCTGGCGGTCCAAGGTTTTATAGATGGCATTCGAGATGCAGAAACTAGATACAGTCTAATTTTGGCAAGACCTAGTTCTTTAGTAGAAGCTTTAGGTTGTGCATTGGAATTGGAAGCAGTTAAAGTGAGTGCACGGATGTTGGG
Source organism: Platypus cylindrus (assembly GCA_949748235.1). NCBI lineage: Eukaryota > Metazoa > Arthropoda > Insecta > Coleoptera > Curculionidae > Platypus > Platypus cylindrus. Next base: position 48,660,623 of record OX456488.1, on the reverse strand, counting down.
AGGAGTGCGAATCATGAAAGATGAAGTGACGCCTGAGGAACAAGGGCAAGAATCAATAACGCTGGTGGCGTGGCAGTTGTGCTGACAACAAAAGTCAATGTAAAGAGAATTTTTCTTTTATTTAAATAAATAACATTTTTTTTTATCCAAAGTGCAATTATTATTTTACACCCATACGAACTCATAAGATTATAACGTTACACTACTTAAATAAAGGGAATTACGTAAATTATCTAAAATATTTGAAACATATGGTAACGGATAGCTATTTTTCCCAGGGACTTTATTTAATTTTCGAAAATCTAAACATACACGATAAGTTCCATCTTTCTTACGAGCTAAATATATTGGACTAGACCACTGTAACGGTTTAAACCGGCCACTAGAATAATACTATTGCCGATGCACGAGCTTTTCGCCAACATTAATTTATTAGTGCTAAGGATCGTATGAATGTAAAACAGCCTATTGATTAATTGGGAAACTCGGAGGTGTTAAAAAATAATAAAAGAAAGACCTTTGCTCCAACTAATAAACTTTATTGTTTATAAAATAAAATGTAATTTAATAAAAAAATATTCTATGGAGAAAAAATAACATAGATCTTGCAATTCTAAAAATTAAGTATTAATGAAAAGATTCTATAATTTTTATCTCTGAATTAAGGATAAATATTATTAATAATAAACGGTATCAAACGTTCAATAAGTAATGTTACTGGGTAATATAATCAGTTAGAACTACCAACATTATGCCAGATGCAAAACAGATAATATGTGAAAAAACATGTCTTTAACTAAGGTAAAATTCTATAATATAATTTGGTTATAATTTTGTGAGGAAAATTCATGCAGTTCATGAAATTATGTAATTTTTCCTCAATGAAAAATTCATGCAACAATCAGTAAATAGTGTAGATCCTACCTTGAGTGGTTGTCTAAATTCAATACCTTACGTGTACCTTCCAGCCAACAATTTTCGTCGGGAGCGATGATGACGTCGTCGGGGTGCTGATAACGTCTCCAGTTACAGGGGCGGTGAGAACGTCGCACGCACAGTGGTCAGAATTATGGCACCAGTTGATTATAGGAACGAAGCTGATAACTGTAGCCACCTCGCAACGATGGATAGTTCATGAAATTCAAAAACAAACCAAATATATTCGAAAATTTGAATAATGGATAGGAAAACGTGCAGATAGGAATGTAAAACGTTTTCCTTCGTTGAGTAATAGTTAAAGATGGGAATTTACTGTAAAATTCCAGAAAAGTACAAAATTTGCAATATGACGTCAACGCGAATATAACAGAAAATTTTATAATGGAATATTGGTTAGAAAAAAATGGAGTAAATTAGCAATAATTCATCTAGAAATGAACTATTGGAAAAATGAAGTTATATATATATATGTATCTTGAAGCCTTTCTACCCTCGAATGGTGTAGGCTTGTTAGTCTTTATCTTTTTTTCCTTTTTTTTTTGTCTATGCTTCTACGTTTTCGCTTCCCGTCCCTGCGCCGCAAAACTTTCTCCATTCCTTACTGTTGTTTGCCATCCTGCTAGCTTCACTCATCGTTATTCCTCTTCTTTGCAAAATCTTTCCTATCATTTCATTCCAAGTAGTTTTAGATCTTCCCCTTTTTCTTTTCTGTCCAGGTCTAGCTTCCCATACCCTTCTCACTTGTCTTTCTTGTCCCATTCTTTTCAGACGGCCCCACCATCCCAACTGCCTCTTCTCTATGTATTCGTGTATCGCCTCCATTCCCAGTTCTTTTCTTATTTCTTCGTTCCTGATTCTTTCTCTCTTTGTCACTCCCTTTACTCTCCTCATGTATTTCATTTCTACCGCTTGAACTTTACTTATTTCCTTGTTATCTGTTATCCATGTCTCACATCAAAATGTCAGTATTGGTCTTATTATTGTTTTATATACGTTTATTTTTGTTTTCCTTGTTATTTCTTTTTTCCCCACAATCATATTGCTGATACTGTAAAACACTTTCATTGCTTTTTCTACCCGACTGTTAATTTCTTCTTCTTGCTTTCCTGAACTAGATATTTCTACTCCTAGATATGTCCATTTCGTCACTTGCTCCAATTTTACCTTATCTACCATGATTTTTATCTCCTGTTGTTCCCCAATTACCATTACTTTTGTTTTCTCTTTACACATTTCCATTCCGTTCTCTCTAAGTGTTTCATTCCATATATTTATGTTTGCCTGCAGCTCTTTTTCATTAGATGCTACCACCATTATATCGTCTGCGAATGCTCCACTCTTTACTTCAACTCTCTCCATATAATTCCATCCCACTTCAAGTCCTCTAGTTCTTTCTTTCGCTTTTCTTATTATTCTGTCCATGTAGATATTAAATAATGTTGGACTTAGTCCTCCTCCCTGCCTTAGTCCGTCTTTCGTTTTAAATTTTTCCGATTGTTTGTTATTGACTATTACGCTATTTGAGTTTTCTTCATATATTTTTTTTATTAATCTTATCATTCTCGTGCTTATCTCTTTCTCTGCCATCATCCTCCACAATCTATCTCTTCCTACTTTGTCGAAAGCTTTTTTCAGATCTAAAAATCCCATATATACTTTTCCTTCTTTCTGCTTGCTTTTTCGATTATCTGTTTTATCGTGAATATATTGTCTTGAATGCTCCTTCCTTCCCTAAATCCTGACTGTGATTCATCTAGTGTTTTGTCGATTTTATTTCTTAATCTCTCATTGATCATTATTTCCAGCACTTTCATATTGGTGTTTATTAGTGTAATCCCTCTATAGTTATTACAGTCCTTCCTGTCCCCTTTCTTGTATATTGGCACTATCATTGCATGCTGCCATTCTCTTGGTATTCTTTGTTCTTTCCATACTTTTTTATACACCTCAATCATTATTTTCCTCCCCTCTTCCCCCATATATTTTACCATTTCTGTTGTTACTGTGTCGCTTCCTGGCGCTTTCCCATTCTTTAATAGCTTTATGGCCTTTTCCATTTCTTCCACAATAAACTCTTCCTCATCGTCCCTGCCTTCAGCTCTGCCTACATTGGCTACCTCTCCTATATCAGTCCTCTCTCTCTTTTCTGACAGCAGCTCTTCAAAATATTGCTTCCATCTTTCCATTATTTCCTTTTCCTGCTTTAATAGTTCTCCTCCTTTATTCTTTATATATGTCGCGCAGTTGGCCTTTCCTTTTCTTACTGTTTTCAGTCTGCTGTAGAATATTTTTTTCCCCTCTGCCGCTTCGTTTTCTAATTTCTTGCCAAATTTTGCCCATTCATTTCTTTTCGCCTCTAATACTAATGTCTTCACTATCTTCCTTTCTTCCTTGTAGCACTGATACGTTTCTCTAGTTTTTTTTTGTAGATATTCTTTCCATTTTTCTTTTTTTATTCTCACTCTTCTCTTGATCTCTTCTGTCCACCATGCCGTTTGTTTTATTTTCTTATTTCTTTTTATTCTTCCACACACTTCCGAGCTTGCTTGTAGTATTATCTTTTTGAGTTCCTCCCAGCTCTCTTCCAAACTTAATGTCTTCCATTTCTCATTTCTACTCTCAATCATCCTCTTCATTATTTCTCTATATTTCTTTGCCACCTCTCCGTCTTTTAGTCTATACGCTTTTATTTTCTCATATTCTGTCTTATCTTCTTTTCTCTCTCTGTTGTCTGCTTTTAATGGTTTCTTTATCTTTGATATTACCATATAATGATCACTTCCCACTTCCGGTCCTCTTGACACTTTTACATTTACTATTTTCTTTCTATTTTCATTTCTTGCTACTATGTAGTCTATTATCGATTTTTCCTTTCTGCTGCTCATCTCTCTAGTATATTTGTGTATATCTTTGTGCTTATAGTAAGTATTTGCTATAAACATATTATTGATTCGGCAAAACTCTATCAATCTTTTTCCATTATCATTTAGTATTGTCTACCCATTCTGGCCCAATATTCTACTCTCTCCTGATTTTCCCTTTCCCATTCTACTATTGAAATCTCCTGCAATGTATATTTCGCCTTTTGCTCTTTCTACCGCCTCTGTTAACATTTCCCAGAATTTCTCTTTGTTCTCCTTTTTGTCATCTTCATTTGGTCCATACACACTTATTATTGTTATAATGCTCTCGTTATCGTCCTTCATATTTATTGTCAATATCCTCTCTGAACATGCCTCCCATTTTTCTATATTGTGTGCCCATTCTTTTTTTATCATACATGCGACTCCCTCAGCTGCTCTTTTCTCTGTTTCCACTCCGCTATATATAAATACACTTCCTTTCATCATTTTTTGCAGTCCTCTTCCTTTTTTTTTCGTTTCCGTTATTGTCTGTATAAATAAGTATGTCTATCTTATTTTCCAGAAACTCATCTTCTAGTTCTATTTCTTTTCCCTTTATGCTTCGTATATTCCATGTTGCCAATCTCCATATTTCTCTCTTTTTCCTTCTCATTGTTTTCTGCTCCTTTCCCCACTTCTTCTTCAGTTTTTTGTATCATTTTCTTTTTTCTTTTCTGTGATAAGCCGCATATGTCTTTTTGCTCATATCTTGTGTTCTTGTAGCTCCCCCTATCAATTCCGTTAATTTTGCTTCCAATTTGTCCATTCTGGTTTCAAATTGTTTCTCTATATGTTCCAGCCTTTGCTCTAATTTATCCGGTTTTCCTGGTTTTTGTTTTTTCCCTGTATTCTCCATGTTTTCATATATTGTGGCGGTCATTTTACCTACTATTTTTTCTATATTCTCTATACTTTTTTCCATTTTCTCTTGAGTTTGTCCTTCTTCTCTTTTATTCCCCTCTTTATATATCGTAATTTCCCTTTGTATCAGTTTGATTTGAATCATTAATTCATGTGATACTCCACTTAGTTTTTCCTGGGTATCTTCATTTTCTTCTTTCCGCTGCGACATATCTTTCTGTCTTAATTTTATTCTTTTTTCCATGCTATCTTCAACCTCGCTCATCACTACTTCTCTATACGATTTGTTTGCTTTTTCTTGTTCCTCATATTCCTCTTCTTCCTCCGTTGATGCTTTTCTTTTTCTAGTCTCCACTTTTCCCACTGGAGGAGTTCTTTTGATTTTTGTCGTCACTTTGAATGGGTTTTTAGCCTCCATTCTTGCGAGGTCAATCCCACTTCTATTTATAAATCTATAATAATATTAAATATTTATCTCAGTATAAAATACAAATAAGAAGCAAATAAAAGTTGGTTTTGTTTATTATCTCAATAACACCGGTCCTGCTTATCAGTTCTACTTGTTATTTGAAACTTACCCCCGCTTTCTCCGCTCGGAGGGGCACTTTCCTATACTTATCTAGATGTCTTACTTCTCCGTTGTTCTATTATTAGTTAATATCCTTATCAAACTCACAAAATAAAAAAATAAAAAATAACTTTATTGATGTATTATCCTTAAACCACTAAACAATCAGTACTCTGCTTATCTGCGTATCGACTTTTCGATTTCACCACAAACAAACATCCGACCACTTTCACTCTCCGATTTAGACTGGAAAAATGAAGTTAATTAGGATAATTAACTATGAAAATTAACGAAACAACGGAACCCCTAAATTTTGAAAAATGGTAGACGTTCAAGAAACCAGTGAAGAAGTCGAGCGACTGAATGGCATCGACCACCCATTGGTTGCTGGATCGACCCCGTGACTGCACTATAAACTGAGCAGATCTGCTAAACGAACTGATTAAGCGATCGATGTTCGGCTGTGCCATCACTGACACACACTTCCAGAGAAGTGTGTGTTTGAGAGTCTATATCGGACAGTGAAAGTGGTCGGATGTTTATTTGTGCTGAAAACGAAAGGTCGATACACAGATAAGCAGAGTATTGATTGATTATATATAGTAGTTTAAAGTTAAAATAACAATATTTTTTTTTTCATTTTTTTTTTATAAAAAAAAAAATTATGGAGGATAAAAATCCATTTAAAGTGGCGACTAAAGTCAAAAGAACTCCACCAGTGGGAAAGGTGGAAAATAGAAAAAGAAAAACCTCAACGGAGAAAGATGAGGAATATGAGGAGCAAGAAAAAGCAAGCAAATAATATAGAGGAGTAGTGATGAGCGAGGTTGAAGATAGCATGGAAAAAAGAATAAAACTAAGGCAGACAGATATGTCTCAGTGGAAAGAAGAAAGAGAACATAGTAAAAAAAAGTCAAGCGGAGTATCAGAGGAGATAATAAATCAAATCAAAATGATACAAAGGGAAATTAGGGTATTTAAAGAGGATAATAAAAGAGAAGAAGGACCAACTCGGGAAGAAATGGAAAAAAGCATAGAAAAAATAGTAGATAAAATAACCGCCACAGTGTATGAAAAAATAGAGAATGAAGAGAAAAAAAAAAACCAGAAAAAAAAAGATAAAGTAGAACAAAGGTTCGAACAAATAGAGAAACCATTTAAAAACAGAATGGATGAATTAGAAACGAAAATATTGGAATTGACAGTAGAAGGTACAATAAACCAAGAAAGAAGCAAAACGACATATGCGGCGATCACTGAAAGAAAAAAAGAAAATGGTACAAAAAAGATACAGGGATTTAAAACACCAGAAAAAATAAGAAAAATCACAGTGACAGCGGCAGAAGGGGAGAATGTAATGGAAAAAATAAGAGAAAACCTTACGATAGAAGAAGTAGGTGAAGAAGGTATAAAGGAAATAAAAAATTATTTAAAGTGGATTGGTAGTGATGAAGTGCAGAAACGAGCTATAACAGGAGCAAATAGGGAAGAAACTGGAGGAAGTAAAAGGAATGACAGTGAGGAAAATGAAAGAAACAAAGCCGTTGTTTATAATAAAAAAAATTGAGCAAGGATATACTGAAGAAGAAATAGTTAACCAAGTATTAAGAGAAAATGAAGAAATAAGGAAAATGGTGGGGATTAGAGAGGTGAAGACAGTAATGAGAGCAGTTAAAAAAAATGCCTTTAGGAACAGTAAACAATATGTGGAGGACTGGGTAGTAAAAGCTGACAAGGAGATATTCAAGTACGTGGTAAAAAAAGGAAAATTATTGATAGATTTTACTGTAAAACAGGTAGAGAAATATATAAGGATCGCGATCTGCTACAAATGCTGCTGCTATGGGCATGTAGCTAGGTACTGTACAAGAACGGAGGTATGCTACAGATGTGGACAAGAAGGACACGAAGGGAAAAATTGTGGAAAAAATGAGATAAAATGCGAAAACTGTACAAGAATTAAAGATAAAGACATAGAGCACATGGCAACTAGCAAAAAGTGCCAAATATACAAAAGAAAAGAGGAACAATATAGAAATAGGATAGATTATGGAAGCTGGGAAGAAAAGAAGAAACAAACAAAAAACTGAAGAAGAAGTGGGGAAAGGAGCAGAAAACAATGAGAAGGAAAAAGGTAGAAATATGGAGATTGGCAACATGGAATATACGAAGCATAAAGGGAAAAGAAATAGAACTAGAAGATGAGTTTCTGGAAAATAAGATAGACATACTTACAATAACATATGGCAAATACTTATTATAAGCACAAGGATATACACAAGTATATCAGAGAGATGAGCAGCAAAAATGAAAAATCAATAATGGACTATATAGTAGCAGGAAATGAAAATAGAAAGAACATAGTAGATGTAAAAGTATCAAGAGGGCCGGAAGTGGAAAGTGATCATTATATGGTTATATCAGAAATAAAGAAACCACTAAAATCAGACAACAGAGAGAGAATATAAGATAAGATATAATATGGGAAAATAAAAGCGTATAGGCTAAAAGACGGAGAGGTGGCAAAATTTGGAAAAGAGTTGGGAGGAATTCAAAAAGATGATACTACAAATAAGCTCGGAAGTGTGTGGAAAAATAAAAAGAAATAAGAAAATAAAACAAACGGCATAGTGGACAGAAGAGATCAAGAGAAGAGTGGGATTAAAAAAGAAAAAATGGAAGGAATATTTACAAAAAAAAGTAGAGAAACGTATCAGTGTTACAAGGAGGAAAGGAAAATAGTGAAGCAATTACTATTAGAGGCGAAAAGAAATGAATGGGCAGAATTCGGTAATAAATTAGAAAACGAAGCTGCAGAGGGAAAAAAAATATTCTATAGTAGACTAAGAACACTAAGAAAAGGAAAGACCAACAATGCTACATATATAAAAACAAAGAAGGAAAAATATTAAAGCAGGAAGATGAAATAATGGAAAGATGGAAGCAATACTTTGAAGAGCTGCTGTCAAACAATATAGAGAGGAACGATACAAGAGAAGCAGACAATACAGAGAAATAAAAATGCAAAGACGAGGAAGAGGAATTTAATATGGAGGAATTGGAAAAGACCATAAAACAACTGAAGAATGGAAAATTACCAGGAAGTGACACAATAACGACTGAAATGATAAAATATATGGGGGAAGAGGGAAGGCAGGTAATGCTGGACATACATAACAAAATATGGAAAGAGCAAATAATACCTAAAGAATGGCAGCATGCACTGATAGTACCAATCTTTAAGAAAGGAAATAAGAAAGATTGTAATAATTACAGAGGAATTACTCTATTAAATACAAACATGAAAGTGTTGGAAATGATGATAAACGAGAGAATAAAAATTAAAATAGAGAAAAAACTGGACGAATCACAGTCAGGATTTAGGGAAGGAAGGAGCATTCAAGACCATATATTTACGATTAAGCAGATAGTGGAAAAAACAAGTAAAAGGAAAAAAAATGTATACATGGGTTTTTTAGATTTAAAAAAAGCATGTGATAAAGTAAGAAGAGATAGACTGTGGAAGATGATGGCAGAGAAAAAGATAAGCAGGAAAATGATTAGATTGATAAAAAAAATATATGAAGACAACTCAAATAGCGTGATAGTCAAAAACAGACAATCAAAAAAATTTAAAACGAAAGACGGACTAAGACAGGAAGAAGGACTAAGTCCAACATTATTTAATATTTAGACAAAATAATAAGGAAAGCGAAAGAAAGAACTAGAGGACTTGACGTGGGATGGAATTATATGGAGAGAGTGGAAGTAAAGATTGGAGCATTTGCGGACGATATAATGGTGATTGCATCTAACGAAAAAGAGTTGCAGACAAGCATAAATAAATGGAATGAAACCCTTAGAGAGAACGGAATGGAGATGTGTAAAGAGAAAACAAAAGTAATGGTGATCGGGGAACAACATGAGATAAAAATCATGGTAGATAAGGTAAAATTGGAGCAAGTAACGAAATGGACATATCTAGGAGTAGAAATATCTAGTTCAGGAAAGCAAGAAGAAGAAATTAACAGTCGGGTAGAAAAAGCAATGAAAGTGTTTTACAGAATCAGCAATACGATTGTGGGGAAAAAAGAAATAACAAGGAAAACAAAAATAAACGTCTATAAAACAATAATAAGACCAATACTGACATTTGGATGTGAGACATGGATAACAGACAAAAAGGAAATAAGTAAAGTCCAAGCGGTAGAAATGAAATACATGAGGAGAGTAAAGGGAGTGACAAAGAGAGAAAAAATCAGGAATGAAGAAATTAGAAAAGAACTAGGAATAGAGGCGATACACAAATACATAGAGAAGAGGCAGTTGGGATGGTGGGGCCATCTGAAAAGAATGGGAGAGGAAAGACAAGTGAGAAGGGTATGGGAAGCTATACCTGGGCAGAAAAGGAAAAGGGGAAGACCTGAAACTACCTGGGATGACATAATAGAAAAGATGTTACAAAGAAGAAGAATAATGATGAGTGAAGATGAATGAAGCTAGTAGGATGGCAAACAACAGGAAAGAATGAAGAAAGTTTAGCGACGCAGTGACGTGAAACAAAAACGTATAAGCCTAGAGAAAGAATGAAAAAAAGGAAGAAAAAAGGAAAAAAAGATAGACTGACAAGCCTACACCAGAAATGGTATACAGGCTTTACGATATATATATATATATATATATATATATATATGACTATGAAAATTATGGATTGGAAAGTTGAAAAACTAAAAATAAAAATGAACGTGACGTAAGATTTGAACTTTAGAAAAATTGATGTAGTAATGGCTACCAGTCGCTGGTAGTCAGTCGTTTTATCTGTTTCTTAGATGGAACATGCTAGAATGTTATAGAATACCCATTAACCCTTTTTTGAAGGATAGACCGCCAATCTATTAATGGTACAACGCGTGGCTCGTATTAATTATTCTTTTCCCTAAAAGAAATTGAAGAATCCAGGTAAACTCAACTAGCGTGACTGAGAATAATACAGAAATAATATTAGTGAAATAGTGTGTCCCTTTGGGACACACTATTTCACAATAGTTTGACCCTTTTGGGACGACGCGCGAATGAATCGATGATGATCGATGGGAGTTTTTTTAAAAAGAGAGAATAGAGAGAACCAGACCTTTTTGTTTAACCTCCAAACCGCCTCCATTTCCACTACCGCACTGTACCACGTCTGTTCCCAGGGGCCAGGAACCACAATGAGCATTACTTCTAACCCCCAAGAGCAACCGCGAGTGCCTGCTATTTGTTCTTTATTATTAACAAAAAAAAAGGTAATTACAAGGTTTGGTTTGCTTGCCTATATTAATATCACAGCATAGTCTAAAGACATATTACAGCATAGTACAACAGTACAATAGTACGGTCTCGGAAAAGAAAATAGAATAGTTCGTTTTTATAGTATTTTAACCATAAATAGCTATAAAATAACTAGGAACAAAATCATGTAGCAACTCTTAAAGTCTAATTACGATAAGGGACACAACTTTTGATCTAACGACACGCTGAAATTATAATTTACTATTTACAAGTTAAAATACTATAAACACTAAAAACAGAAAAAACACATGAAAGAGTTACAAGCCAATGCGGCACTATTGAAAGCTACAACATAATAAGATTAGATAATAAATATCGAACTATAGCGATAGTTCGCTATATAGACGCAGGGAGGGCGCTTTCCCTGCGTCGCTCCTCAGCAGCCTTGCCCTTCATGATGGCCTGCAGGCCTGCACTGACGGCCCTCCATTGCTCCGGGCCTTCCTAAATAAGTCTTCCGACGTTGTGCGTTGTAAGGGCGACACCGATCGTAGATCGTATCTCACTCATTATGCGATCAAAACGGAAGCATTCAAAAATTGTATGTTCTGGGTTGTCAATACTCTCATAAAACCAGCTCACTGCAGTGTCCTGCTTGCCTATTTTATGGAGGTATGACCCAAAAATCCCCTAACCAGTAATTGCCTGCGACAGCCAGTGATCAATCTCGCCAAACTTACGGGCGGCCCACTCCCTAATACCAGGCATGAAGGCTGGCTCCATTGCTGCCGCCACTCCTCCAACGTAACAAAGCCCTTGCTTTCACTCCAGCGGTCCCGTTCGAATAAACTGCAACTCTCTCCTTCGCTAATAGTCTAATTGGTGGCATAGCAACCAACGCCAGTACTTACTCTAAAAGCCCTATTCGCCTTCCCAACGGCATACTCAACATGCTTGGTGATATGAGCATCTTTGTCAATGATCACTCCCAAATACTTCACGCTGGTAGCCGAGGTAACAATCCGATCACCAATACTAAACGAGAACTCCGGCACTCTTCTTCTACCTGACAGTAGTACCGCTTCCGTCTTATGAACGGCCAGCTTAAAACCCAAGCTGTCCAACATTTCGGAAATTTTTCGCACTGCGTACGCCATTTTGGACTCCTATTGGAAACGATCAGGTGCCACCACAACCACAGACAAGTCGCCGGCAAATGTGATGATCTCAACTCCCTCGTTCACTGGAACCTCAAGAACCCTGTAAAAAAAGAAGTTGCATAGTATTGGTCCAATAACGGATCCTTGATCCTGATCAGACCTTTCGAGACACCCTTATGATCGAGCGTACTAAGAATAGTGTTCTACGAGGCCATGTTGAAAGCATTCTTAACGTCCAGCGTAGCCATCCCGCAAAACTTCCTACATCTATAAGATCCAACGTTAACCTTGTCCCTTATTTCCAGCACGCGGCGTATCGCATCCACAACCGAGTTACCCCCAACGAACCCATACTGATTTGAATTTATTATACATTGATCTTTAGCTTCCTTAAGCAACCTAGCTTTTATAATTCTCTCGAATACCTTACCGATCTCATCTAGCAGTGAGATCAGCCTATAAGTTTGTGTCCCACCTGGCTCAACTTTTTTCTTGACATCCAGCCAGGTAAACTTCCTCCTTTGTGACAGCCAGCAAAGTTTAATCTACCACGTCAAGCCTACTCTGGGCAATAGTTTTACCAGTCACATCAAAGAGGTCCTTAATAACCGAGTCCTAGTCATTACTGTCTAAGACGACTCTTTCTCTAGCCCCGGGTCTTTCCATGACTATGGCGTAAGCTTTCCCGAATGGGTCTCTTTCGAGATCAATAATCAGTTTGTTCCATTCTCGAATCTTGCTCGCTCTTATCATTGTCCTCAACTTGCTCGTTGCTTCATAATAACACTGCGTTGCCCTAAGCTCAGCAGCAACATCACCACGACTCCTTCTCTTCTGGCGAAGAAATGCTCTCATTTTAGATATATACAGCCTACGGGCTGCAGCAATATCGGCGTTCCACCAGTACTTAGGAATTATTGTAGCCCCCCTCGTTGCGGCGTTATTAAAATACTTGGAGCAGACCTCTTGTAATTGCTCCAGGACACTACTGACATCTCCAGATTAACTGATATTATGCGTCTCTTTTGGACGTTCTTGGTGAGAACCTTTTTTTTTTTTTAGAAGGGGAAATAGTTTTACGTAGACCAAGGGCGCGCACTCGTTGCTCGTGGTACTGGGGGATTCTGACGCAGTCCCAAATCTGCCATCCATCGCGCGAAGATGTAATATGATACGTGACGGAAAATTTGAGCCTGCGCCTCATACCCACTAAAACCACCTTCTCTTCTCCCAAAGTAATTGGGAGAAGAGAGATCGGCCAGAAACCGCCGATCAAACATTACTTCTGATAGGCAACAATAATATCATTAATATCATTTCATTCGGCGGCATCAAGACTGGGGCAAACCACGCATAATTAAAATTTGGCATAAAATAAAGAAGACAGAGCACGTCCACAAAAAAAAAGAAAAAAACCAAAGCCTGTATATGAATACACACAATATACATGTTTAGTGACACAAGGTACATGCCAAAAACGGCGACTAAAAAGCAATATGGTCATATATACAAATAAAGTAACCCAACAACACCAACTGACAGAAAAACTGGCTAAAATATAAAATATTATATATCTACACGCTGTATACTGGACTACCACACTAAAAATAAAATATATGTGTTGTAAAACAACAAGAGAATTTATGGCATTCTTTAAGAATAATAACAATGACGCGACGTCACAACAAAATGCGGGTCGTATTTCACTTAGAATCGAGCTGTTTTCGACGTGACGTCACACTACTACTAAGTACTGCTACATTAACACGATTTTCTTTTTTTTTTCTTTGGGTTCTTGAAAAAGAACATTTAGTATTTCAGTTTGATTTTCTAAATTTGGTTCTTGAAAAAGAACGATTTACTTTCAGTATGATTTTCTACATTTTGTTCTTGAAAAAGAACGATTTACTTTCAGTTTGATCTTCCAGAATTTGTTCTTGAAAAAGAACGATTTGTTTACAACACTAATATCTCTTCTTTGTTTTAAAACAGAACAATAGAATTTCTAACCAAATCTTCTATTTCTATTTTTCTATTGTGTTCTTGAAAAAGAGCGATTTTGATTTTAGCCCCATTGCTCATGTTGTTTCCGAAACAATGTTCAATTTGTTCTGAAAAGAACAGATTGGTTTGTAACCGTCGTCTAGGTGATGATGTGATGTCGCCAAACGCAGGACCAGCTACTGCGTTCGCTCGCTGGTATTGTCGTCTTTTTATGCTCGTTACCTCTCCTCTGCCGCACAACCCGTTTCTAATCGTAAGCTCCACCCCGCGTCTGTTATCATGCAGAGTCAACTACATTGATTATTCTAACTCATTTTAAACAATGAATTGTCTGTTAATAATTGGAATGGATATGTAACACACGTAAAATCATGTTGCTGCTCTATCTACGATTTATGTGGGCCAATTTTTGACCATTTATCCATATGATAATTCTAGTTTTCAAATGAATAAATTAACATACAACGACTAAATATAACCAATGCTCTCGACCCATATAAATAATACAATTCAATTATGAACTCAAACAAACTGCAAACTATTACCAACAACATAACGGTTCAAGTTTTTAACCATATGAATTACTTTTCATATACACTACGTGAGTAAATCTGCATACATTGGAAATTTGCAAAGAAACAATACATCTGCTTTATAGTACAAGGCACATAAAATAACACATTTTTACCAGCACATAACACTAAAGCATTCGAAAATACAGTTTACTGCTTATTAACGTGACGTCAGAGGAGTAGCCAAAGAAATCCGTCTTGACTACATATGGTACCTGTTTTGCCGGCGATTTAAATTTCGCTGCTATATGTTGTTTTGGTTCTGTAATTACTAATAATTTTTTTTGTTACGTAGATTTAAATATGTATTTACTTTTCACACAATTTTTGTTTGTATACAATATTTACGTTAATTACTATGCACTTCTGAACGATGAACTCTACTAATTTTTATATGATTTTGATTGTATCTTTTTTATTGATTGATATTTTTGTTCAGTGGTGATATGTATTATAGAATAAGATTTCCACATTCTGTTCTTATCAAACTTGCATCGAAAATTGTTCAAATTTATTAATTATAAGAATTTTCCAATCGCCACTTCGATTAAATTCACGCTTGAGAGAGGGCCCATCAATATACGTTTAATGGTGGTTCAGTGCTCAGTGCGTCCTATTTATTATGTATATGGGAATGGAACATTCAAGAAGACAGTATACAATTTTACAGTGACTAATTTAAAGTGTTTCTACACAAGTGTATCTCAAGAATCATATCTCACAACCAATCACTCACGTGTCTCAAGCATAAGCTCTCTCTTTCTCGCGACAGTAAAGTTACTTACGTGTCGACAAGTATAATTCTAACTCTCTCGCGACAGTAAAGTTACTTACATGACCCCAAGTGATAAAATAAATCAGTAGCTCACTCCATCGCGACAGTAAAAGAAATCTACTGATCGGGAACAAGATTAGCACTGTAAGGTTTATATTCACGGCAAAATACTTTCTCTCACTACATGAATCTGAGGTGGTTGTTTTGTATTTACATCAAAGTTGTATTATTTCAATCATTGTAAATAATCTCAACCAGGGTTGTAAATAAATGTACATAGTTCAAATTTGGTTTTTTTTTGTTGGTGAATTCCAATTGAGTCAGCACCTATCTATTTCTCTTGTTCTGGCAAGAGCCATCACTATTAGCCGAGGCTAGAACAATATGTACAAATATACACACGACCAAAAATATTTTTGTGTTTGGGATATTTACGAAATGTACATAGGATACACCACGAGACAACAGAGATACAAATTCACACACTTGTTATACATTGATGTCACGTCAATATTAGCATGTAAAACTACACCCACATACTTAAAATCAATAATTTGATTTTAAGCACACAGCACAATCTCGGTTCCTACCCCACCTCTATATGGTCATCCGCGCTACCCGCACCAATCATAGCCCCATTATCCCACACCGACCCAGGCAGTCACCTTCTACCCCTCTCAATCACTCTCTCCCACGCACACTTGCTAGCCATTATGCCGCGAAGCATGGCAAATACAGCCTCTCCGCTCTCTCTCTACCATTTGCAAACTCGCTATTTTCCCAAAATATAAATAACAATTTAAGTGTTTTAATAATATTGTAATTACAATATTAAGTATGAAAAATACAAAATTACAATATTAGTACTATAAACTCTAAGAGAAACAAAATAAAATTAGTACCAACGATAGAAAAAAGAACTTACTTTAATAAAATGATGTGTACCCCAAAAGTATCATCTTTTACTTTATCCTGGTGTGCCTCTGAATTTTGAGTTACAATCACCGGCTGGGTTTACCGTGGGATTTATGGGCGCCATTGGAATTTTAGGAAAAATCGAGACCCTCACAATGTTAAGTGAGCAGGTAAGCTCACCAGGAAAAATATAAGGGATTATAAAAATAATAATAAAAGAAATAAATAAAATTACATATACGCCAATGGGGCGTTTAAAAGATTAAACTAACTGCTCCAGAGGGAGCAGTTAACCCAAATGCTCCCTCACGGCAGCATCATTCATTTGCCCCGCTTTGTAGCACACAACCCCCTTCATGACGACAATTTTGTATGCCTTCCCAAAGATGTTCGTATTAAGCAACCCCAGCAACTCATCCCATTTTTTCCTCTTACTCCTACCTATCGCCACCTTACTACCAATGCCTTCTTACTACCCTTGTACTCAAGCCCAAATGCTCACCAACTATCCGCCTATATTTGTGTCCAGTGATTCTATTTTGTAAATGTTGACTTGTTTGTCCAATATAAACTTTATTACAATCTGAGCATGGAATTTTATATACTACATTGCTTTTTCTATCTTTATGTGTATGTGATTTAATTTTTGTATAAAATTGTTTTGTAAGATTGTGTCCTTTATGTGCGACTTGTGTGTTGTATTTTTCCAAAATGTGTGTTAACTTTTCTGATAAATGTTTTATATATGGAAGTGATATGTATTTAATTGGTTTAGTTTTTTCTACTTTTTGTGTCGTGTTATAAAATTTGTGAATTCTTTGATAAAATATTCTGTGTATAAATTTTAGTGAAAAGTGATTTACAATAAGAGCGTCTTTAGCTTTGTGTAAGGGCCCCGCGTTACTAATAACGTTGTACGTCATCGATGAAGAAATAACGTGCCAGTACCGCCAATTTAATAATTATAAAATAACTTCTGTAAAATGAGCAAAGGACTATTGCAAAATGATTAGCATTATAGTTGAAATATTCTAAAAGTAAAAATTATCTCAATTTTTGTTATTTTAAACATATGTAAAATTTACATTTTTGTTGAAAATTTTATTTTTGCCTGAAAATATGTTAGCAACGTATAAAACGCGTTTCACACAATATTTTCCAAACGGCGTTGAAGCTAATTAAAATTTTAACCAAACTTTCTTACCACTAAAAAGTTATGGTAAACAGACTATTTTCACGGATTTATGTGATTTTATTCTTATCTTATTTGTCTATATCGGAGAGTGAACGTGGTCGGATGTTTATTTGTGCTGAAATCAAAAAGTCGATACACAGATAAGCAGAGTATTGATTGTTTATATATAGTGGTTTAAGGGTAATATATCAATAAAGTTTTTAATGTTTTTAAGTTTTATAAAAACTTAATTTTAGTTAAAGATATTAACTAAAAGCAGAACAAGGGAGAAGGAAGAAATTTAGATAAGTATAGGAAAGTGTCCTTCCGAGCGGAGGAAGCGGGGGCAATTTCCAAATAACAAGCAGACCTGATAAGCAGGAACGGTGCTATCGAGATAAGGAAAAAGGACAACTTTTATTTGCATTTTATACTGGTATAAATATTTAATATTATTATAGAATTATAGATAGAAGTAGGATTGATCTCGCAAGAATGGAGGCTAAAAACCCATTCGAAGTGGCGACTAAAGTCAAAAGAACTCCACCAGTGGAAAATGTGGAGAATAGAAAAAGAAAAACCTCAACGGAGGAATACGAGGAGCAAGAAAAAGCAAACAAATCATATAAAGGGGTAGTGATGAGCGAGGTTGAGAATAGCATGGAAAAAAGAATAAAACTAAGACAGAAAGATATGTCTCAGTGGAAACAAGAAAGCGAAGATAGTAAGAAAAAATTAAGTGGAGTATCAGATGAGTTAATGAATCAAATCAAACTGATACAAAGGGAAATTAGGTTATTTAAGAGGAGAATAAAAGAGAAGGACAATCTCGGGAAAAATGGAAAAAGCATAGAGAATATAGAAAGAATAGTAATTAAAATGACCGCCACAGTGTATGAAAAAATAGAGAATGCAGAGAAAAAACAAAAACCAGAAAAAAAGGATAAAGTAGAGCTAAAGTTGGAACAAATAGAGAAACAATTTAAAAACAAAATGGATGAATTAGAAACGAAAATATTGGAACTGACAGTGGGAGGTACAATAAACCAAGAAAGAAGCAAAACGACATATGCGGCGATCACTGAAAGAAAAAAAAAATGGTACAAAAAAGATACAGGGATTTAAAACACCAGAAAAAATAAGAGAAATCACAGTGAAAGCGGCAGAAGGGGAGAATGTAATGGAAAAAATAAGAGAAAACCTTACGATAGAAGAAGTAGGTGAAGAAGGTATAAAGGAAATAAAAATTTTTTTAAAGTGGATTGGTAGTGATGAAGTGCAGAAACGAGCTACAACAGTAGCAAATAGGGAAGAAACTAGGAATGACAGTGAGGAAAATGAAAGAAACAAAGCCGTTGGTTATAATAAAAAAAATTGAGCAAGGATATACTGAAGAAGAAATAGTTAACCAAGTATTAAGAGAAAATGAAGAAATAAGGAAAATAGTGGGGAGTAGAGAGGTGAAGACAGTAATGAGAGCAGTAAAAAAAATGCCTTTAGGAACAGTAAACAATATGTGGAGGACTGGGTAGTAGAAGCTGACAAGGAGATATTCAAGTACGTGGTAAAAAAAGGAAAATTATTGATAGATTTTACTGTAAAACAGGTAGAGTATGGTAGAATATGTAAAGATCGCGATCTGCTATAAATGCTGCTGCTATGTACTGCTATGCTAAGTACTGTACAAGAACGGAGGTATGCTACAGATGTGGACAGGAAGGACATGAAGGGAAAGATTGTGAGAAAAATGAGATAAAATGCGCCAACTGCACAAGAATTAAAGGTAAAGATATAGAGCACATGGCCATCAGCAAAAAGTGCCAAATATATAAACGAAAGCAAGAACAATATGGAACCAGCTTCCATAATCCAGATTATGGAAGCTGGGAAGAAGAGAAGAAACAAACAAAAAACTGAAAAAGAATTGGGGAAAGGAGCAAAAAACAATGAGAAGAAAAAATGAAGAAATATGGAGATTAGCAACATGGAATATACGAAGCATAAATGGAAAAGAACTAGAAGTAGAAAATGAGTTCCTGGAAAATAAGATAGACATACTTGCAATAACGGAAACGAAAAAAAAATGGAGAGGATTACAAAAAATGATGAATTGAAGTGTATTTATATATAACGGAGTAGAAACAGAGAAAAGAGCAGGTGAGGGAGTCGCATGTATGATAAGAAAGGAATGGGCACACAATATAGAAGAATGGGAGGCGTGTTCAGGGAGGATATTGACAATAAATATGAAGGACGATAATGAGAGCATTAAATCGATAATAAGGGTGTATGGACCAAATGAAAACGACAAAAAGGAGAACAAAGAGAAATTCTGGGAAATGTTAACAGAGACGGTAGAAAGAGCAAAAGGCGAAATATACATTGCGGGAGATTTCAATAGTAGAGTGGGAAAGGGAAAAACAAGAGAGAGTAGAATATTTGGTAATATTAATTTATTATATAAGATAATACTAAATGATAACGGAAAAAATTGATAGAGTTTTTCCGAATCAACAATATGTTTATATCAAATACTTATTATAAGCACAAGGATATACACAAGTATACTAGAGAGATGAGCAGCAAAAATGAAAAATCAATAATAGACTACATAGTAGCAGGAAATGAAAATAGAAAGAACATAGTAGATGTAAAAGTATCAAGAGGACCGGAAGTGGGAAGTGGGAAGTGAAAATAAAACAAATGGCATGGTGGACAGAAGAGATCAAGAGAAGAGTGAGATTAAAAAAGCAAAAATGGAAGGAATATTTACAAAAAAAAAATAGAGGAACGTATAGTGTTACAATGAGGAAAGGAAAATAGTGAAGCAATTAGTATTAGAGGCGAAAAGAAATGAATGGGCAGAATTCGGCAATAAATTAGGAAACGAAGCTGCAGAGGGAAAAAAATTATTCTATAGTAGACTAAGAACAATAAGAAAAAGAAAGACCAAAGGAAGAAACTGGAGCAAGTAAAAGGAATGACAGTGAGGAAAATGAAAGAAACAAAGCCGTTATTTATAATAAAAAAAATTGAGCAAGGATATACTGAAGAAGAAATAGTAAACGAAATATTAAGAGAAAATGAAGAAATAAGGAAAATAGATTAATAATAGATAGATAAGGAAAGAAAGATTGTAATAATTACAGAGGAATTATTCTATTAAATACAAACATGAAAGTGTTGGAAATGATGATAAACGAGAGAATAAAAATTAATATAGAGAAAACTCTGGACGAATCACAGTCAGGATTTAGGGAAGGCAGAACCATTCAAGACCATATATTTACGATTAAGCAGATAGTTGAAAAAACAAGTTAAAGGAAAAAAAAAATGTATGCATGGGTTTTTTAGATTTAAAAAAAGCATTTGATAAAGTAGCAAGAGATAGATTGTAGAAGATAATGGCAGAGAAAGAGATAAGCAGGAAAATGATTAGCTTAAAAAAAAAAATATATGAAGGAAACTCAAATAGCGTGATAGTCAAAAACAGACAATCAAAAAAATTTAAAACGAAACACGGACTAAGACAGGGAGGAGGACTAAGTCCAACATTATTTAATATTTACATGGACAAAATAATAAGGAACGCGAAAGAAAGAACTAGAGGACTTGACGTGGGATGGAATTATATGGAGAGAGTTGAAGTATAGATTGGAGCATTTGCGGACGATATAATGGTGATTGCATCTAACGAAAAAGAGTTGCAGACAAGCATAAATAAATGGAATGAAACCCTTAGAGAGAACGGAATGGAGATGTGTAAAGAGAAAACAAAAGTAATGGTGATCGGGGAACAACATGAGATAAAAATCATGGTAGATAAGGTAAAATTGGAGCAAGTAACGAAATGAAAATATTTGGGAGTAGAAATAACTAGTTCAGGAAAGCAAGAAGATGAAATTAACAGCCGAATAGGAAAAGCAATGAAAGTGTTTTACAGTATCAGCAATACGATTGTGGGGAAAAAAAGAAATAACAAGAAAAACAAAAATAAACGTCTATAAAACAATAATAAGACCAATACTGACATTTGGATGTGAGACATGGATAACAGACAAAAAGTAAATAAGTAAAGTCCAAGCGGTAGAAATGAAATACATGAGGGGAGTAAAGGGAGTGATAAAGAGAGAAAGAATCGAGAATGAAGAAATAAGAAAAGAATTAGGAATAGAGGCGATACACCAATACATAGAGAAGAGGCAGTTGGGATGGTGGGCCATCTGAAAAGAATGGGACAGGAAATACAAGTGAGAAGGGTGTGGGAAGCTATACCTGGGCAGAAAAGAAAAAGGGGAAGACCTGAAACTACCTGGGATGACATAATAGAAAAGATATTACAAAGAAGAAGAATAATGATGAGTGAAGATGAGTGAAGCTAGTAGGATGGCAAACAATAGGAAAGAATGGAGAAAGTTTAGCGACGCAGTGACGTGAAGCAAAAACAAATAAGCCTAGAGAAAGAAAGAAAGAAAGGAAAAAAAAGAAGAAAATGGAAAAAAGATAAAGACTAACAAGCTTACAAAAGAAATGGTAGACAGGCTTTATTATTTATATTGAATATATTATATTGAATATTATTTTATTCAATTTTATAAGTAAAATAAGATAAATATAAAACAAATTTAAAAATCGATATTGATTAATTGATCGAATTATCTTCAGTGTTGTGTAGGTTAGTGCAGTGTGTGTGGTAGTGAGTGTATTTTGCATTGTCTGGTATTGTATCATTGTGTTTTTATAAAAACATAATGCCCACAAGACTAAGCGTAGACTGTAAGTCTTTAATAGCTAATTTATTGAGCTATTTCGAGCAGGAACGGGACAATGATGGACCTCTTTTACCATTGAACGCAGTACGAGAAGTAAGTACTTGCACTTTTAATAATGTATTTTGCCGTTAGTATGCAAATAATAATTTTTGTAACACATTTACTTTTCAGAGAGTAGCTAACGCTCTAAAAGTTTCCATCGACACAGTTAGGAAAAAATTTCTTATGACTGTAAAAAAGATGTATCAATTAAGCCACCAAAAACCAGCAGGATCTACAAGAAACTCAAATTAACAGATCTAACAGAGGCTCAAGAATATGATATAAGAAATGAAATTTATATGTATCAAAGAAGTCAGTGTTTAATGTTATTATTTAAGTTATTTTTTAAATGTGCTATTAAAAAATTCGTTTAATATAATAAGAAGACAAATATAGTTATTTGAATGTAACCGATTAATTGAGAATTTCTAAAGAGTTGTCTATTTTAGAGCAACATATAACAGCAAAAACATTAGTTGTAAGGCTACAAGAGAAAAAAATGTTTAATGGAAGCGAAACAACTTTCAGAATTGTTTTGAAGAAAATCGGCTTCCAATACAAAAAAGATGATCCACGTTGATTATTTATTATGCGAGCTGCCTGGAATAGTCTTACAAAGAACAATTTTTTTGAAAAGCTACGTGGCAAATGTTAACAGATCCAATCATTCGCAATTTGTGTTTCTGGATGAAAAGTGGATATTCTAGCACGGAACTGCAGCCGCATCTTGGCAGGACAAAGACCCCAAAAGCTTACGGAAAATTAAATCTGATGGCAAAAGGTAAAATTGCTGAATTAGTCACTTAAACTAGTTCACTACTCACATCAAAATTTTTACTTTTAGACTTATAGTTGTACATGCAGTAACAAAAAATGGTTTTGTTCCTGGTAATGATTTAATATTCGCTTCAAAAACGTCCACCGTCAATTCAGACTATCATGGAAACATGAATGAAGTAGTGTTTCTCAGATGGTTCGATGATATGTTGCGTAAATTGGAAGAACCTTCAATCATCGTAATGGACAATGTCAGCTACCATTCCACTTCAGAAACGAAACATTCAAATGGTAACTGGCGCAAATCGGAAATTTTGGATTGGCTCAACTAAAACAAAATAGAATATTCTGCCAATCTACTAAAAGTGGAATTACTTGATATTGCAAGAAGGTAAGTTATGAATAACTACAAAATACAGTTCCCATATTTAGTATATGTTTCTCTTTTACAATTATGCCACCAAAAAAATTCAAAACTAATGAATTGGCTATGACTCGTAGACGTAAAGTTTTGCGTCTACTTCCATATCATTGCCAATTTAATTCAATAGAACATATATGGGGCATAGCTAAAACGTTTTACAATAAACATGTAGGGCGAGATGGCGATTCTGTGGATTGTGCCCTACGAATGTGGAAAGAAGCACTTGATCATATTACGCCCGAAATGTGGCTTAATACGGTAAGACACATCGAGGAGCTGATCAAGAAATCGTGGGATCGAGAAATACAATACGATCGAGAAGAAATCACTACTCTAATTATTCAATTAGATGAAAGTGATTCTGAAGATACTGATGAAGTATGATAATTTTTTGTTAGAGGTATATGGTGATGGGTATTTATTTTTAAATAAAGGTAGTTGTAAAAATATAAATTTAAAGTAATTTTAGCTAAGTTAGTTTAGTTTGGTTGGTTAATTCAGTTAAAGAGTATATTTTTTATTTAAAATTATTTAATGTTGTATAATTTTTGTATTATTGTTAGCATATGCTGAATAGAAAATTTCTTATGAAATCCGCCTGTAGCAGTTTAAGAATTATGCCAAAAGTTTTTTGTTATTACTGCCAGTTAAAAGTTCGAATGGAAGAAAAAGAGATGAAGAATATTATAAATAAATCTGAAACACAAGTAGGCTTGTATTATCTGAATTCTGTTATCTAGTTAGAAAACTAAACCAATATCTATTCATTGTAAAGTAAGAATAAAATAAACCAGAAATATTTGTTTCTGTTGATTAATATAAATATATATTCTATCAATTTGATACCGAGATATTAATGAAATAATTGTATTTTACCTCTAACAATTAAAATTTAAGTAAAATTCAGAAATTGAAATGAATCTAGAAACGGACTTTACCAAATATTATTTTAAATTCATTATTTAGTTATTACATTTAGGTGTTACAGCATGCAGATATAAAAGAAGTTATTTTTGCATATTTTAATATCCATTTCTTGTATTCCCTACATCAAAATGATAGTTCTGAATATACGTCGGTAACGTACTTGACGTCCGTTAACGCGCGTCAGGTTAATTTTTTGAAATGCGCTAGTAAATCCAGATACTTTATTATAAATATCATAATTAATCTGGAATAGTTGGAAAAGTAAATAAAATCGAGATTTGTCACTTTTCATTGATATTACAAAAATTTTAGTAAATTTTCAATAAAATAGGAAGTGTGAAGCTTCTTTTGTGGTTATGTCACGATGCTATTATGACACGCAACGTTATTAGTAACGCGGGGCCTTTATTTATAGTGTGATGCCTGTATTCTGGATCTGTTAGTTTTAATGCTCTATCTACAATTCCAATTATTACTGATTTTTTTTGTGATATTGGGTGTTGCAAATTATAGTTTAAATATCTACCAAACCAGGTTTCTTTTGTGTACCATTTAGTTCTAGTATTATTAATGACTTTATGTAGTGTTAAATCTAGAAAATTAATTTCATTATGTTTTTCTATTTCAATTATAAATTGTAATTTGAATTGATCTAATATATAGTTAATATACAGTTGTATATTAAAATTAAGTCATATACACAGTGTGTGACAGTGGCGGTGGGTCAATAATTCTTCAATTTTTTTTTAATTTAATGTAACTGATGATTATTAAAAATTTTCATTAATGCTATAAATTCAGTTTTTAGTTTAATTTCTTTCGTGTTACTTTACGAAACGTATTATATTATTTTTTATATTTTATAAAGGATATTTCAACATCATTTAAAAATTTTTCGTCGGATAATTACGAGGCAAAAATAAACAGCATGGTCGGCCTACCCCCGAAATAAAAATAGAGTGTGTGTCAAAAAGTCGCGGTAAAATTTATAATAGGAAATTTAACAATAATATTTATACTAAATATAGCTGGATTTCTGGTTGTGAAATTAAAAATAAATTATTTTGTTTCGTTTGCATTTTGTTTAAAGGTGAATCCCAGTGGTCCGAAAATGGAATAGACGATTTAGTTCACTTATCTGAAAAATCAAAACTTCATGATGCGTCTTTGCAAAATATTGCAAAATATTGCAAACCAGAACGAAAATATTGAAAAAGACAGAATCGTACTTTCTAAAATTATAAATGCCATAATATTCTGTGGAACATTTGAATTGGCACTTAGGGGGCATGATGAAAGAAAATCATCGAAGAATCCAGAAATTTTGAAGGAATTATAAATTATACAGCCGAACTGGATAAAACTTTAAAAATGCATTTAGAATCGGCTACTGTTTTTAAAGGAATTACTAAAGATATTCAAAATGATTTATTAGATGCTATTTTTGAAGTATATAGGATGAAACTACTGACATATCATCTAAAATGCAAATGGTTCTTGTGCTCCGCTATATTCTAGGTGGTAAACCAGTTGAACGCTGTTGGGGGTTTTTTACATGTAATGAACAAAATGTGGATGCTCTTAGTTCGATCATTTTAGTAGATCTTGATCCATTAGTTGGTGTTAATACCCATAAATTAATTGCTCAATCTTATGATGGCGCAGCTGTAATGAGTTGTCGACATGGTGGTGTTCAAGCGAAAATTAAAGAAAAATATCCTAACGCTCATTTTATTCATTGCTTTGCCCATCAGCTAAATTTAATTGTAACCCAAGCAGCGTCACAGAATAATAACGTTCCCTTATGTTTCGAAAATATTTGCGAAATACCTTCATTTTTTTCTAATTTTCCACAATGCATTGCTTTCCTAGAAAAAAATTGTGGGTCGAAAGATTCCAAAATCTGTCCCGACAAGATGGTATTTTAAGAGTCGTAGAGTGAATGTTACTTTTAAATTTCGACTTTGAAATTTCGTTTGAAATAACTAATCACATAAATATGGAAACAAAAAATAAAGCTAGTGGCATTTGACGATTATTACAAGATGAAGCTTTCCTTTGCTGGCTTACATTTTTTCACCATGTAATGCCTCGTGTTGATATTCTGTTTAACGAGTTGCAGAAATTTTACAGAAAGTAAATAATATGGAAATCACGGAATCAAGAAGAAAACTATTAAATGAAATCAATTGGAAAGTAGCAGCCACGAAAGTTGGCGATGTTATAGTCAACGTTACCGAAGATCGCTTTCAATTCGTGAATCAGTTAAATGCTGCTAATTTGTTTATTTCTGAATAATTTTAATCTTACAATAATACTTTTCCTATCAGCTATTTTAACCTAACAATGAAATATTATCCAATGCTGGAAACGAAAAGATCGAAAACAGAGTTGGATCTCTTGTATTCTTCTGAAGAATACAGAAGTTATTCTTCATGTGAAGTATTATTAAATTTTTTAATTAACAACAATTTAGAAACTGTTTTTCAAGACACATCAAAATTATTAAAAATTTTGATAACTATGCCTATGACAACGGCATTGTTTAACGGTAGAAAAATCATTTATATCGTCAATTATAGATTTTACTAATCAAGTAATTGATAAATTTGGAAATAAAAAAAATCGACGTATGGATTTTATTTATAAAAATACGAAAATTTAAAATACGTGAAATAACTAAACAGTTTTTTTTTGTTTATTATTTTAAGTGTTTTTTTGTGTTTTATTAAAAACAAGTATTCGAATAAATTGAGAAAACAGACTATTGTTATTTTTGGTAAGTAAATAAAAGTCATACATTTTTATTATTATCTACTTATTACGGGTAGCACTAATTGCAAATCGTGTAAAAAATATCATATCTAATATTATCAACCTACAGCACTACCAAATTAATTACAGCACTACTAATTAATGTTGGAGCATCAGTAGCAATGGCGCAAAATTAATACAAATAAAAAGAATACAAAAGTTGATTTAATTTACAGTCAAAAAAGTTAAATTTACCAATGATAAAAAAAACAAAATGAATCCAAATAAAAAAAAGGTAGCCGTTAGTTACTTTGGAAGCCAATGAATTGTAGCAGAGCTGGATTGTGATCACCGACTGGGTGTGTCGTGGGTTCGTCTGAGTACAATACTTAAAAATTATGGTAATTAGGGCGCCATCCAGCCTTTACAAATACCAAGTTCGGCTAGAGGGACTCTACCGTCCTAAGTGTAGAAACTCTGCTACAATTCGGGTTCCCGAAATAAATAAAATATAAAGAATAATTAAATATATAAAAAAAAAACCAATAGATCTAAAAAATAAAAGAAACTCGATTGTGGTTAGATGAGCTATATGGTGATAGCCCGGCAGAGTGACAATAAATATTGTGTTAATAAAAACGTTATATGCAAAAAAAAGACAAAGTTTGCAATACTTGGTTGGTTGCGGCTGATGGTGATGGTCGTGGCAGTGATGGTGTGGTCAATCAATTGACCAGTGAGCACCTTCCACTCTTCACAAATTCTACATTACACCCAGGACCAGGATCAGGCACAAAATCCCCAGAAATGGGCACCGTCTTTGGCACTATCTCTAACAAGCGACGACAATAACTGAGAGCGAGTTACAAAATATTCGATTGGGTGTCGCGACACTTCGCAAGACGTAACCGCTCCCAGGACTTTTTTCTTTACCCAAAGTCCAGAAGACTTCCCGATTCTTAGTGGAAAATTCCCACTAAACGCAACCAATAATCAAAAATCAACCGCTCTAGTTGGTGGTCTTAACTATTCTCCCCCATTATTAAAAAAAATTCTCATGGATCATCATCGATTCACACGCGCGCCGTTCCAAAAGGGTCGAAAGCGCGCCACGACGCTTTCGACCTTTGACATTGAGGGTAATTAAATTATTAAAATAAAATATAAATGATTATCCACCAAACAAACAGGATTTTCGTAGGGGCCGATTTAAACCGTTACAACTCCCCATTTCCACCAGTAGGAGGAAAATCTCGGCCAAAGATTTACCGACGACCAAGAATCGGTAAGAAATTGAAGAAAATCAAATAATAAAAGTATTCCAAAATAGAATTACCAAATATACAAAATAACCAAATTAATATTGAAATCACTATCAAAAATTAACCAAAACACAAGAATAAATTAAGCGAAGCAATCAAACCATGGTCAAACTTCAAACGACCCTAATTCTAAGCTTGCATCTAAAAAAAACGATAGAGAAGACAAAAAAAAAATAAAAATTCAATAACAACATACAAAAGAGGTGTGACATCCAACTAACACAAATAACATGCACGATTTAATCACTCTATTAGTGACCTAAATATCCCGATACACGGTAATTCCCGGGTTTCCAACACGAAACTCTTTATGAATATTAAGGGTGCTTTACAAAAATATCCCAAAATTAGCGATGCGACAAAACGCCACGCACTAGCGCTCAAAACTCTCCGATGCTTATGCACCGACATTATATCAAATAAAATCCAATAAAAGAACAACAGTAATACGACACGTATTATTATAAACAACCACAGACATCGGTGCCCAAGAACCGTAACAAGTCATTTACTCATTATCTACTATTGTCAACACGACAAAAAAAAAACAATCAAACCTTAAGTTAGCAAAATTTTCGAGTACACCCACCCACTAATAAGTAATCGTAACATCAAATGAATCCAAAAATAATCACAGTTGTTTACCAAAGATTAGGCGCAAGCATTAATCTAATTGAAAGAATTTAAACGAAATAGAAAAAAAAAACAAGGGAAACAAGCTAAACAGGCAAAACTAATTACAACCTAACGATATGTTTTTATTTATTAATTAAAATATTTTCTTATTTATTTATTCATTTTTTTATTGCTTTTTAAATTTTTCTTTGTTTTATTTTATTTGGTCTGGGCTTTATTTTTAAAAGTTACTTAAACAGGTCAC
This sequence comes from Platypus cylindrus, assembly GCA_949748235.1. Taxonomy (NCBI): domain Eukaryota; kingdom Metazoa; phylum Arthropoda; class Insecta; order Coleoptera; family Curculionidae; genus Platypus; species Platypus cylindrus. Next base: position 48,631,583 of record OX456488.1, on the reverse strand, counting down.
GTAACAACCTGGAGGTCCGCAAGAAAACAAAAATATAAACGTCAAGCGAAGACAGAAAAGTACGTGTATATACCCGGACTTATTACACACGAACACACGAACAAAAAAATTAAAGCGGAACCGCAAGTAAAAATTACACACTAGGTGTAACAACTTCCGATGACGTTAATAACTGACCCATTCCAAGTTCCGGTTAAGGTCTAACAAGAACTGTCCACATGCATAATGTAGAGCGCAAGAACAGTGATTCGAGTCAGAGCAAAAATCATGATTAGACAATGAAATCTAAGTACTTTAAAATGATGAAATTAATAATAAAGAAGACGTATAGAAAATGAGAAAGCATTAAAGAGATAGCGATAAATGAGCAATATTAGTAACTAGATTTTTATTTTGTAAATAACCCTGCCTGAACAATTGCGAAGGCTACAGTCAAACTTCTGTAAAAGACGCAATGTGTAAAATCGCAATTGAGTGCAATGTTCGGACTAGACGCACGCAATAAAGCTACAACTAATAGTGTATTTATGATGCATATATAAAATAATGTAACGCACAGTACATCAGCAACAGCAAAGAGTAACTTTAATCAGGCGGGATAAGAAACAATTAGCTCACAACCACCAAAATGCCAGTGAACCGAAGCTACATAAACAAACGCAGCGCAGTTAAACAAAAGAATGAAGTAGCGATTAAGTAGAACAGAGAAAAAAATAAGATTAATACATTTTGCTTTGTTTCAATTACAATACTATTGTACTTAGTACTTTAGTATTGTACTAAAAAAAATGATGCAAGAAAAAAAAATATTCCACCAATAATAAAAGTTAATAATAGATTTAAATAAAGACATCTCTTATTTTGGATTTACTATTGATCAGCAGAATAAAATGGATGATTCTTCATAAAGAGAAAAAAAGTAATGGAACACAAAAATTAACCGGACCGGTAGCGCAATAAAATAAAATTTTTAATTCAAAACTAATAATAAAACAATAAGTATCGTTAGGTACACTATATTACTAATAATGAAAAAGTCAATTTATATTAAACTGTTCGTTATAACATAACGTGCTATCACGTGCAACATCAATCTTATATGGACAAAATCGATTGAATATAATTAACTCAACACGAAGAAAAATAATAAAATAAGAAACCGCGAAAACAATATAAAAAGGCACAGTAATAAAATGTATAAATAAAAATCATACTATATAACAGAATAATAAACAAAAAAAAGGAATATTAAAAGCGGCGATTTCAATTATAAAAAAAACTTTTTATCCAATAAATTAACCAGGATCGCGAGATGTTTAAAAATAAGAATCATCATGAGGAACAAAAGGTTTCAATTTATCAAAGGGCCAAATTCCGCGAGATATACCATCGGCATCTTCGAATTCATAGGTAAGATATTCGGGTTTTCTTTTAATAATAAAAGGGTCAACATACTCAGGAGCCAATTTTTTGCTGAAATGATTTATGGCATCTGAGAGAGATGGGTCTTTTCGCCAAACTTGTTGATCAACAAAATGATTTGTTGTTGGGTGTCGCCTTAAATTCTAGTTGTTCGCAGTTCGCTCGCGAGATGGTTTTATTTTAGCTCTAACATTATTATAAGTAACCTGCAAATCTTTAATTGTGTTTTCCACTTGATTAAGGGGAACATCAGGGGTTGTATTTAGAGATAGCGAATACTCTTTTCCAGAAATTCGGTGTTTTCTGCTGAAATTCACATAAAATCGGGTATACCCTGTGACTTCGCTTTTGGCCGTCCTAATAGCGCAAGTAATGGCTGAGAGGTGACGGTCCCAAACTCGCTTATCGTTACTACGTGGATTTAGGTTTGTATTTAGATACGTTTTTAGCATTGTTTTTACAACCTTATTGACTTCTTCTGAAGGATCAGCTTGCGGATGCTAATAAGCTGTGTAGAAGATTTGCGCTTGGTATTTAGCGCAAAGTTTTCGAAAGTTAGATATCATTGGCGACCCATTGTCACACATCAAATATTGGGGAACTCCGTATGTTAAAAAAACATTTTCCTCCACAAACTTAGTGAGGAACTTAGCATCGGCCACCTTACAAGGAGCAATCAAAACAAACTTACTGAAATAATCAGAAACTACCAATACTGAAGTATTCCCTTGTTCTGACCGTGGAAGTGGGCCATTCAAATCTAGACTGATCATTTGAAAAGGTTCTTTTACTTCTGGTCGTTTTCCATAAAACCAGGAGGTAGCTTTTGTTCCACTTTATTCTATACACAACTTCTGCACCAATTAATATATCGACTTATATCAGCACTCATTTTAAGCCAATAATACCGTTCATGTAAACGCCAAAAAGTTTTAAAATTTCCAAAATGACTTGATGATGGTTCGTTATGAGCTCTGAAAATAACAGCTTTTCGCGTGTCCTTTGGAACTACTAATTTGCATGGATCGCTATAAATTGCAGCTGATGAATTTTTTACATGTTTATATAATAAGCCGTTTTTAAAGCACCAATCAAAATATTTTCGTGGATGCAATTCCATGTTTCTTATCATCTTGTGATACCAACCATCATTAGTATCTTTAAATGGGGCATCGATGTTAGTGAATTCTATGCTGCTGACTAGCGGCACGCTACGCGAAAGAAAATCAGGGACTACATTGTCTTTATCAAGATTAGAATTAAATAAACAACTATTATTATTACGATTATTAAAAGAAGAATTATTACTATTACTATTCTTTAAAGGACTTCTATTACTAACACGATTATTAAAAGAACAAGTACTATTGCTATTAGCGAAATCATTCGCAGAAACAGTTTGAGCGGGAACACGATTAGCGATTATCCTGTTTCCCGAACTAGAACAACTATTGACTGGCCGTCCGCAATTGCTGCAAGGTATTCTGCAGTCAGAGCGAAAATGACTGGTCCTACAACAATTAAACAAAACACAACAACAAACAAATTACAACAAATTTTGATTTCTCGTCATTGTTTGATTCAACGAATTGCGATTAATTGAACGATTATTATTATTATTAACATTACGAGGGTAAAAATTATTATTAATTGGGTTTCTAGTACTTAAATTTGGATTTTGAGGTGTTCGATAAAAATTAGAATTTTGATTAACTTGAAGAGTATAATTTACATTTTGGCGCTGATTTTGATTATGTAATGGCTGATCATTATCAACGTTCCCCGAAACTATTTGATTAGGGTTATTTACAACGTTTCTCTGATCATTATGTGGTAACGATTCCTGAATATTGAGATTACCGAATCCAGTTCCTACTGATGCAAAATCAGGCTCAATTAAATTATCGCGTTGTTGTGAAGATGGCCGATAACAATCTAAACGATACTTTTTTGCTTCTAACTTTAACGCTTCACTCTCTAAGTCATCGAGTGTGGTAACATCACCTAATTGAGCACTATAAAATGGTGTTAAATTTCTAACAATAATTTGTAACTAATCTTTAGCTGAAAGAGTACCATAATGGCGAAACAAAGTATGCATGGATGTTAAATAATCTGTTATTCTCTCATTAATATCTTGTGTTCTGTCTAAAATTTCTCTGAATAAGCGAGGGCGATAATCAGGTGGTTCATAATGCAATTTAAGTAGTTTAGCCTATTCATCACAATTAGAAAATCGCTCGCGATTGGCTCTGAACCAACTTAATGCTCTATCACTAAATAAATCTATTTCAGATTCAAATAGTTGTTTTTCCGAAACATGCCTAGCAGTTTGAAGTTCCGAAACTCCTTGCATGCTCTGACAATTGCTGAATGTCTCCAGTGAATTTTAAATTCCATTTATGCACAGATACATACGTAGAGTGAGAAGATGGTGAAGGTGCTGAAAGCATTACATCAAAGTATGGATTTTGGTCTACCACCAATGAAGTATCGGAAACTGGATTTCTCGCAGTCCGTGAAGATAAAGTTAAGATAAAGATAAGATAAAAAAAGAAAGATAAAGATCTTTCTTTTTTTTATGGTTTGTTGAAAACTGAGAGTACTTTTGGCGATGGAAGAGATGTTGCAATCTAGCTTGACATTTATCTGAATTTCTTTGTTCGGATGTGACACTTATATTTTCAATCTCAGCTAAAATTCATGCTAGAGTAACCGATATGAATTCTATCACTCGGTCACTACATCTATCATGACATCAAGACCTGATAAATATCTATTAAAACCTTCTACTCTCATCAAACACAGTCAAGCAAAATAGATCAGACAATATAGCTGTATTTTTCCAAGCTTATTTGCTTCTCAGGAAAAATACTCACCAATAAAAAGGTTCCAAGCTTAAGACCAATAACAAGAATTTTAATAGCAGACAAACAAGGAAAAATTTACTGAACAAAGAAAATAAGAATAGCTATTAGCTGTTATTAATCCAAATTACGCGTTAATGTAAATTTATTGTCACCTACCAAATTACAAAAATATGTTGATTAAATCTGAAGTAATATCTGTACCTATATTGTTTGCAAAATAAAAATTATATAAATGATAAAACAACAATAAATGATATAATGATGGATATAAATGATGAATGAAATACTATGAAATTAATGAGTACAAAATTACCTAACCACAACTCGAGTTTACAAAAATCGGGCCCCAGGTTTAAGGTGCTAAATTATCACAATCCAAATGGTGTTAAAAGGTTACGCTACTGATGTTGGAGCATCTGTAGCAAAGGCGCAAAATTAATACAAATAAAAAGAATACAAAAGTTGATTTTTTAATATTTGTATAATTAATAAAAAAAGTGTTTTTAATAGCAGAAATAGCCACATTTGGTGTGAAGAAAACCCGCATGTTTGTCGTCTGAGTAGTTTCCAAAGACAGTTACAAATTAATGTACGACCTGCCATTGTCGAACATTATTTGATCGGCCCCTTCATTTTGCCTTTCAGTTTAACTGGAGAAAGGTATTTGGATTTTTAGAGGAACAATTTATGGGAACTATTGGATGATGTCCCATACCAATTACGTCATGATATGTGGTTTATGCATGACGGAGCTCCACCTCATTATTATTCTAATGTTGGATCTTTTTTGAATGAAAAATTTCCAAATCAGTGGATAGGCCGTGGAGGACCTATTGCTTGGCCAGCTTGATCTCCTGATTTAAATCCCTTAGATTTTCATTTATGGGGCTAAATGAAATATCTAGTGTACAAAGAGCCCTTTGACAATGAAGATCAACTTCATGCACGAATTTTTGAAGTTGCGAGAATAATTCGTGAAAAAGCTGCAGAACAATTCTCAAGAGTTCACGAATCTTTTATAAATCGGGCTCAGCATGCGATTGAAGAAAATGGTGGTCATATTGAACACAATCTGTGAATAACTAATAAATTTCTAGTGAAATGATAGTGATGTTTTAGTGAATCATTAATGTGGATATTGTACTTTTAGTGTAAAGTTGACATAGTATTCATTGTCTAGTGTTGTGGACATCTGTTTATGTAAGGATAGCTGATTAATTGCGGGCGGCAGCGGGGTGGTAAGCTATACCACCTCGCCTGGTAAGATGAAATTCATTACTAATTTTTTGCAGTAATTACACCAAATAATTAGTGGTATGCAGGAATTGCCTTAATCTTCATTACCCTAATAAAGGTAACATTAAAGTACTGTGTGTGTAATTGATAACTTGCTATCTAATTTGGTAGCATGGAGATTACACAAAATAGATTTTGTATTTTTTTAAATAAAAAACTTAAAATTTTTCTATTTTACACTACATCATTTTTACAATTTTTTTAAAAATCTTGAGGTGTTTTTAAAACGTATTCTTATGACTGAATAAACATGTTCAATTTTTCTTATTAAAGTTTTTTAATTATAATTTCAAGACATAAGTAAAAAAATAAAAATAAACGAGCCTGACCTTCAATCATTTTCTATGTGGACAAATCATTCAACGTTTTTGCCATCAAAGTCTCATAGCTGTTTCGATAACGGTTGTCTACCGTTGCCTGGCGCGAGCCGCCGCAAAGTACAGTGGATATCAAAAGTTTTCTAGCCGTTTTTAAATGTTAATAATGGGCAATATTGTTAAATAATTAAAGTTGATTTTTTGAAAAAAAAATTATTAAGAAAAGTTGTTTGTATTGATGCCAGGAGTACGTGGTTAAATTTTCTGACAACCTTTCGCGAACACTCTGTACATTCCATTCAAAGTAATTGTTTAACGAATAACGACACTAATCAAAGTTAGTATATGGTAATTAATATGGATCGTAGCAAAAGAACATAACGGTAATGTTATGTAAATATATAAAAATGTAAATATTAAAATGTAATCCGTAACTTACACTTTTCTCGTTAAATCAGAATTAAACTTATTTTTAACTCGTTTTTTTAAAAACAGGTGTATTTGAACTTAACTATAGCGAAGCTAAAATTATTTTTTTATTCTGGCAGATCTTTGTGGTCTAGATGTTATACTTTTTATACTTTAATGTTATTCACTAATAGTTATTTATGTATTAATGGCAAAAAATGGCGCTTTGTTGCTCGTAAGTGATAGATGGCGCGCGACGCCTGCGGAGCACGATAATGACAAAGCAACAAATTCACTTGTTGTCCGAAATGTATATTACGTTTTTCTTTATAATCACAAAAAATTACACATAAATTATATGAACAATCAAATTGAACGTCGATTGCTTCTATAAAAATGAGGAATTTAATTATAATTATCTAATATGTTTGTGATCCTACCTTCAGATGTGAAATTAATTTAATGCAATCGAATCCTTGAATGTATTTTAATTAATAACAATTTTTACTTACTGAAACTCAATAATTTTGGATGATTTACGTCTGACATACAATTGTATACTTGAAAAATCATAGTAGCTATGATTGAAATATGGCGAATTGGGTACTAAAATATGGCTGTCTCTTTTCATTCAATGCAAATATGAGAAAGCCATACAATTGACAATCAAAAATAGAATTGATTATTAATTATTTAAGCCTAATTATGTAATTTAATTATATAATTAAAATACATAAAATGGCCTTTAAAATATTACAATAGTAATGTTTGTTCGAATTGATACTGATTTATCAGTAATTTTACAGAAATTATTAAAATTAATATTTATTATTGTTATATCGACGTGTTTGCTCACTGTCACTCAATTGACAACTTTATCGCCCTCGAGCGATAAAGATTTATTTTACGCTCCCATTCGAGGGCGTAAAATAACACATTAATAGGTGATTGTAGAAAAGGATGATGTTGTTATCTTAGAGGATCATTTTACTCACCTGCGGGGGATAAAATAATCTCTTTGAAAGTCTAAAAAGAAATTTTTTTAGACTCACTTATATCAAATTCCTGTGTTATTTATTTTAAGGGATGTTTTCTACGTATCAAAGAATATTTAATCTTGGGTTTATAAAAAACTGGATACGTAAATGTTATAATTATCCCGCTATGACAATTTTTGTAGGGGGGAGATCATTTAGTCCAACTTTCCCATGCATATGTTAAAAACATAAATTTTTGATACTACTCAAGAATTGTTGGATCAATATATATGAAGGACAAAACTATTATCTGCACTGAAAAAAGACCAATTTTATTATTTATTTAAATGACTTGCGTGTTTGTTCGTTGTAAGTAAAACGTTACCATGCCGGCAGAAAGTTAAATCGATATCAAATAATGTGCCCCATTATTATCAAGCCACATTTTGTGGTATAAAATATAAGTATTAGAAATACGTCTAGAACGTATCTAATACTAGTCCCACGTATTTTGTGATCAATCACCATCATGGCTTAAGAACTTATTTTTGGTGAAGACCAGCTCTGAAAAGCAGTTAATGACCCATTGACTAAATGGCTGTAGTCATTATGGTCACCAGTATTAATGACTTGTTTTTCTATTTTGACATTTTTATGGAGAATTAAAAGAAAGAGGGGACACGAGAAAAAAAGTGGACATTTAATAGGTAGCACTGGAGTAGACTAGTAGACATAATTTAATATTGTCGTTATGGGAAATTTTATTTTCTAAATTTTAAAGGAAATTATGCATTTTGATACAAAAAATTAAAGCTATGATTGTGTTATGGGACTATTTAATACAACAAATCAATTTTCATTTAAGCAGCAAGCGTCATTGTGTAATTATTTCAATTTTAATATTATATGATTAGTGGCGTAGAAAATCTATTTTTAAATTATTGTCCGGTGGGAGCCCAGTCTTGTAACCCGCACCAGAACAACGCCTGACTTTGTACATTTCAAATGTTAATGTTACGAGATAATATAAATAATGAAATTAAGTTTAAATGAAAATGAAAACATAAAAAATAAGATATAAACAAGGTATATGCCGCCTATGCTAACTGTCAAAACTAGTTCATTCTGTCGCCGAGTACATATTGAAGGCGGCATTTTCAAGCTCAGAAATATTTCGACTTTTATACAATCGTTCTCCTGCTTTTTATAGACCTCTATAGATATTTTATATAATTTTTATTGATAGTTTAATTGTTTATCTTTGTTAGAACTGACAGTTTGATAATTGTATTTGTTTTGTGACAAGATCTGTAATTTTACTATTATGTTTATGCTTGAGGTGACTTTCCTAAATTGGCAAAATACATTAACAAACGTTACCACAGCAGGGTTCGCACGATACTATCGATACCAAGGTGTCCGATACCGATAATTCTAGTACTCGATACTCTCCGCCGATACTTTCAGTAAAATAGTACGCATATACTCTAAGTATGGACTATGAGTACTTTCTTGTTCATTTTATTAAAATTGTTTAATTGGGGTATGATCGGTATTATAATGTTGACAATGCTTTTTTGAATACCAATAAATATTTTTATTATTTTTGGAATTCAATTAGTGTTAAATGCGTTAAATTAAAAATCATAACTAATAATCATGATGTATTTGATTTAATAGCTCGTTAATCTAGTGTTGAGATTAATCTCATATTACGTTACGCTTTACGTAGAATATTTTATATTTAATTAAACATATTATGTTGTTTCCATTATTATTTAATATTATCATTTATAATCACTGATTTTGGATTTTGTTTGAATTTTTTCTGTCATGATTTTTCTTTATGAAATAAAAATTCGCAACAAAAAATTAATTTACCGGAATATAAGTAATTTAGAATTTCTGTCATTCTAAATTGCATACTCATTGAACCAATCAAACTTCTGTGCAAAAATCTGTATTTTGAATAAACAATTATGCAGAGTTTTCAAAAGCCAATTATAATAAATATAGCAAATTGTAGAAAACCATAGTAAAAAACTTATTATCAGAAGTACTCGCATCTCATGCACTAATTAAAATGTAATATAATGTAATAAAATATAATAAAATGTAATATGTGCATGTTTACTAAGAATTGAATTGCAATATTTGAACAAAGTACTAATTTTTGATGCCAAGTAGTATCGATACTTTCAATTCGATACTTGATTAGTATCGATACCTTAACATCACTGTACTAAAAAGTACTTGGTATCGATACCGATTACCGATACTGCGACCCTAACTATCAGACACAGACGTATTTATTGTAACTCAACTCAACAGGTCTTTACTTAACACTTATGATTACGACTAACTAATCAGTACTGCTCTCCATATAGCCTCCGCCTATTGACCTAGATACATATATAGTCAAATAATAACATTTTCTTCTCCTTATAAATTAAATCTATTTGGTGCCTTAATCACCCGAGCACTCCTTCTTACAATTAGTGTAAGATTGGTAGAATTATGTGGACTATTATTGTCCAAAGTTACTTGGAGTAATACGTTGGTACTCATTATTGTAATTTTGTATTTTTCATACTTAAGATTGTAAACAGAACATTATTAAAACACCTATATTGTTATTTTATATTTCCGGCAAATAGCGAGTTTACAAATTAAAAAAAATTAATACGTAACAATACATTTGGCTGTGAATTTTGGACTATTCAACATGATTTACAATCTGATATTTTGTTTTATATATCATCATTCACACATCATACACCAAAATATACTTCTCGCTAATGTTAACAGTAACTTGTGATACTGTTATAGGTTTAGATGAGTCAAAATGAATTAATACCTGATTATTAATCAATAATTCCTTACATTCTTTAAACGCGGTATCACATCCTTTACCCCAAACATACTTACTGCTTTTATTAATTATCTATAGTATGTCCTAGATAATCAACTTGAGCTTCAAAAAACTTACATTTAAATATATTAACCCTAACATTAAATTTACTTAACTTATCTATTACTATATACAGGTTTTTTCTTCATGCTTCAAATTCATCGCCCTTGATTAGAACATCATCAAGGTAACAAACTACATTTCGTACTCCACATAAAATTTTGTCAATGATTAACTGAAACACAGATGGTGCACTACTGATACAATACGTTAACTAGGTAAACCTAAACAACCCTATATGTGTATTAATAGTTAACAAAACCTGAGACTCGGGGTGTACTTTTAATTGTTGATAAGCTGATGATAAATCTGGCACACAAGATACTTTTCTTCCCGACATACATGATAATGTTTCAATTACAAATGGTAGTAATGAAATGATAATGATCATGTTTCAATTGATTAACTTGGTTAGCTAATGCTTTAAAACCCACACAGATTCTCAGGGTATCGTTTTTCTTCAAAACTACCACAATAGGACTTGCTCTATTACTTTGATCACGGGTACTAAAACCCCCAACGTTACCATTTTTTCAATTTTTCCTACACCAGAGTTCTCAATGCAAACGGTATAGTTTTCAATCTATCCGCTGTACATTAAAATCCTTAATAGCTAACGTGAGATTAGTATTAAATACGTTTCCAAACTTTTGCTTTAATCAATTAATTGATGGGCGACTAATTAAGCGACCCCGACCCACACACTGAGCCTGAGGACGAATTCGATCCACCAGATAAGCCGTAAGTCGGTCCTAACCCACGAAATAAGGCTCAGGTTACCCAGACACTTCTTTCCCCAGCAAACCAACACTTTTCAGAAAGGAGTAGACACGCTGAAGCGCAGCGCGTCTGACATCTCCGGGGTCGAAATAGTAGTCCTTTAGGCATCTGAGTCTGCCCGCAACCAATGCGTCGCGTAGGTAGACTAGCTGAATTGTCGTTTCCTCTAATTCAGTACAGAACCTGCAGCTTGGATCATTACTGTACCCGATCTTATGCAGGTAATACCGTGTTAGTCAGTGCTTTGTCAGAGCCCCGACCACCACTTTAATATGACCCCTTCCTATATGCAGGAGGCTTTTTGTCTCCCGGGAGGCCATGTGCACAAATCATGCAGCTACTATCTCTGCCTGAAATGGTGTGGAGTAACCGCCAAGTGCAACAATGATGCTGACCCGCGATGATGCTCACCAAACACCTGCTCCCACACCCGGATCTATACAGGACCCATCGGTAAATCATACCAGACCCTGGTACAGGGTCTGGTATGTTGGGTTGCTTTACCGATTGTACATCGGTAAAGCAACCCAACAACTTTTTCTAAGGAGTCCAGTGACTGACAACCAAGCCCACCGCTAAAGCTTATCCAGCTTGCCCTTATGCATTGCTCGGCTTACCGCCGGCCACTACACAAGACAGTCGTACAGTGTAGAGCCAATAACAACCCAATGATTTGAGGACTGAGTCCTCATGTAACTTCTACAGACTCGCCGAAGCCCGTTTCACCACACTGTCTTCGTGAAACTTCCAGCTCAGCCGAAAGTCCAGAGTAACTCACCACAGAGAGCCATATATGGAAACATCACCCTCTGTCTATTGGTGAAGGCAACTAGGAAGGTCCTACTAGGATTAACCGAAAGCCCGTCTTCCGGAGCTCTCCAACGGCTTCTTTACGGTTATTGCGTTATCCGCTCTCAAATATTATCGTCGAGTGGCAGAGATAATTGCCAGAAACGATGCCCAAATTGGGGAGTTCTGTGCCTAGTTCTGGTCCTGGGGGTCCAGTGGAGTCCCGAAGAGGAGTGGACACTATAATCTACACGTGTATTGGATTTACAACGACCCAGTATTTCCAACCTTTTTTATTATATATATATATCTTTTTTTATTATCACAGTATTTAGTGTCGCACATCACCCTATCGTGATATAGTCCTCTAACCACAATCGAATTTTCTTATTTTTTTATATATTCTATCTGTTTTTTTATTATTTTTAATTATTAATTTATTTTCATTATTTCGGGAACCTGGGTTGTAGCAGAGTGCTACTTCAAGAATAGTATAGTCCCTCCAGCCGGACTAGGTATTTTTGAAGGCCGGATGGCGCCCTAATACATCATTTGTTAAGCATTTCGTTCTAATGAAAAACGAACCCACGAGACACCCAGTCGGTGATCACGATCCAGCTTTGCTGCGATTTGTTGGTTCCCAAAGAAACGACTTTGTCAAATTTTATTTCTTTTGTTATTTTGTATTGTATTTTTTTATATTGAATATTGTAAATTTTGATGACTGTAAATCAAATAAGTGCTGTATTAATGGCCATTCTTTCATTTCGTAATAATTTTGCGCCTATGCTGCTGATGCTCCAAAATCAGTAGCGTAACCTATATACTATATTATAATAATCTAGTAGAGATTAATGGTATCGGGTCTCTTGGATCGACACTAAAAGAGGGTTACTTCTTCTTTGACCGAAAGAAAGGTTCGAACGCTAAATATATCTGGCTAATTATATTTAGCCAGATTTATTGAAATTCTTAGTGATCGATTATTAGTTAAATTAGAAAAAATATTGTATTAGTGTTTAATAAATAGTGATTGTGAAATTAATCGAATTCGAAATTATTTAATGCCAATAAAACCCTCCTGAGACGAGTAAACAGCCCGCTCAAAAATAAATAAGCTTTATGTTTTAAGAGTGAATCTCTGCAACATTTATAAATAGAAAATAATGTATATATTCAAAGTTTATATTTAACTAATTTAAGTAATTGCTATAGTGTTTATAAACAATTCTATTGGGCTCAATATGTAAAGCTACAATGTGCTGACTGACAGATCATAAAGTAGATCGAATCCACTAGGGAATCTGATTAAGATGCAAGGTATAACAATGCTATCATCGTTGATGGCTCGTACCCACGCGCCTTGAGACTAACGTGGGGATACGTTAGTCTCAAGGTATATTCCTCTACGTTAGGAATATAGAAGCTGTATATAAGACAGATTAAGGGTAGTAATAAGTTGAGTATGAATTAGTGTTGTGCGTGTGACGGGCGAATATATAATCATTTACCGAAGGCAGTTCTTTTACTCCCTTCCCAACACACCCTAAAAATTCTGTTACTATCTGTACGTCGTCGTTCAGTTTCAACAAACTAAATAAACGCTTTCCATTTTCTAATGTCACCATTAAATTGAGGCATATTAAGCTGTGGCAAATTAATTGACGGAATAGCATCGTAATGTGGTACATTGGTATTATATGTGGATGTAGAAAGAGAATGTGATGGTTCCTGGTTAGCTGATAATTCTGAAAGTTTTTTGTTAAATTTTGATAAACATGTATAGTATTGTTGTTTACATCTTCTTAGTCAACATTCAGACGACCAATAAGTTAAATTTTTAAAAGAATTTTTACAGATTTGTGATAAAATGGCATAAACGAAATTCGTCTAGCTTCATACATGAAATATTCGATTTCACTTCGACTATTTTTGTCAAACTATGAGCTTATAGATTTCGCGAGATTTTACATATGACTCAATTTAAACAATTTTTATTTGGGTAGAGATGCGTATCAACAAATACTAAGTATCAAATTACAGTGACAAAACAATAATTAAAATTAAGTGAGAATTGCCTAATATAAAAAAGATCAACAACTTATTACCTAACCTTCTAAAATTTGCCAAATGTGTTAAGCTATGCGAAGAAACTTTATAGTTAATACTTCAAATAAATTTCATACTACCTGGTGCAGAATATTGCTAAATGGTGATTTCTCTGCTTTGTGTCCAATTTGTTGTTGAAAACTGCTTGGATGTTGATCCACTGCGTTTCTACAATGATTAAAATCTGACTGGAGAGACAATTTTGTTGTGGAATGAGCAATTTTCAGTTGATCGTTCCAAACAAGAGAGATAAGGGCTAATTCATGGATTTCATCCAGTTAATAAAAAATCAACGATGATTGGACTGCGTTATCTACTATTAATACCCATACAAATTTACACACACGAGCAATTTCACTATCTCATAAATATACAAAGGCGTAAAGTTTGTTTACTGCCGCGAGTGAGAGGGGACGTTCAGTGACTCGTAAAGTTGTTTTGCTTCCCGTCTACGTTACGGTGCGACGGAGAGTAAGAGACTTTTCTTCACGGTTGCTTCTTAAGCATAAATTGTAGAACACAAGTCTTAATATGTTTCATACTGTAACGAAGTGAAAAGAAGATATTTTAGAATATTAAATTAATTTAATTTCACTGGGAGGGGAAGTAGAGGCATATGTTGTCACCGTTCGCCAGAAGGAATGTGTTTATTTAAGAAAACCACCCCGACCTTTCACTTTTTAGACACTTTTCATATAACACCGATTTTCAATGATAATTTTATTAATATTAATACAGTCAATGAATCACCGATATAGTAAATATTAATTTATATTGTATCTTAAAGCCTTTCTACCATTTCTGGTGTAGGCTTGTTAGTTTTTATCTTTTTCTTCCTTTTTTTTTCTTTCTTTCTTTCTCTAGGCTTATCCGTTTTTGCTTCACGTTACTGCGTCACTAAACTTTCTCCATTCTTTCCTGTTGTTTACCATCCTACTAGCTTCACTCATCGTTATTCTTCTTCTTTGTAATATCTTTTCTATTATGTCATCCCAGGTAGTTTCAGGTCTTCCCCTTTTTCTTTTCTGCCCAGGTCTAGCATCCCATACCCTTCTCACTTGTCTTTCCTGTCCCATTCTTTTCAGATGGCCCCACCATCTCAACTGCCTCTTCTCTATGTATTTGTGTATCGTCTCTATTCCTAATTCTTTTCTTATCTCATCATTCTTGATTCTTTCTCTCTCTGTCACTCTCTTTACTCCCCTCATGTATTTCATTTCCACCGCTTGGACTCTACTTATTTCCTTTTTATCTGTTATCCATGTCTCACATCCAAATGTCAGTATTGGTCTTATTATTGTTTTATAGACGTTTATTTTTGTTTTCCTTGTTATTTCTTTTTTCCCCACAATCGTATTGCTGATACTGTAAAACACTTTCATTGCTTTTCCTATTCGGCTGTTAATTTCTTCTTCTTGCTTTCCTAAACTAGTTATTTCTACTCCCAAATATTTATATTTCGTGATGATTTTTGGATAATAATAAACATGAAATAAAAATGATTTTTATTTCATGTTGCTCCCCGATTACCATTACTTTTGTTTTCTCTTTACACATCTCCATTCCGTTCCCTTTAAGTGTTTCATTCCATTTATTTATGCTTGTCTGCAACTCTTTTTCGTTAGATGCTATCACCATTATACCGTCCGTAAATGCTTCAATCTTTACTTCAACTCTCTCCATATAATTCCATCCCACGTCAAGTCCTCTAGTTCTTTCTTTCGCTTTCCTTATTATTTTGTCCATGTAAATATTAAATAATGTTGGATTTAGTCCTCCTCCCTGTCTTAGTCCGTCTTTCGTTTTAACTTTTTTTGATTGTCTGTGTTTGACTATCCCGCTATTTGAGTTTTCTTCATATATTTTTTTTATTAAACTAATCATTTTCGTGCTTATCTCTTTCTCTGCCATCATCTTCCACAATCTATCTCATCTTACTTTATCAAATGCTTTTTTTAAATCTAAAAAACCCATGTATACATTTTTTTTCCTTTTACTTGTTTTTTCCACTATCTGCTTAATCGTAAATATATGGTCTTGAATGCTTCTGCCTTCCCTAAATCCTGACTGTGATTCGTCCAGAGTTTTCTCTATATTAATTTTTATTCTCTCGTTTATCATCATTTCCAACACTTTCATGTTTGTATTTAATAGAGTAATTCCTCTGTAATTATTACAATATTTCTTGTCTCCTTTCTTAAAGATTGGGACTATTAGTGCATGCGTCCATTCTTTAGGTATTATTTGCTCTGTCCATATTTCCTCTTCCCCCATATATTTTATCATTTCAGTCGTTATTGTGCCACTTCTTGGTGATTTTCCACTCTTCAGTTGTTTTATGGTCTTTTCCAATTCCTCCATATTAAATTCCTCTTCCTCTTCTTTGCATTCTTATCTCTCTGTATTATCTGCTTCTCTTGTATCGTTCCTCTCTATATTGTCTGACAGCAGCTCTTCAAAGTATTGCTTCCATCTTTCCATTATTTCATCTTCCTGCTTTAATATTTTTCCTTCTTTGTTATTTATATATGTAGCACTGTTGGTCTTTCCTTTTCTTAGTGTTCGTAGTCTACTATAGAATATTTTTTTCCCTCTGCAGCTTCGTTTTCTAATTTATTACCGAATTCTGCCCATTCATTTCTTTTCGCCTCTAATAGTAATTGCTTCACTATTTTCAGTGTTACTTCTTGTAACACTGATACGTTTCTCTACTTTTTTCTGTAAATATTCCTTCCAATTTTTCTTTTTTAATCCCACTCTTCTCTTGATCTCTTCTGTCCACCATGCCGTTTGTTTTATTTTCTTATTTCTTTTTATTTTTCCGCACACTTCCGAGCTTATTTGTAGTATCATCTTTTTGAATTCCTCCCAACTCTTTTCCAAATTTAATGCCTTACATTTCTCATTTCTGCTCTCGATCATCCTCTTCATTTTTTCTCTATATTACTTTGCCACCTCTCCGTCTTTTAGCCTATACGCTTTTATTTTCCCATATTCTATCTTATCTTATATTCTCTCTCTGTTGTCTGATTTTAGTGGTTTCTTTATTTCTGATATAACCATATAATGATCACTTTCCACTTCCGGCCCTCTTGATACTTTTACATCTACTATGTTCTTTCTATTTTCATTTCCTGCTACTATATAGTCCATTATTGATTTTTCATTTTTGCTGCTCATCTCTCTGATATACTTGTGTATATCCTTGTGCTTATAATAAGTATTTGCTATAAACATATTGTTGATTCGGCAAAACTCTATCAATCTTTTTCCGTTATCATTTAGTATTGTCTCCCCATTCGGGCCCAATATTCTGCTCTCTCCTGTTTTTCCCTTTCCCACTCTAGTATTATAATCTCCTGCAATGTATATTTCACCCATTGCTCTTTTTGCCGTCTCTGTTAACATTTCCCAGAATTTCTCTTTGTTCACCTTTTTGTCGTCTTCATTTGGTCCATACACACTTATTATCGTTTTAATGCTCTCATTATCATCCTTCATATTTATTGTCAATATCCTCTCTGAACACGCCTCCCATTCTTCTATATTGTGTGCCCATTCCTTTTTTATCATACATGCGACTCCCTCAGCTGCTCTTTTCTGTCTTTCCACTCCGCTATATATAAATAAACTTTCTTTCATCATTTTGTGTAATCCTCGCCCTTTTTTTCGTTTCCGTTATTGTAAGTATGTCTATCTTATTTTCCAGGAACTCACCTTCGAATTCTATTTCTTTTCCCTTTATGCTTCGTATATTCCATGTTGCTGGAATATGTTGGGAGGGAAGAAGAGCGAAACGGGGAATACCAGAAATTACATGGGATGAGGGAATTGAAAAAGCAATAAGAGAAAGAGGAATGAGGCTGAATGACGCAAGAAGAACTGCTTGCAACAGGAAGGAGTGGGAGAGATGCATAGGAAGTGAGGAATAGGAGGATAACGAGAAGAGCTCAAGCCGACACCAGTTGATGGTATAAGGCATATAGACATATATATATATATATTCCATGTTGCTGATCTCCATATTTTTTCGTTTTTTCTTCTCATTGTTTTCTACTCCTTTCTCCAATTCTTTTTCAGTTTTTTGTTTGTTTCTTCTCTTCTTCCCAGCTTCCATAATCTATCCTATTTCGATATTGTTCCTCCTTTCGTTTATACATTTGGCACTTTTTGCTGGTGGTCATGTGATCTATATCTTTACCTTTCATTCTTGTGCAGTTGGCGCATTTTATGTCATTTTTCTCGCAATCTTTCCCTTCATGTCCTTCCTGTCCACATTTGTAGCATACCTCCGTTCTTGTACAGTACTTAGCTACATGCCCATAGCAGCAGCATTTGTAGCAGATCGCGATCCTTATATATTCCTCTACCTGTTTTACAGTAAAATCTATCAATAATTTTCCTTTTTTTACCAAGAACTTGAATATCTCCTTGTCAGCTTCTACTTCCCAGTCCTCCACATATTGTTTACTGTTCCTAAAGGCATTTTTTCTAACTGCTCTCATTCTTGTCTTCACCTCTCTAATCCCCACTATTTTCCTTATTTCCTCATTTTCTCTTAATATTTCGGTTTTAATAAAGTGTTTTAATAATAAAAACAACGGCTTCGTTTCTTTCATTTTCGTATAGTAGTAGTACGAGAATGGTTGCTTTATTTTTTATGGTACGCTCAGTGATTATCGCGCTCCGCAAACATCGCGCGTTAACTGTCATTTGCTAGCAACAAAGCATCACTTTTGGCTCTTAATGCATAAATAACTTCTATCTGCGTAAATTTCTTAGTAATATTAATATTATTATACAGTAATGTTATATTATTTAGACGTGGAAAAGTTATATCTGGGGCTCCAAGTATAAGAAGTGCTAGTCAGTTTCCAAATCCTCCACTTATAATTGGTACAACTAATTATTATATAGTAATATTTAGTGCAAAATAAAAAATCTCATTATATACCTATCTATTTTAAGCACAATTGCTCAACCATATTACTCTGACAGCATCAAATTCGATTATTAGCATGGATTATTAACCACCGCACTAATTTTAAACTTCCTGCAAAGATACATTGATCCATTATAAATTAATGGATGGTTTACACCATTATATCATTTTAGTAGCCAATTAAGGTCGACCTATAGGTTGCACACCTGATTTATCTTTAAGCCACACATAAATCATTAAAGACGAATCTTTAAAAACACAAGTAAATGTTATTTGAAATTAGTTGGAAGATTTACTAGAATTAACTCGAACTGCCTATAACTATATAACTATAGTAACCACTTCAGTAAAACCTCTATTAAAGGCCACCTCTCGATAACGATCATTTTATAATCAGCCACTTTGTGTTTTTACGGAATGTTTTGCAACTAGTATTGGTAGCAATATCATCTAGTACTCAGAAAAAAAAAAGAACCAAGAAAAAAAAACCAACATTATATATATTATTTATTTGTTGGTTTATTTGTCTGATACGATATGAATCTTCCTTGGTTTTCTTCGTCATTTCTACCTATCATTTTCTACCTCTTCACAAAGAGAATTCTACTCCTTCCTTTTACTCCGCCTTATTAATTTCCTCAGTCTCTTCCGCTCCTCTTTCCATACCTCTCTTTTTGGACCCCCGTCGTATCCCCCGCCATTTTTTTCTCAGCCTTATAGCAGGCCCTCCTTTGCCTCGCAATCTCTTCATTCCACCAGTAAACTTCTTTACCCCCCCCCACCTTCTCTTTTCTTTTTATTATTATTATCACAGAATCCCGTTACTCATTCCACCAGTTCTTCCGCTTTCTCTAATCTTACCTGCAGACTTTTATTCCAACTGGAGTCAGTCTGCCTCCTTTAAGGTCCATCCCTTCGGACAGGCCTGACCCACCCGGAATCTGATGGAGTTATGGTCACTACCGTTTTCGCCCCTTTGCACCCTCCACTCATGAATCCTTTACTGCACACTCCCAGATACCGCCGTAAAATCTACCGTCGATGAACAAGGGAAACTATGACTTTCTCCCTTGCGAGTGCATCTTTAAAAGGCCGGCCTTTCCCACAACCTGCTCTATGTCCATCTTCTCGACAAATCGGGCATGCTATTCCCCCTATCACACTCCCTGATATTATGCCCTTCTAATCCACATGTATAACACGCCCTAGATCTATCCACTCCCTCGCATTCTTTCGCCCAGTGACCATATTCCCAACATCTCATACACATTTCTACAATTACTCTTTCTGGTAAGGTCTTCAATCAATCAATTGCCCCCATTCGAATAAACTTACTTGTAAGCAGTTTCCCCGTCTCTCCATCGTCCCCTACGACGAGCGCCGTCTTGGTTCCTATTGGTCTTCCATCTATTCTCATCCCCTTCATTTTCTCCGGGTTTAACCCCGCCTTGCGCAGATCCCCCCTTACCACTTCCTCATTTACCTACGCGTCCAGATCCTTGATAGCTACCTCTGCCATACCTGCCCTACCATTCTCCTGCTTCCTCCATTTTATTTTCACGTCACTTCCAGCTACACCAACCTCTATAGCTCTCTCCACTTCCCGCCTTACCCCTTCTTTTCTATCCATTACCACCGCCACTTTTCCTTTCGTTGTTTTTTCCAACTTCCTAACACCTTTCACTCCTTTAATTTTCCGGGCAGTTTTGACCTTGCCCCTCAAATTTTGTATCTTGCGCTCCCTCCCCAATCATTGCAGATGTTCCCTCACCCTGTCTAACGACTCTTTTCTCTATCCCAATTTTTCTAATCCACATTTTCTCGCTGCTGCCATCAAAAGCAGCCTCTACCATTCTCCTAAATACACCCATTTTATTCAGACTCACCCTCTTTACCTCGAGATTCATATCACCTCCCACTTCCCTTTGCTACCTCCAGCACACTCCTAAACCAACTCCCTTCATCCTGCCGGCACGAGACCAGCTCCACTGCCTTTGTGATTCCACCCCCACCTCTTTACCTCCTCGCAGTTCCTCCCTTATTCTGCTTGTGACTTCCATAGTTACCACGCCTTCTTTATTCTCACCCACTACCTTTTTGAAGTCACACTCCTTACTCTACCCCAACCTTCCTCCGGCCGCACCGGAGGAACTCAGCCCTCTATCCCTTAATCCATCCAACCTAACTCTGGCTATGTCCAGTACAGCCACGCTCTTCTAACTATCTATTGCACCCCCCAATTCCCCCACTCTAAACCTGCCATAATTTTTACTCAAGCTGTGGTACTTCGGCCACACCTTCTCGATGACGGCTGTAACTGCCCCCACTTCGCTCCCCTCTCCAATGCATCCCAGAGGGCTTACCGGGCTACCGAACAGCCTCTTCAACCCCTGCCTCATCCTACTTTCCG
Source organism: Platypus cylindrus (assembly GCA_949748235.1). NCBI lineage: Eukaryota > Metazoa > Arthropoda > Insecta > Coleoptera > Curculionidae > Platypus > Platypus cylindrus. Next base: position 48,610,292 of record OX456488.1, on the reverse strand, counting down.
CACTTTGGCCTGAGCTTACCGCCCCCACCTTGTTCCCTCTTGGATCCACAGACCCCCTCCTCGCAGCTACTGAAGTGCTCCCCGTCACCCCCTCAATCATCCTCAGCCTCTTACCACCTCTATATCTCCCCCCTCTGTGCCTAAAAACACAATCGCTTCCTCTCCAGCAACCACCCAGCCTGCCTTCAACTGGTCAACCAAAGGTTGCTTCCCAACCCCGCTACTCCTAGGGCTTCTACCCTCACCACCACACTCCGCATTGAAATTTGTATTTAAATTTTTCATCCAATTCCGATGAGTAGATAGGGAAATATTCAGTCGATCACAGCTAATTTAAACGAAAGGTCGCCCAGTTTCACGAGTCCGTCTATTCGTGGCTGTGCTTCCCCATAGCCCCGAGGCCCTCGGCATAGGCTGTTCCACTTGGGAGCGTTTTTATGGTGACCCCTTTGGTCACGCGGACCACTTGGGGACCCCCAATTGTCCGCAACCGGTTTATCATGCCCTTAGGCGCGGCGCCGTTACTCCTTTAGTGCACGCCGTTGGCCACGACACGACAGCCAGTTATTCCAGACACCACCACATATACCAACAACATTGTAGCTAGTCAACTCGGGTACCTCAAGTTCGTCACACCCGTACGAGCATGCTCCCAAGCCCCAGAAGGGGTCCCTATAATTCGATTGAGATGAGCCTAATGCAGATATTATGAACCTGATTCATCAAACGTTCATCTATCTAATATGCCGAATTCTTTTGTAAGCTATTACTTTTAAGTCACCTTCCATAAAATTCCCATTTTTTTCAATATCCAGGTCTTTATAGTTCTTAAACAGTTAGATAAACAGAAAAAAAGGGGAATTAAAATATTTCAAAAAAATCCAGTCGATATATTGTGAGTTTTTGTGGCTCATCTTCTATGATTGTTAAAATATGAGTCATTCAAATTAAGGTAAGCATTTGTTTTAGTTCTATCTGTTATTGGCCGTTGGATATAAATATTGTATAAATATCCAACGTTCCATTACATAACGTGATAATGTACTGCTTAGACACCCTGTACTGATCATTCTGTGTTATATAAAATTAAATTTGTAGACAACTAATTTAATGCCATAACTACTAGTAGTGAGTTCTGAATCAATGATTAATAACAAAACATGGGTCTCTAGATAGAGTATTTGTCTTCAATTTAATCAAATCATGACAAAATAGGCACCAAATTGGCTATTTTTGATGTCAAATTTCATATTAAACAATACCTAATAACAAACTACGTATATACGTGTAATTACGTGCATACATAGTACGTATGTATACGTACGTACACAGTGGAACTGTCTGTATAAAATAATATTTCTTGAAATATTTGTTGTTATATATCTGAGTAAGTTGGTATAGAGAGATGAACACTGTGTTATCAGTAGGTAAAAGAAAATTTCTGAAATTTACTATCAAACTTTCACATATCGTGTATATGCTTTTCCACTTTTATTGTAATGTTGTGTATCTATGTTGCCATAGAAATAATTATTTTCCTTTTAACGATTCAACGAATCGATAGATTCGTGTTTTTTATTCCAGTTCGAACTATTTTTAATTCAGTTGCATGACTGAAATATTAAATGGATTTTTTAAGTGATAAATAAAAATTATATTACACGCAGTAGATTTTAAAAAATTATGAAATATAAATATACATAATATGTAGAATGGCACATAATGGTAGCAGTATGTAGGTATAACATACATATTGCATGCTATACATAATATAGGATACAGGGTGTCCTATATTATAGGATTTGCTACATCCTATACTGCAGGAACTGCACATCATATTTCTAATTCGTTTCGAAGATAAAAGACTCTAAAGTTTACTAAAATTTTATGTTTTTATTGAAAACAATGCCAAAAAAGACTCGGAAACCATTTCTATTCTTCAATAAATTTAATGGATATCCTCATTGTGTCCAGGGTTTCTTATGTTTAATATTAAAATTTATGATGCAAATAAACTACTTCGATTTCAATTTTCATTAATTAGAAAAAAACTTATGTTCTATTCAATCCACTACATAAAGTAATGATGGGCTAAAAGCATCGAATATTAATAAACTTTAGAGTGCTTTATTTCGGAAATGGCTTCGAATTTTGATATGCGGCTTGCTAAACCGATTTCAAGTATTGATTCCCTGCACCACTAGATGAGAAAAAGTAGCACATGCTTTTAAAACAATAATGTAGATGCGAAAACTCTGATCTAACTTTCCTATATAGGGAATATATATATATATATATAATATATAATATATATACATATAATATATATATATATATATCCCTATTAGTCAAAACTAGGCTCTAGCGCAACCACAAGACTAAAAAAAAATCATATCGATGGCATAAATTTTCTAGTCCAAAAACTAGTAATAGGACATCGTGTATATATATGTAGCCTGTGAATTTTTGTATCTGGGCATAAATGCTAATATAAATTAGGTGAAATGTTCCAATTTACAAAATATGTGTATAATTCTGAATTACTTGACGATTTCCAAATCGTACTATTTGCGTCTGTATGTTATTGTCATAAATAAAAGACTCCTGATAGTTCTTCCAGTATGTATTTTTTTACAGCTATTTTCTTGAAAACCTGTGAGGAAGTAATAACTGAAAAATAATTATTCTTTCAGTGGTGCTTGTAATTTTTCGAATGGATAAATTTTTTATTTTATCTCCTCTTGCCTCCGCATCATGCCACAACCTTTATCATTTAGTTGTCATGTATGTAAATGGATTTCTGTAAAATATGAAATAATAATAGACAAAAGAAGGTCAGAATGAAATGAGGGGGCAATATAGGCGCCAGTCTTGGGCCCCACCTGATTGCGCGCGCTCACCTGGTGGCGGCGCCCGCGCCCGGAAAGCAATTGTCACCGCAGTCCGAGGCAAGCAGCACCGGGAACCGCAACACCGTGTTCATACAACAAAATTTGTGAAAACATCACCCACTCACGTTTTTACCTGGTCGCTCCACCCCCACGTCTTGGTCACTCGCCGATACGACCGACGCTACAGATACTTAATTCTACTTCAGTCGGGTTTCGCACGGCGCCAAATTTACATAAAAATAAGTAAACTTGAATTTTTTTTTTTCAATTTGATTCAGAGCGTGATTGAGCGACGCGAGATTGTTGACTGTAAATATATCAGAGATTATTTGCTTGTTTGTTTGTATATCATTTATATATTTTCACTTTGGTTACCGGCTGAAAGCCGTTTGTATTTTATTTACATTAAAATCGTGGAGGCGTTGAGCGCCCCCAAAAGAGGCAGGCAACCTCCGCCGTCGGAAGACTTGCGGGCTTCTGCCACCGTCGCCACGCCACCACCTTCCTTCAAGAGGGCAAAACACGAGGGAGTTCTGGAGCAGGATATGGAAGCGCCCCTCGGCGTCGCCCTAAGTCAAAGCATGGATTCCGTTAATACTAATAACGGCGAAGAAGCGGTTAGTTCAATTTTTTTCTTAACAGTATTCCTATATCTAAGTCTGATACGAACAGTTGTATATATCTCATGTGTATATAAATATTTTACGTAATTTTTACCATGAATTTAATTCTTCTTTGGAGGTACCGGTAATGGTATATTATGAATACTGAGCCGCAAAGCTTTTAATTTTTGTGGATATATATATTTTCAAGGCGATTGCGCCAAAGTTTGTTAGATTTTGACTCAAAAAGCTTCGAAATAATCGAAGTGTATGCTAGTTGATTTCCAATATCCATTATATTGATAAACCGTATTATATTACTGTAATTTACCATAATATCTAAATTTTACTAAACCAATTCAAATTACGACTTCATTACATCTTATGTATAACGGAGTCTGGAGATTCAGTACAGCAATGGTAGTAATCAAAATAATTCGCTTATTCTGACAAAATTTGATGTGTTAGTAACATGCAAAAGAAAAACAGCGCATTCTTTACCTCTCGTTCAATAAGAACTACTACTAAACTTCCATACTTTTAATAGGTGGCATATTATTTTAACAGGGACATGGATTATTTACAATATATTCCATTTGCGCCCCAATAAATTTTGTGTTTAATATGTTCTCTTTATATTGGCGCCACACTAGCTGCCTACTCTTAATAAGTAACATATTGTAGGAAAAATATGTGCTAAAAATGTACTATTTCCCACTGAAACCCACCATCGAAGGCTAAGGCAAAATACAATAAGTCTAAGTATTATACCAGTAATTTGGTATAATACTACCACATGCATGTTTCTTAAAGTATTTGTTAAACTTTTTCGAATAACTTGATAACGGGATGAAAACTTTTATGGTTTTACTATACGAACTTATAACAAGTTCAATTTATGGCTTAAGGTGGTTTAATATTAGACTAATTTTAGTACTAAATTTTGTCCTGAAACTGCATGCTACTGAAAATTAGAACATGTACTAATTTCTTGGATGAAAACTGACTAAATATAAAGGTTAAGAATTATCGATATAATGAAGTCGACAATATACCAACACTAAATTTTACTTAATTTATAAAACAATGATCTGCTTGCGCAGTTTCAGAACCAAATTTAGTGCTAAAATTAGTCTCGTGTCAAACCACCTGCATGTTCGAGAACATTGCTACACTGATATAATAACATGCGGAAATTGCGCCAACGATTAATTCGTAGATTTTCGTATTTATATACACATATATTACATATTAGTGGTGTCAACTACATATTATAGGAAACTTTTGCTAAGTAAAGTCTGTTAAAATTAAGAGCTGAAATTATTAAAATGAAGATACATTTTTCAATAGTTGTTCATCTGTCAGGTAAATTTTAATTACGCAAGTTTGCATATTCTAACCCACTGTATGTAGGTATGAGATAATAATTAAATTACATAATGTGAATTTAGCAGAAAAGATGGTAGGTGTGTGATGATTTTAACCAGGCTAAAATAAAACAACAATAAAAATCCATCGTTTCACAGTGTTGTTATTTTAAAAATGAATTTATTGCGATTTGGATCATCTATTTTTTTTTTACTTTTCAATTGAAAAAGTGAAGGCCAACAACATAATTATCGTTATCCATATTATTATATTTATTGCAATTAAATACTGCATTTTTATCTGGTTTTGTCATTAGATCCACTGAATTGGAAAAAGCTGAGCTAATGTTAAAATTATTATGATTTTTTAATTCAAATTTTGGTACTATAGTTTTATTTATATAACTAGAAAATGGTAGTTTGTGATTCGGGGCAAAAAGGGGAAATTTACTTCGGAAGCCATTAGTGGTTTTTTACTTTTCGAAATGCACTTTAAAATACTAGGAATTTTTAGTGATGCCGTTAATTCTGTCTCTAGAAATTCAATACAATTTCCTTGAAAGCCAAAAGTATCTTGTTTTCACAGCACTTAAATGACACAAAAGTTGAATGAAAACTTGAACTGAAATGACACAGCATTTAGGCTGATGTCTTATCGTGACGTTAATCGACCAGCGTTTTCTTGTTGGTACAATTGTAGTACTTCCAATGATTTAATTGAAATTCGATCAAAATTCGAAAACAGTATCTTATCTTATCTTCGGATGCATTGGACTTCAATTTTAGTTAGTATCATTATTCAGAATTGAGATTTAGTGTTAATTTTACGAAATTGTCTTCAAAACAATTTTGGAAAAGAAAAGTATGCATTTGTATAACTCCGGAAATAGTGAAATCCACGCATGAGTGATACCAAACCATTTGTGCTATAATTTTTCATGCTCGTTGAAAGATAACCTCATTTCCTACTCTCTACTCATTAGAATAATTTTTAATTATTTGATATAAATCATTTGATTGATACGGATAGATCACAAAAAAAGTATGATTTTACTTACCTTTTTTTTTGGATTTCCTATCCTGTTATATTTCTTTTCTTTACCACCAGAGTATAATAGTAGATTACAAGGCGAGCTGGGAAGCTTGCCATTACAGTCGAGAGATTAGTCTAGTATGGCAAGCTGACACCGCAAGGCTTGTATACTATTTTATTCCAAATCGCATTTAAATCAATAAAATAAACAAATAATAATTAAAATTTTTAATAGAACTGGCTAGTACCAATATTTATTATATTATTTTATTTATACAAAAATTGTTGTTTTGTTTTGTTTGGTTACTTTTGTTAGTAAGTTAGGTTAACATTTATTGTTTTAAATATTATATTTTCTAAATTATGTTCTTTATCATTTAAAATGACTTACCTATTAGTTTCTTTTTTTTTTAATTTAATTTCTTTCTTGTACTAATGATTGGCTATTTTATTATTAATACACTTTTCTTATTTTTCTATTCACTACGCAAGGAGTGAAAGATACTCACTCCAGTTAGATCACCCCACATACATAAATTTGAAAACAATATACATGCCAATATACATACATTTTCTATGTAACCTTTGAAGAAATAAATGCAGTCGCCATTATTTTCCCCGCCTTAGCGGTGAAGTATATTACTTGCCTCTTCTTCTTCTTAAGTAAAGAATAGCCTATTTTCAAACTTCTTAAATGTCAATAATAAATGCATTACATATGCGATTTGGAATAAAAAGTTTATAGAAGAAATGTCAGAATAAGAAGTCTTTATTTTAATTTTTAACTATTACACTGGCCGCCGGTTGCAGAAAAGCGAATTATCCATTTTGCTATAATATCATATAGTAAGTTATTGGATTATTACGATATTACAATATTATGTCTTATTTTGTTATTAAACTTCAAAATATCACAATTTGTTAAGCTTTGGTAGTATCAAAATATCGAACCAGTTCGAAAGGTGCTTGAATAGGAACTGAGGGGCAAGAAGTAATCTGATTGGACAAATAGTTTTCAATAAATACAATAATAATTAACCCAAATTCAGAAGATGCACGATTTGAACCTTGAAAGTATAGTGAAATTTTCTTTACTTTAAAATTTGCTACCCTATAAAAGTGGCATATCTACTACTATCTTACGTTAATCAAGTCGAATAAAAGTGCATCAAGGATTATTTCTAATTATATTCTACATCTAAAATCTTATTTGCTTCTGATAAATACTAGCTTTGACATGAAATTCCTGCGTAGCTAATTCGATTATTTATGGTCTTCACCATTGTTGCAATTGTTGCACCTTCAACTTTACAATAGCAATCATCGAAATAACGAAGGCTCAATTGTACTCTAGAATTTGATTTGTTATACATATGAGTTTCGCTGTATCCGAAGTTTCAGTTTGATTCATGAGTATTAATACAAGGAAATATATAGTACTTCTATAAATATATATTCCATTATATGTATATAAGCATGCCAATTTAAATCAAGATCTGAATATTATCATAGAATTCTACCAATTAGAATTACTATCTCAATATACAAGAATAATTCAACTGAAGGACATAGCTTCTTCTTTTGAAGAAGCACCTAAGGTTCATTTGCCTCATATTTTTAATACGACAAACAAAAGAAACCAAACAATCAAAAATGAGCACCACTACCAAATAAATATAAAATATCAATAGTCATATACTAATAATAATAATAATCGTCATTTACAGTTGCCATAATAAAATAATTTAAATAATATTCCAGAGGCAGTATGATATGATTATGCATACCTCATGATGAATAATAATAATAATAATAATAGTAATAACATAAAATCAATGAGGAGCAGAAAATGAAAAAGAAGAAGAATAAGATAAAGTATCGTAGTGCAGAAGAAATAAGCTTATAAGTTGTAACATGAAAAGAATGAGAGTAAAATTTGATGGATTGATGTTTTATTATAATGATTTCTTACCATTAGATTTAATATCCTATGAATGGTAATTTATTATTTCTGCTTTGCCATCTTTTAACATAGATTACATATCATGTTAGTCGCATAACTCTGCTCCTGTTGCCAATACATATAGATGCATTAGATGGATAAGGTTCCCTTGATCACAGAGAACCGCAATTGATTAATCCTTACAATCCATATGGCAATTGTGTGCTTGCACGATATGCTTTTATAATTTGATGGCAAATAAGTAGATTTTGTTAGTTATATTCTATTTAATATTTACTAATATATTAAACGTATGCTGTAATCTTACCTTGGGGTTCTTTGAGATCGAAAGAAATGAAATGGAAAAACGAATATATGATGGCAACATTTGTGAAATTTTCAATAATTGATAATTTATTATTCCAATAAAAGTTTTGAGGCATTAACTTTGGCCTTGCTTATTAAATAAAGTAGAGTATGGCACGAGTTAATTTGCTGTAAGTACCTAGTCAAAAAATCTAGACCTAATCAAATATAACCTTTTTACCTTTTATAATAAATGTGAGAAACAGCAAAATTAGCATATTGAAATATATGGTAGGAATAGGAAATGGAGGTTATTTTCCATCGAGCATGAAAGATTGTATCAGAGTTGCAAGCCGAGTGCGCCAATTCCTGTAAACCACAAAATATGCATACACCATGCCTTACGTTCGACTGGTGTTTATCAAAATTGTTTTGGAAAATTTATTGAACAAAATCATAGAGTGGCATCTATGATCTGTTTTTATAATATATATACATATACCATAGATAGATAGGCAAATTGACTGAAAGGTATTTTGCTAGTGTCCTAGATATACCTTATGACATACTTATAATACAATGCTCGTTGTAGTCAGATATTAAACCAATTACAGAAAAATTATTTACTTATAGTTAATTATGATGTTCACTTAACTATTTAAGAATCGAGATTATTGGGTAACGGCGGTTGATAACCGGCATATTTTAATTTCTCCCTTATACCTTCATTTTAAATTAAACCATAATTCATATATTATTTTCGTATAAAAATGACGTAGGTCATTTTTTTCGGAACCGTAAATTACACATAATTACTTTTTGCAATAAACAAACGAAAAGCCTTATAATAAAGGCTTACTAAGTTTCTAAGTTGTGGTGTTGAAGTGTAACATTCTATTTGGGTTTCTAAAGAACTCCTGCTCTAAAGTTTTATGAAAAATATATCTACTATGTTAGAGGAGTATCTTCCTCTAGTATCTTGTATGTGTCGTACAAAATAGCAGTATTTAATCCTGTTGTATTCAAATGTCCGTTGGTGAATGTTTCGTAAGATTTTTCCGTTGTTCACTTATCACAAAAAGCATTAATTTGTAATTTATAACTTCGAAAAACATGGTATATAGTATACCATATAATTATTAGCACTCGCTTAAAGCTGTCTCCCATAGACCCTATATTTCTGTTATAGAAAACTACATATTATAGCCTATATAGTCATGATTAATTACTCATTTTGGACTCATACATCTTTGGGTTACATATTTTGTATTTAATTCAGATTATCATCATTCAGCGTCCTCTCTTCCAGAAACTGAATATAAACAATATAATTGAGTCTATACAAATAATAATAACTATTATTTACAATGTAAATCTAGAATTCATAGTACGTATTCTATCTAGACTCCGCTATATTAGGTTTTGGTATACCTATCCTAGTTGTCTATTCATGAAGAAAATTGTTTTACTTGTGAGATGAAGCCTTGGAATAATGATAAATAATAATAATTGTTATAACTTTAGGCCCCTCAATTACATATTTGAATTAATGATTACTCATCGGCAATCATCATATCATCGCAATACGATATGTACATGTATGTACATATGGGAATAGGTGAATCCCAACAATAATATTTCATCCATACATATCTAGATACTTTGGTATACTTACATAAAACAGGGTGTTTGATATATTAGAAATTAAATCACAGTCATCTATAACTTTTTGTATGAAAGTCGTAGGTAGAAGAACAGTAAAAGTATTTAATAACACTATTAACACTGAATATGTATCTCATACATATACATATATACGTTTTGCTTTTAGTTGCGCAAAAGCTCTAAGTTTTTTGCTTTCTTATAACCCTAGGTTGTATCTTCATAATTATCTTAAGCAATTGAATCATTATCTAAAATGAGAGTGCCTATAAAAATTAAATAGAAATAGAATGTCATATTACAAAACATGATTTAATTTCCCACTTGGAAAAATATTTAGAAGTATTTTGATCCGTTGATCTACTGCGTTTCGAATGTTTCGCACCCGGTGCGAACGTTAAGTATGAAGCCGTCCTAGAAGTGCTATTTTAACTTGTAGATGATTTTAGAAAATTAATTTCGTAACTATAACATATGGCTTTAGAAACTCATGCAGTTGGTATATAGAAACTCTTTGTTTTTATCTTAACGACAATGACAGACAATAATGTCTTACATTTTCAAAGTGATTATTTTAGCTTATTTTAATCACAACTCAAATTTGTTTTGTTTGTATATATTTAGAGAAGCGTAGGTAATATTCTTTATTTTTGTTATTAGTTTTTGGAACAGTAATCTTTAGTTAGGACATGGATTATTTAGAGGCATTATTTAGAGATACTTAGGAATATATGCATTATAAGTGATTTGTGGATTTTCGCCAATTACAAAACTCTAAAATCCCGTTCCAGATTTCTTTTTGCAAATTCACACCCATAAACGATCGACTTTTATTACTTGTATTCAATTAAACAAATTTCTTTATATAACAAACTATACAAGTAACAAAAATCTCTTCATATATTACTTATTTAATATGTATAATATATGCAGCTTATGTATTACGATGGTCATTTTAAATACCGTTATTAGCGCATTGATCTGGCTATTGGCCAACTTCTTGAAAGGCAACAAACCTGCTCGCAGTCACCTGCCAGACTGCTTGTCTCTTAGCTTGCTAATATTAGTTTTTTTTTTATTTTTGGAAAGAATTTCGTTGTTTTAATTTATTTTGCATTGGTGTAGGTAAGGATTCCTGTTAATCTCCACTTAGTATAAAAAAATATATATAATAAAACGGTACTATTGATTTGATCGAAAATAAAATATTTAAAGTAAAGTAACAACCAGACGCATGTCAGCAGAAATGTCTTATTTTACAACAAAGTATGATCTGCATATTTACTTTAAGTATCCAATATTACATGTTGAAGTCACTCGGTATCGAGTCGACATTTAAATGCGACTTTATTATGTGCAGAGTTACAGGATGTACGCATATTATATTTTATTCCAAATCGCATATGTAATGCGGTTATTATTGACATTTAGAAAGTTTGAAAATAGACTATTCTTGACCTAAGAAGAAAAAGAGGCAAGTAATATACTTCCCCGCTAAGGCGGGGAAAATAATGGCGACTGCATTTATTTCTTCAAAGGTTACATAGAAACTGGCATGTATATTGTTTTCGAATTTATGTATGTGGGGTGATCTAATTGGAGTTCGTATATGCAGTAGTGCATAGTATTGCGTAGTGAATAGAAAAATAAGAAAAGTGTATTAATAATAAAATAACCAATTATTAGTACAAGAAAGAAATTAAATTTAAAAAAAAGAAACTAATAGGTAAGTACTTTAAATGATAAAAACATTATTTAGAAAATATAATATTTAAAACAATAGATGTTAACCTAACCTAACTTACTAACCAAAGTAACCAAACAAAACAACTTCTTAGTTCGATAACTTATTTTGTTTTGTTAGAATTAATTCATAAAAATATATATAAATAAATTCTAACAAACCAAAAAAAAATACATGCTTCCTCCTGTGTAATTTTTGCATAAATAAAATAATATAATAAATATTGCCACTAGCCAGTGCTATTAAAAATTTGAATTATTATTTGTTTATTTTATTGATTTAAAAATTAAAGTATGCGATTTGGAATAAAATAATATACAAGCCTCGCGGTGTCAGCTTGTCATACCAGCCTCGAGATTAGTTTAGTATTCCGAGGCGCAAGCGCTAGTATGTAAGTAGTATGTAAACTACTTTACAATAAGTAAACAACTTATTGCGATCTGATTAGTCCAGTAATCCATTAGTATGGTCACAATTCTAAACTTTTCATACAATGGCAATAGAAATTTTCATTCAAAAAATTAATGAAATATCATATCATATAAATATGTTATAGTATATACTATAAAATCAAAAGTAGGCATAATTATAAAATACAGAAACACGAAAAAACTCTTGACGAGGATAGAAATATCGAAACGGCCATCGAGTAAAGGAAAGAAAATAAAAAGAAATAGAACAGGATAGGAAATCCAAAAAAAAGATAAGTAGAATTATAATATTAACTATCCAATATAAAAAAAAAATTAGACATAGAATTTTATTAATATTAAGAGAATTCCATTCATTTTCAACAACACGAAAGCCTAAACTAAATTCATCTGTCGATAGTGGAAATTTTTAAGTAATATCTGTGTATTAATATCTTGGCGTTTTTAACATTATGTGTCGAAGTTAAATTCCGTAATGCCTTAATTTTAGTGAGATAGTTGGTTGTTTTCCTTGATAAATGAATATATTTTTATTTCCGTTTAACAAAAGGGGACAGATATTGATCGTTAGTAATTGTCTTGTCTTATCATACAGCAAAACTTCCATACTGAATTTTTTATTACCAATCCAATTTTAATCACTATTGAATTATTTCATTATTTTGGGATGTCTAGCATCTAACCAATACCAATTTTCAAACTATCCCAAAACTACTTAAACGAAACGATTTCATATTGGTTAAAAGGGTAAATGAATAGTTGGATGGATGGATGGATGGATTGATATTTCTCTCTTCTTCAGTTTCTATTCCATAAAATATAACATAGTGTAAATGTGTTTTAGTAGTTACGTTATGGTCTGTTGCATTTTATTTCTCATTAGCGTGTTGAGTTTAAGAGAATAATAATTTTTGATCGTAGCAGACGGCAGTTAGTATAGAAAGACTTCTAATTAATTCTTAGTCGAAAATCATTCTGAAAGATTAAACTCGGTTTTAATTGTACTTCAGAGTTTGTGAAGCATGTGAGGATTGTAGGCTTTGTGAGTATGTTTGTCTTAATGCTTGCCGAATAATAAATAGCAATATTGTATGCTGCCAATGTTACGTCAATATGCATTACAAAATGGTGGCTGTAAATTGAGGGTAGGTGGCTATTTTACTTAGCTTGTTATTGGATTTTCTATCCAGTTATAATTTCTTTTTATTTTTATTCACTCTGACGACCGTTTAGATATTTATATCTTTTTCAAAAAAGATAGTTAGGTTTAAGTTAGGTTGCAATTAATTAATTTGTTAATGTTTAAAAATGTGGTCTTAGAAATTCAAATTCCTTTTAATCAAAATTTAAATTTGTTAGCATCACACATCTGGCTGTTTTGTCTTATTGCCCTAAAGATGATTTAATTCTAAAAGATGTAACATATCAAACACATGAATAAAAGTAATTCATATTTTTGTACGTACACTTTGATGATACGGAACAAAAGCTTACATCGTAACGCGAAAAAGAGATTTTGATGTGCAATTTGATTCACTTTTGTTTTTCTCCTCTCTCGACCCCTATATTTGATTCAAGTGTGATGCTGCAAACGGAATGCTATAAAGCACGAAAACAAGAAAGGAAGAGAAAATTTCAGAGAGTAGTTGCTAATGAACATACTCAAACATACGTACAGATCATGCATACACTCACTTTAGTTCTTCATTCTCATATACCAGAAACAGTATGAGGGTGCAATTTAGACAAAGAATTTTCAGGGCACGGATTCTAACTAAGTGCAAAAAAACTAAATAGATTCGTGAAATTATGGTGTTGTCGTTCAGAAAGCCTGCTGGTTGCGTTATCGCCACTGTCGAGACAGTTTCATGCCAGGATTCATCCATTTTTCGACGGCATTTTTTGCAATAATTGTATTGTTGTAGAAAGGGAATCATCATCACAATCTAATAGTTCATCCGGAACAATGAGTTTTGTCGGTGTTGCGTTCCCTGTCTTTTCTACTGTTCTGTCTCTTGTTTTTATATATATGTATCTATTGTGTATTGTATTTTAGTATCCTGTATTATTTTTCTTTGTTTTTGTAAAGTGCCACCGGATGCCAATGCTTTTAAAATAAATATTTAGATACGGTGCGGCATTTAATTTATGCAAATTAATTTATATACCTTCTGTTTTAAAAATTTAAAACCTATATAATTTACCTTAAAAATAAATAAGCTATTATAATTGTCAAGTGCAACACGACTGACAACAGCGGCAACGGCAGTTATTTACCCCAATTAATATATAATTTGGGCAGCAGTAGAATATATGTTCGTTTAAGAAAAAATATAACATTTGCCTATACCACCTTTAGAAATTTAATGTAGTCGTTCCGAAATGTGTCAATAATTTTTGCAAATAGATAGATCTACGAAGAAACACAATTTCATGCTTCGTACTGAGTTACGAGATTAAATTAGTCAGTTTGAAATTTTTGGCAACTCAAACAACTTACTGAAGAAGCTTTTTTTAAAAACATTATTAACTTTTTTTACTTAACTTTTTTCTAGATTTGATTTGGTCGACAGAGCAAAACTTCCGTTAACGGCCACTTATTGATAATGGTCACCTCCATAGTCGGCCACATTTTTTTCATCTAAAGGTTTATTTCTGCTATTCAGAACCTCTCCAAAACCTCCACTTGCTCATAACGGCCGTGGTCACTACACGCTGCACACTCCTAATCTATTCCTATACAGCGTGTAGGCGAAAGATTGTCAGAAAATTAAACCACATACTCCTGACATCAATACAAACAACTTTTCTTAATAATTTTTTTTCGAAATATCAACTTTAATTGTTTCACAATATTGCGCAACATTTAAAAACGGCTAGGAAACGTTTGATATCCACCGTACTCTGAGGCGGCTCACCGCCGGCAATGGTAGACAACCCTTGTCGAAACAGCCATGAGAGACGCGATGGAAAAAACGTTCAATGGCTTGTTCACATATCACATATATGATTGAAGGTCAGGCTTGTTTATTTTTATTTTTTTTATTTATCTCTTGAAATTAGAATTAAAAAAATTTAGTAAGAAAAATTGAACATGTTTATTTAGTCATAGGAATATCTTTTAAAAACACTTCAAAATTTAAAAAAAAAATTGTAAAAGTTATGTAATGTAAAATAGAAAAATGTAAGTTTTTTATTTAAAAAAATGGGAAATCTATGTTGAAGTTATTTCTTTACATTTAATTTTTTAATTCTAATTTCAATTTTCTTCGTCTAATTTCAATCAGAGGAGAGTATGTTCTTTTTTTTTTTCATAATACTTTCTATCAAATTGTTTTTAAAGCCAACAAAAACTATTTGACTTTAGTCATGTCTACTAAAAAAAAAATGTATTTTGTGTAATCTCCATACCAAATTAGATAGCAAGTTATCAATTACACAAACAGTACTTTAATGTTACCTTTATTAGGGTAATGCAGATTAACGCAATACCTGCATACCACTAATTATTTGGTGTAATTACTGCAAAAAATTAGTAATGAATTTCAACTTCCAGGCGAGGTGGTATGTCTTACCACCTCGCTGCCACTCGCAATTAATCAGCTATCATTACATAAACAGATGTCCACAACACTAAACAATGAATACTATGCCAGACAATACAAATTACATTAAACTTTCCGCTAAAAGTACAATATCCACATTAATGATTCACTAATACATCACTATCAATTGACCGGAAATTTATTAGTTATTCACAGATTGTGTGCAATATGACCACGATGTTCTTCAGTAGCATGCTGAGCCCGATTTATAAAAGATTCGTGAACTCTTGGCCATTGTTTTGCAGCTTTTTCACGAGAAAGCAACTTTTTCGTGTTTTTGCAACTTCAAAAATTCGTGCATAAAGGTGATCTTCATTATCAGAGGGCTCTTTGTTACACTAGATATTTCATGTAGCCCCATAAATAAAAATCTAAGCGATTTAAATCAGGAGATCTAGCTGGCCACGCAATAGGTCCTTCACGGCCTATCCACCTAGTTAGTCATTTTTCATTCAGAAATGATCTAATATTAGAATAAAAATAAGGTGGAGCTCCGTCATGCATAAACCGCATATCATGACGTAATTGGTATGAGGCATCATCCAACAGTTCCCATAAATTGTTCCTCAAAAAATCCAAATACCTTTCTCCAGTTAAACTAAAAGGAAAAACGAAGGGGCCGATCAAATAATGTCCCACAATGGCAGCTCGTACATTAATTCGTAACTGTCTTTGGAAACTACTCAGACGACAAGCATGCGGGTTTTCTTCACTCCAAATGTGGAGTGCTATTAAAAACTCCAAATCATCTAAAGCATGCTTCGTCCGTAAATAAAACTTGTGACGCAAATCCAGATTGCCTTAAATTTTGACTAATCACCCATTAACAAAATTGTAGTCGATTTAAATAATCTTGCGGCTCCAAAGAATGGACACGGTGTATGTGATACGGATAGTGTCCATTTTCCCGTAATATACATCACACTGTAGAATTGGAAACTTCAATATGTCGCGCAATTTCACTCATCTTCAATCATGCTTAAAATGTCTTTTTCGATCTGAACACTTAATTCCCTTCCTGGTAAACTGGATTGGGGAATTAACGAACCAGTATCTTTTGCCCTTTGCACTGAGTTAGCAAATGTCCGTTCACAAGGATTTTGTCTCTCTGGAAATCGTCTTCGATATAATCTTTTTGTAGCAGCTGCATTTCCACTCGTTAATGAGTTCAATGTTTATTCTACTTTTGAGGACTCAGTATTGCGTAGGTCAGTTACACTGCAGTTCACGAACGTTTTTGAATAAATCAAAAAATGTTTATTAGCTCGGCAACTATTGAAGATAGACCCCCCTTATTTAGGCATTTTCCGTTCAGTTTTTCATCCCCTATCCACTATTGAAATTAAAAATACTAGTGGCGAAACACCCTGTATAAAATTGCCTATTTGTAACGGTCGGCATTTCAACAAAGTTTTTTTATTGAATTTAGAAGATATCAATTTTTCATTTTATGAGCTTAAATAAATTCTTGTAACTTATTTTTAAGTTGCAAATAGTGAATTTCATGGAAAGACCCGATTATGGCCATTTAGGGTCAAGATTAACTTGAGCGAATTTGCTAGACTAATCAACACGCATATTTTGTATAAACAAATGTATGAGTCAGCTGAAGAGAACGCTGAAGCGAGTACGACAAATTCATTGTGATGGCATATGAACTACATACATAAGTAATTGATCGTTACATTCGTAACGATGTTCATGTCCGGGCTTGTATGAACGGACTACCCATGAACACCCAATTATAAATTAGGATTATTGCTTTAAACTAAATGCTCAGGAATTATTTATTCAGGAATGGATAGTGTATTCACGAATTAATTTATTTTTGTACTATCAGAATGAATTAATTATTATACATAACACAAATAAAAATTCTCAATTTCTCAATATTTCTCAGGTTATTCCTAAAATCGTTGGTTGGTTGTTACTGAATGTAGCAAAAAAATCATCAACTATAAACGAGCGGAATAAATTTAGTTGCGGTTATGTTAGCACAGTACAACTAACATGCAATTGTTTCTTGATTGGCAAATAGATTTAATATTTTCTGTTTCACTTTTGACTTTTTTATGTAGGTATTCGTTATGCATGGTTTTCGCAACGTATTCGCAAAAATTTCAAGGGGTATTTTAGTTAGCAAATACTTGTACTGGTAAATTTTTATTTTTTTGTTTTAATTTTTTCAAATTTATTTTTCTATTTCAGCTCTTAAAATAGTTTTTTTTTAAATATAGAGTAAGGTAGCAACACAATTAATAAATTCAGGTTGAACCAATTGATTTAAATCATGATTTATAGGTGGCTTTAATCGAGTGATTTTTTATGACTAAAAATCATGATTAAAATAAACAAGCAAATCTCATCTTAAAATACAGAAACATTTTAATCATAAAGCATTTAACATTTAAAATAAAATATTTATTTTACATCATTTAAGTGTTAAAATTCGTAAAAAGCAATACCAACTTTGCATCTTTTTCATTGCCTAATTTGTTTCTAATTTTTGAATAAAGTGAAAAAGTGAAAAATAATGTTAAATTAAAGGCGAAAATGTTAAATTAAATGTAATTTCCATTTACTAGCATTGTTTACTAGCATTTAATATCATTCTTTCTAAATTCGTTCTTTATAAAAATAATAAAAAATAATCTTAAAAAAGATTTTTATTCAAAATCATTGATTTTTGATTTTTTTAGCCCTTTTTTTAGCTTTTCCTGTATATTTCAGGTGCACATGCAATGCGCAACTAAAGAAAAAAAACGGTAACGAATGTTCTTTGAAACATTCTCGTCCATGGAGTCGTGTTTGATACCTAAAGAAAACCTTGTATATAAAATCATTTTATATATTTTATAGCTCATAGTAGATAATATATATACCTTAATACATAGAGCGTTGTAAATACGTAGGTACTATCATACGATACGCATAGACGATATAATACTGATTTTTGTTACTTTCATGTGCTATTGCTATGGTCTTTAAAACTACAAAAATATATATTTTTTGTATCATAACAATAATCAGATACCGGAAAATTGTCAATTACGCTCTAATAATTTGTTAGAAACAATTTCCAACAACAAAAAAGAACTAATTAAATCTATGAGAAATTTTCAGTTTCATGGAAACTTTGGTGAAACGAAATTTCTAGAATTTTTATTTAGGTTACTCTGTATATCTACAATAATTGTGGATACTAATTAGCGTTCCGCTAAATTAAACAGTTAAAAATAATAATAATAAAAAAAACACGGTAGACATATTCATATTTGATCATAATTCAGAATAATAATTACGGTTAAAAATATCATTAGTTGACACTAGACAGTAATGTTTCAACCTGAACACTTGATGAACAAACTTTTTGTTATTGAAACAGTAGCCAAATAACGAAGTTCAAATTTAGAGCTCGTGCTTCTAATACTGTTTTAGTAATATGTGCACAGTAAGGATTCTGGTTTTATTCAATCACCAAAAGAAAAATATAAATAAAATAGAAAAATAACATAAAAAAAGATTACATTAGTTACAGATTATTTCAGGTAACTTTAGTAATTTTCATGGATCTCTCGATTATTGTGTTTGTAATATAATGTACCTAGTCTTTCATTCTGGCCTCGTTCTCATGAATTTTACAACAATAATAAAACTAAATTTAACAAAAAAAACCGAACAAAAAAAAATAATAAAAAAACCAATTAATTTCTTAACTGTTTCAGTACCATTCAATGAAATTTTATTTTGAAACAGTAAGCGAAAAGATATAAAAACGCGACAGAGTAGCATAATTAGATTTTCGCCATCGTTTCCTTGTCTTCGGACGATTTTTCTGATTTCTCAAAAACTTGCAACATTTTTGAAAGAAAAAAGCGTTATAATTTTTAATTTTTTTTTCTAAATAATTTAGTCCGTATCTACGTAATGTGTTTTTATGTAATAATTTCCAAATTATCCTACCTACTATTTAGTGCATCACATACATGTGTATACCTATATAAAATACCTATTATTTTGTATATCTTAGAAGTTTAGTTTCTTTTACTTAGAATTAGTACAGTGCGACGATTCCGACAAATTCCGATTTGCCTATGAACCAGAAAAAAAAAACTAGTTGAAAAGAATTTTTGTATAGTTGTGTTATGTTAGGACTTAAGATGTTCATTAAGTCAATGAAGAAAAGTAGTCCAAGTAAACAATAAAACATATACGTAAGTACATATGTACTTATTTTTCTGTCAGATGGATTATTCTACAAATTGGCTATTGCTTGACTATTGTTTCAATGGAGACATAAGAACAGAAACAACAGAGAACTCTGTGTTTCAGAGTGCTTTGCAACGCAGCACTTCAGTTATGGCAGACTGCTAGACCATATGTGTGAATGCATGTACATAATTTCCAGTACGAATATATTTTTTCGTACCTTGGAAGTGTTATGTTTTAAGTGTCGTATACTAGAAATATTATGTAGTATTTTATAATACATAACAGTTGACGATTAGTAAAAGGATAGCATGAAAAAAAATGAAAATTTTCACATGAAAAAAGCATGTGAAAATTTTTTCTTAAAACACACCCAATGTTAACAAACAATGTGAACATCACTTGCTTAGAGAAAAAAAATATAATTCATTTTCTGAATAATTACTTAAAAATTATGTTTTGAATTTTACAATATTACTATTCACTATTAATATGTAATAGATTAAAACATTATTATTCGAATTCATTAAAAAAAAGTCACAACATACTTTTTTCACAATTCATTTAATTTACTACGATATAATAACAAATCATAGTAAATACCAAGGTGCATGGCCGTTATTATACCGTAGTTATAGTTGCCTATAAGCAAACTGATTATAATTAAAATTATGTAAAAGATAATTTTAGAATTTTAGAAAAATTATCTTTTTCTACGACCATATAGAAATGATTAACTTTCGTCACTATCTACTTTACACGAAAATTTGATTTCCGTCACTAGTGACGTAATAACTCATAACGTTTTTCGTCACTTGTGACGAAAGTTAATACTATCAAAGTTAATATTAATCAAAAAAAGCGCTGAGCAGCGTTGATTTTAAATCCAAAACTGATTGTATTAAATGCAAAAAATTAAAATTATTCTTTCAATTTAGTTTAAGCTTATTGCAGACCCATTGTATCAGTGAGCATGTGGAACAACAAGATGACCTCTGACGAATCACTGTTTTAAAGCAATTTTTCTTCTGTGTTCTACTGCATGGTTAGCGTATATTCTTTTGGAGTTATCGTATTTAGCATACAGCTAAATAATCAGATAACATGAAATGTAAAGTACGTAATTGTCTTTGTTAGGCGCTTCTTAGTTTTCCCACTGTTGTTACTCGAGCATCAATAATTTGGAGTCATCCACACCAGCAGTTAGCTATATTTTAGTTATAACGCATCTAAAATGTAGGAATTAGGAATAGGAATATTCAGACATTGCGAACGGGAAAGGAAAGAAAAAGCTCATGAATTTTAAAAAAGGTCATAATAATTTATACGCTCTCTATACACGGAGGTAAATCTATTCTGCATCATTAAATGTGTACGACACGGATAGCTAAAAAGGCACAAGACATATTTTTCAGGCCACTTTTATTTTAATAGACAAGCGCTAACGTTTTCTATGAAAAAAATTATTTTTAAATTTCATATTCTGCCGATGGCTACATTTCAAAATTAAACAAATTACTTTTGATCTGCATAATATACAATTTTTATGTTTATTTTAAAACAGACTGAAATGGGAGAATATCAAAAGCAAGGTTAAATAACAAGCTCTTTTTATAATGTTTATTATTGGTGGCGTTAGTTGTGTATTGAACAAATGCTGCCTGCCTCCCGCTATTTGTCCGCACTACTTAATAATCATAATTGTTTTACAGTCTGTACGGTACATTATTATTATTTCCTGCAGGTGTTCTTGTTGCTTGTTGAGGGACAGGTGAAAGTGAATAATACTACTATTATTATGAAGCAATATTGTGCTACAGATAGATGATAATATGCCATAGGAATATCTTACACAAGTAATGTGTACTGTTTCTTCCAAAGCACAACTTTAACCATCATGCAAGCAGCATGTAGAGGCATGTTTAAGATGATTGTTTACAATTCCGAAGTCTATACCCAATAGACGTACAATCTGATAGTGGCGGCACATGGAATTGATTCTGCAGTAACTCTGATCTGATCACAATGAAAGCAGTACAGGCATTTACAACAAATATATAAAACTTCAAAGTGACTAAATATAAAAGATCAATTTATTTTAAATTCACCCTGTGCTTCCATTTCTAAATTATTTTATTTAAATTAAACAAAATATTTCTTAAATAGCTAAAGTCCTATTTTTATGTTACGGTCGTGAGCATCACGAAAGTTCAACATAAAAATATAGAACGAATTACAGCAAATTCAGGAAGTTCGTTCTATATTTCTGTCAAAGGGAAGTTTATCTCACGCCATACGTACAGTATTTGTTTAGGCACAAGTGTATTCCAGAAGTTGGGAGGTGAAAGAGCCTTGTCCAGTATTATGTGTCGTGCTGTGATCGATAAAGATTTTTATTCAAGAAAATTTACACTATTAAGCGTATATCGACAAGATGAAATAAATATATTAAAAAAAGTAATGATAATAAGAAATTAGTTTTAGTATATGTATGTTGAATCATAAAATTTTAGGCTTAGCAAATACAATCTAGTGTAAGAATTTTCAAACGCATTGGCATTACTCAATTGTTAGACTGCTCTAAATAATCTACTGTCACTGCCTATGTCTTTTAGTAATTAAATGCTAATTAGTATTTACTAAATGCAGCAAGCATGATTTCTGAATACTCTGTCATAAATAGCTGATCTAGTCGGATCTGGTGTATTTAATTTTAGTAGATAATAGAAGTACCTAGAAGGTGTTGTAACTAATAATTTTTTTTTAAAGGTCAAATCGTTTAAGTCCTGATAGTTATTACTTTTCAGCCAGTTTGTACGTGATTCGAATGCCACTGACGATATTAGAAACGAAACCTTTTCTATAGACATATAATATGAACGTTATTAGTCTCTTATTTATTAATTTGCTAATTAAATACCTTTTTTCACAGTTATGATAATTTTTGAGAAACTTCTTTACTAGCATGATTTACAAGGCGCCACGCCACGATCATTAAAAGCAAGTTCGTCAACAGGCATACTACAGTCTAAAAATTATAACGACTTTACTTGTATATACATATTATAGATATATATATATAGATATATATATAGATAGTAGATACAAAGCAGAATTTTCATATATTTATTTAAATAAATAAATTACATTAATGCTAAGCTCACTTGTATTTATTGTTAGATATTATATTTTGCTACATTCTAGTAGACTTTAGAAAAATAAACGAATTTACTTTAGTCTACTAGGTTATTTATAAAAATTTCAAATTGTTTAATTCAGTCTGCCAATTCCGTAGAAAACATGAAAACTCCGTTGCTTATCAGTATGTCAGCTGTCAATTACATCTCACTAGTCTCAAAAAATTCGAACACGTTGTTGGAACAGACCTACAGTTCAGTTTTTTTCTACTAGTACTATACTTACAAATGACTCTAATTAGGTAACAACAATGTTATTTGCAAGTTTTTTCGATTAAAAACTAGTTAAATTATTTAGTTATATTGCTCCATTTAAATGCTCGATAATTAATCAAAAACGTTTGGAAATTTATATGGAACGTGTGCCAAGAAAGATGTATGTTCCTACTATTACTACACGAGCTAAAAAAATACATAAATTTATTTGCAATTTGCATAAAATAGGTTACATGCCAAATAATTTCGAGAAATTTTCGGAAAGTTATTATTTTTAAAATTTTGCCTCGTTGTAAAATTTGAAATTTGAACGATAAAGTTACCATGCTTTAATTCAAGAGAAGAGACAAGCAGAGTTCTATGGGCAAGCAATCCTAGAAATATATAGTATTTACAGTTATTATAAACAATATTTTCACAGTGTTTCTTATTTTAGATGCATTTGCAGATAATTTCCATTATCCTTAAAGGTAGACTGTCTCCATTAAAATAAATAGTCTTCGCAAACGTGTATCAGTTTTTTAGTAGTAATAAGTAGTAAAATTATTCGAAAATTAGTACTCCTGTAATCTTCTAGATTACAAGATTCTATAGCAAATTTATAAATGTGAGGTGCTGTATATTCTTTACCATTGAAGATATATGAATGAAGTAAACTATATTTGATAACTGATTTAAGTGTTAAATCAGCGGCGTATATATTTTTTGTTATTTAATATTTAGGTGTTTTTTTTTATTTTTGGTTTAAGAAGAAGATAAATTAAATTCTACTTCACCTTCATCACTTCGAATAACGGTAAAAAGTTTGTGGCTTCGCATTGCAAGCTTCGTAATAGTTATTTTGTTATCATTCTTGACATTTAAAGTATCAATTTTAATATTTTAAATCAAGTTAGAGTTATTCTGCGTACGCATAATAGTAAAACTAACATTCTCAAGTAACGATGCGCAAACGCAAAATAAAAATAATCATAACGAAAGATGTTAATGTGCGTGAATATCGAAATTCCTTGTTTAGCTCAAATTAAATAAAAAACTGGGTGTTTCGGATATAATAAGCGAGAAGATTTGCGAATGTTTCGAAAATAGAACACCCCATACAACACATGAAACATGTCTGAAACTATTGATTATCAATAGATATAATCCATTAAAATAATAGTATCAAATGGCCAATATATGTGAATAAGTAAACAAAGGCATAGGCAGAAGAAGGGGAACGTTCCACATAGCCAATTTTAATGCGGAAATAGAATGTGCAATTAAAATTTCACAGCAATATATGAAATAAATTGTAATGCTACAATTAGTTCTCGTAATATCGTACTTGTCTACCTGAATATGTTTCCTCATTCAACTATTTTAGTAGTAATGAAATATATAAGTAAAGAATAACGAAATTTGCCTTTTCTTATGTAGGTATTAAATTGAAATTGAACATACACATTTTTTTAAAAACAAATATATCAGTATATCGACAGTCAACTCTCACTTCCTTATTGAAAGAAACGAGAAATAATTAGAAATAAATATCTAACAAAAATAACAAAAAATATATAAACAATTCTTAACTAGTAATTAAATATATTTTATATTGTATTTTTGATGCGTTCTTCAATGCTGATATTCAACGACTTTCATTGTGATTTTTGTCAAAATAAAATGTTCTTCTGGTAATGGGGACAGAGTATAACCTATTAAGAAAAGGTTAGAAATTCTTTTATTCTGACAGTTTTTTAGTTTTATTCACCACTAAAAGCGGATTCAGGGTCGTATGTACAAATTGATGTTGAAGAAATGAGTGGTCGCAGAAAAGTATAGACGATGGTGTACATATCGAACCGTTCGAGTTCGAACGCAGAATATGGTGTCGCAAGTGTATGCAGATATTGATGTCGCAGAAATTTGTAGAGGTTCAACTTAGTCGCGGTTATTTTGGCGTTTGTATACATAACCACAAAATAATTTGTTTTGATTCTTAGTAATTTGTTGTTTTTTTTATTATTTGTGAGTTCTTATTTTTATTTGGTCTCCATTTTTTTATTTCTATATAACTATAAATTAATATTATAAAAGGTCTATTAAATCTAATAAACCTATTGAATTCTACGCACGAGAAAAAACGGTCACAAATATACCTAAACCAACACGCACTTCTACATAATTCTGCGACCACTTATTTTTGCAACATCAATTTCTACGTACGAGCCTGTATCCGCTTTAAGGCAAATAAAAATGTATCACATTGATTTTGTTGCAAAAGCTTGTGCATCCCTCCGAATGCCGGCCACCTCCGTATAACGGCTATTTAGGCTGACATTTTCGGTGATATGAAGGGGCTTTACTGTATTTCGTTTTATAAATTGTCATTCACAGAACATAAGTTATTGACAGTACAGAATATTCTATTTTTAAAGAGAAATTTTTGTTAATTCTTTTTGTCATGGTGGGTAACAATAAATAAATCTTGTGTTAACGACCCCTTCCATTAAACTCAAAATTTTCGTTGTCTAATTTAGATTATAAACAACGACGAATTAATAATGAAAAAAGCGCTACTAATTGTTGAATTTAATATTTAAAATTGTTGCGACATTTCATTATGAGTCAAAAACCAATCCGAAAACAACTTAAAGCATTAGTTAATTAATTCCCTATATTAATTACACTTTTTAGTTTGCATTATTTATAATAATTGAGACGTTGATTAGAGTATGACATTTGTTAGAATGAAAAACATTTATTTATAAATGTTTATAGATATAGATATAATATATAAATATTTATAAACAGAAAAGACCATTTATAACTTTGAAAAGATACAGTTACCTATCTAAAACAGAGGAAACAATGCTGAGAATGGACAGTTCGGTTAAAGTTTGATTATATAGCTGACTCGTAAGTATAAACCCAAGAGAAATGCTGCGCTAGAATTGATCTAGTAAGCATGTAAAGCAAATCTTGATATTTGATATGTTTTTGTATGTAATCAAACAAGCAAAAACCATTGTTTACCGCCGGTTGCAAAAACGCGAACTATTCCTGTTGCTAGGATAAAATCAATCAATAATTCTATGTATGTAAAGAAGGTAGCAAATTAAACTTTGTCCTCGTTCATTTAGCGGCTCAAACGCAACTGTTATTTCTTTTTTTTGGCCATTTTTTCGCTTTTTAAAAAAATGGCGGAGCCGTTATACATCACGATTAGTTAGCACTTGCAGAAATATGCAAAATTTCTCTTTATTTTATATCATATCACGAAAACTATAAATGTAATAATGCTGTTGAAGGCCATTTTGAATAGATTTTGTCGAGTTCGACTTAGTACGGCCATCTCAAACTATTATTCACCTGGATTAGATGAGTGATTATGTCTTGAATATTGGTTTAGTTTCCATGGTTACTAAAAATAACCACAAAACTAGAGACATATGCATACGCATTGCGACAACCATAATTATCATATAGATAATTATTATAATTAAGTCTGAGTTTACTGTTACTACATATATATATCTACTTATATGTATAACGCTTGTTTATTAGAATCACGGTTTATAACAATGAATCATCAGTAAAATACTTATTCACTTATCATCTGCCGTGTGATGTACATCACACGATTTGAATAATACCGTATAATCCAACGCCAAAGGAAAGTGTCGCATTAGGACAGTTAAGAAAAATTATAATAACTATGTATTCTAAACGTAAAATCAATACTATAAACTTCTCATACTGGTTTCTTTACTGAAACTTGAAATTTGGGATGGAGTCAAATGGGTATTTAGAGGAAATGGCAGTAGACGCCTTGCTGGGCACTTTTTTCCGGTTTCCCTAGCCGGAAACAAAACATTTTATTATAAAATATAAAGGTGTGTACCGGGTGAAGCGTAACGCTAGTTCATCACGCTATACCTATTCAGTGTATCTATGTAAGTATATCATAGATACATATATGTATGTATTCGTACGTGTACGTGAAGCACAGCGGCCATTTTGATAGCCCCTTTTTCGCGCATAATGATTTTCAAACAGTAGACTGAATAAACATAATCTTTTTCTTTATTTTTATTTTTTCGTTATAAGTTTTTTTTTTTTCAAATTGAATAAATGTGTATATAAAATATTTCGAAAAGTTAGGCAGCTGTCAACAATATTTTACTTGATCTAATTGCAGTATAGCCTGAAATCAGATAGATTCTTCATATATTAGCATATTTACATGAAATTGTTTATTTCAGTTTATTTTTGAATATTTTAATGAGAATTTTCTACAAATCGCTTCAGTTATTAATTGATCAGAGTCAGTGAAATAAGCATTCAATCGTGCCTAAATGGGGATCCTTGTTTAACCTACCATTGAGTTCAATTAAGTATCGTCGGTTACACACTCCCAAGTTTGAGGTAACTTTCAAAATAAACAAATATCATCTGATTTACATTAATTTGCCCCTGATACTGAAATTATATCTAACGTAATCGTTATATGTAACGATAAAATCGTAGCGTAGAAGGCAAATTACAAAAGTTTCAATTTTGGAATGCCCTTACAGTTTGATTGTTGAGTTATTATTATATTATTTTTACCATTCTGAAAATAGGAGTAAAATATTTTGTAAAATATAATTTACAATGTTCCAAAAAAAGAAAAACTTTAATGTATAGCTTTAAAATAATAGAA
The DNA here is from genome assembly GCA_949748235.1 of Platypus cylindrus. Taxonomy (NCBI): domain Eukaryota; kingdom Metazoa; phylum Arthropoda; class Insecta; order Coleoptera; family Curculionidae; genus Platypus; species Platypus cylindrus. The sequence goes on along the minus strand of OX456488.1, from coordinate 48,582,403 downwards.
TATAAACCGTAGGATTCAAGCCGATGGTTTTTAGCGGAGTGAAGAGGAGGGAGTTTTCACCTTCTGCATATGTAGAACATTAGACAAATAGAATAGCCATTAAAAAATTCAAAATAGGCAGTGCTGTACCTTAGATACTAATATGAGTAAAAAATTTATTTCATTAATTTTGTGAAACAGAAATACTTATACTTCGTACGGCACACACTATACTTCTTAAAAAAGTAGACCATCTTTCCGAAACCTGCTTACTCTACTTCCAATTATAAAGATGTAACTTTATGAAACTATCTGAAACTAAACCTACGAATTAGAGACAACCCATACAGATATACTCGCATATTAATACATGTACGTACATGTGAATATTTTATTTCTTAAATGTAATATCCTGGGCGGAAATAATTTTTGTTCAAATTGAAAAAAACACACTGTGTAGAGGTCAAAACAATCTAACATAATTATTAGTTAGAATAGAGAAAAGCTGATGGATGAAGCGTAGAATTATGATAATTAAAATTAATTAACTAGAACCTAGTTTCAGTAATTCATCTTTGGTATTTTGGTTTGGACTAATATGAACAATAAAATTAAGCTCAATTATTTATTGTTTTGAAAATAATAACGTCATATGCACCACGGTTCAGTACGTCTATAGAATGCGTTATGTACTTCACGTGTGCATGGACGCTACAGACTTTTAGCTTCAGCCTACATAGATCTAGAGAGTCTAGAGACGGGTAGAACTTCTGTGAAGCCCGGAGCAAATATTAAATGGGAAGCGCTCCTTATATATGTATATTTTTACTAGTGACGCAACGGTTACGAATACAAGTACGGTTTCATTCGTTGGTGTCATGATATTATACTGAACCGGAACCGTAAATAAATGTTTACTCCGAAATTTCCTGTGACATTGTTACTGATTAATTATACTTACAAATATTTTTCCTTTCAAATATTACATTGTTTATATAATATTATCAAAACAGTATATGACTATTATATGCAGCATAAAGAGAGTACGGGGGAATGATCTATATAATGCTAACAGGAATTCGAACCTTAAAAAAATGTGTTACGTTTTGTTTTAATTCGGGATGCAACGATTATCATTTCACGATTACGATTATTAATCATAGTAGCTAATTCATGGTCAATACTCTATATGTATATATTTTTAAAAGATTGTTCTATGTAAAACAGCTCAAAAAGTTTTTTCCACAGTTTTTCACACAAAAAACGTAACTATATTTATTAATACAAATTATTTATTCATATTTTCAGATAAAATAATTTAAAAAATGTAAACAAGGTTTTAATTCTATAAAAACAACAAAATTCTGCAAAAAACGCAATAGAATTTAAAGTAAAATAATTAGAATACATAACAATTATATCAAATACAAATTTGGCATATCTAAGAATATCAAATATTTCATTAAATATTTTATTAACATATGCATATTTGGTTAATATTTGAAATTAATTGTACAATTACAAATTCCGATTGTCTGTATTAAATACAATGCAATTTGTGCATTGAAATAAGTAAAGAATGTCGTTACAAGAGTTCGGTCAATACGGACCAGACTGGAAGCAGGTTGTCTTTCCGAGAATTTTCCAACTGCCTTAAAAATACACAATTAATCGTATTAATAATCGACGATTACGATTAATCCCAAAAAGGCCAATAATCGTTGATTACGATAAATCCTGATCTTAATCGTTGCACCCCTAGTTTTAATATAAGTACAGTCGTATACTATAATTAACCAACAAATACAGTATAGTTCAGAATTTGGTCATGATCTCTATAAAATCTGTAGAAATGTTTACTGGTAAAACTTTCCACTTTTCATATGTATTCCTGCATTTATTTCATATTAATTGATTTATTAGAATATTGTTAATTCGAATATTTCTTAACTTTTCTTAATTTTTTAGATTTTCTTTTGTATTTTTTAATGTATAGTAATTTTAATCTGTTATAATTATAGACTGTAAATTCGGTAAATGTAAGTGCATAATTTACTATGAAAATAAAGTCAAGCGAAAAAAAACGCAACGGTTAACCGTAATTGTATAATATAACCGTAGCCGTAAATGAGCGAACGATTGCATCCGTACAACAATAAAATTGAAGGCAAAAATAATGATTCATTAATTTTTTTTGCAACGAAGTGAAGTTGTGAGATAAAACTCTTCTCCTGTTCTTTTGTCGCCTTCATTTTAGTAGTGACTTTAAAAATAATAAAGTTATGCGAAGCTTGAAAGAAGTGTGTATAGTCTATTAGATCATTTAGTTGATCTAATAGACTAATATACAATGCTATGTAATAGCACTCTAGATGAGTGCTCGAGAATCTGACTAATTCGAAACATCCTTAATTCGACGTACAAATAAAGCTTAAAGTTAATAAACTGGAACAAGTTTCAAATATTGTCCACAAATACGTCAAAATGATCAGATTTGTGTTTTCGTATTGGAGTACCTGTCTACATTTAAGTAATATGAGTAGATTTTTGAAATAACTAAAAAAATAGGGATTAAGAATGACGGTGTAATGGAGGTTCATATACACCTTATTACATATGTATACATAGTCTCATGCTTCCATATATTAACTAATATTGTTTATAAATACAATTCGCAGCAATGACTTTCTCTAAAATAAATGAATTCTAAACCAAAAATAGTATGAAAATCGATTCGTTTCGGGAAATCCGCCCACAAATTAGATAGACAGCAATCATTGTTCCCTTTGCTACCCAAAAGCCCCGATTCTTGCCTTCTTCGATAGCTTTCTGGTCATATACCATGACCAGCACTAAATAATAAATTCATGGAGTTTTGTCATTGTTGGAAAATCGATTTTTCGATTTTCGAATTAAATACCGCAAAGAAAACAATACAAATTCTCCCAAAAATAAGGATTTAAATGTTGATAGATATATTGATCGACAATAATTACGTATGTATGTGTAGTGGCAGAAAGCGCATACATGCCTTTTTTAAAAGTGTACAGATTCTTAATGATAGATATTAGGTATATGTATATATACTAAGTACTTACTATATAGGGTTATATTCAATGTACAATTGGATAGATCTCTTAGTATACATAACAAAACAACCCTTCGAAAATAGTCATCCAGTATCAAATCTCTCATAGACAAGAAAGAAGTTGTATAAGTGCGCCAATTCCTTTTTTTGTTTCATTAATATAGGGAAATATAAAACTTTGTCGTTGACAAATAATTCGGTAATGTAAATAGGCAACCATATAAACGACAGGTGTTACAATTTATGTGTTTTCGATATTGTGTTGTACATAATATGCAGGTAGACGTTTTTTATGAAGGCAATGAATCAATAAATTAGTCGACTACATAACCTTGCAGTGGAGTATAATAAATATTCGTAAGAAATGCGATAATTTATGCTAATGAATTCTTCCCACTCTTATAATTTTTTTTGGTGTCTCGCTACTAGAACTGTTACTGAAATACCTGAAACAACTGACAAATGAAAAATGCCGGTAGCAACACCTTTCAACGTTGCCAAGAATATCATTACATTCAGTTTATTATATGGAAGTGGCGGCGACGACAACGACGACGATGATAGACGCCGCGACGTCCTGACGCCATTGCCACACCAAACTATCATAATCACGAAGAGTGCAGTTACCGATTTTTCTTCTTTGCACAACTTGGCAGCGCTCGTATAGTCCGACTCACTGACCCTTAAAACAATATGACGGAATAATAAACATACATAGGTATGTGTATGGATGGATAGATTGATGGATGGAGAAGGTAAACTCGTCGATATACCCGTATAGTACGTACGTGCACTGACATTGATCTTTTTCATATTACAGTAGGTGGCAGCCATATTGTAAAAGATTAGTGACAGATCCGCATTAAAGTTAATGGTTCTACTATGTATCTAATAAATATTGGGTGGACTGTTGTGTATTTCTTTAGGAGACGAGTTGTCTAATAAACTCCTTTATAGATATTTTAAATTTCCATTTAAGCATTTCGAAATTATGCTGCAGCATTCTGTATACTTGTATTCCAATATGGCTTTAACCACAGATACTTATAAAAATATATTTATTCCGGCCCTGTCCAGCCTTTTGTTGAGTTCGTCGACCAAACCAACTCATTTTCGATTCCGGTATAAAGTACACTTGTTCGTTACGGAAGCAATTTGAAAAACGGAAAAGGGAAAAAAGTTGAAAGGAAGTAGCCCATTTTGGAATTTTTTATAAATTTTATGTTGTATCCATTTGACCATGTGGACAATGTCAGCGTTAATCTAAAAGCTAAACAGTAAAAAGTTACTGAAATACTTCATTATTGTTTCATTTTAGATTTATAATTCACGTAAAGATAATAGCAAATATGCCTGGGATAATAGCAGTAGAGCTATTAACTATATTGATATAAGCTTATCATTCATTTCCATCTTCCAGGATAATAAATAAGATATGGATAAAACCGTAATGGCTATTACCTTGTAATATACATAACTAATTAACTTCTTGTAAAACTCTACATTAATTAACATGGAATGACCGTTAACTATACAACAAAAAAAATATAAATAAATAAACGCAATAAACTGTGTACACCAATGGAAACCATTAAAAAAAAAACAAAATAATCCTACCAACCTTAAAAATTGTCATCAGTACCAATGGCGTAGAAGACTACTAGTAGTCATAGTTAGCATTCAATGGAGTTCATCCAGTTTTATAACGTCCGCCTATGCAAACAGGTGCTTTTTAAAGTTGTTTGGTGCACCTGTTTGATGACATGTGCGTATACATATGCGTGTGTATCATGAGAATATAGATTGTAGATGTAGATAGATAGTATATTTATCTAGTGCGCCAGTGCCAGTTGTTGTAGTGTACTTAATGAAACTATATCTGTATCTTTGTAATCTCATTTAGATTACAAAACATTGGCATTTTACAAACATGGGTATTTTTCGACAACTAATAATGAACTTATCTCGATAGTTAGTAAATTTAATGAAATGATATTATATGTATAATTAGAATTTAGCTGTTTACTATGTAATGGAACAAGCATAGCTAAAATTTGGAAAGCCTAGTTTGAAAGAAGAAATGCCTACTCGGTATTTGAAACTGCAGACATCAGCTAATATGAAAAATTATTGATATTTAGTCAGCAATTTCTCACTCTATTTGCTGATAATTCATTCGAGTGATAGTATATATTTTTTCCTTCGATTCATACTATCCCTCCCAAATAATTTGCCATAAAGTATCAGTAGGTTATTAGGTTTTACCCATGAAAATCAACAGACTGATAAAATCTCTAATTTGGTTATTCTTCAATAGCTTTGATAATTGGATATTATTCAATGATAATTTAAATTACAATTATTCGAGAGAGATGCAATCGGCACTATTCATCGATGGCAAAAATCATACCTCGAAACTTCATGAATAATTATTAGATCATCCACTATGTCTTATTGCGAATAAATCATTTATAATTTTACAATCGAATTGTTCAGTTCCTTGTAAGTAGATTTATAATTGACGTTTTATTATAATTTTCAGGTGCGGACCTTATTCGTAAGTGGCCTACCAATGGACGCCAAGCCTCGTGAATTATACCTACTTTTCAGGGCTTATGAAGTAAGCAAAAAAATGCATTATTTTAATTATTTAATATATGACATTAGTGGTAATACCATTATGGAAAAAGTGGGCCTAAACAAATTGTTCAGTAGAAAATACAATAATTTCTATTATTGTGTAGCGGTTTAACGATATTAGGGGTTACAAATGTTGTTAAATAATTGCATTCATTTGTTATGGAAGGTAACATCTTAAAGATATCAATTGTAAATTCTAAAAGTTTTACTTCTGATATCAAAGTTTGCTTTCTGAACTTTACGTTAATTTGTATTGGAAGATTCGAAGTTAAACATAATAATATTAAAATAAAATAATTGAAAATTTCACAAAAATACATATGTAACTCAATTTGTTTGGGTAAAAGCAGTTGACTGTGGCGTCACAATAATGTCGCTTATGTATTTGAATTTTGTATGAAAATTTTTTATTCAAATTTTTAATTTTTTTGTTTCTCAGGGTTACGAGGGATCACTATTAAAAGTAACTAGTAAAAATGGGAAAACAGCCTCTGTAAGTAATAAAAATGTAATGTGTAAAACCAAAGACAGATATTGTATTCATCAGTTCCATTCAGCTTAACTTTCTTAATTAGTATATAAGCAAATAAAAATGTATTTATTAATGAAGATCAAAAAGAGAATATTCGAAGAATGGGAAAGAAACAATTTAAAAATTTCGGAATAATTTTAGTTATCTGTGATGTGTTACTGTATTGGAAAATGCCAGTGGAAAAAGAAATCGGAGGGAAAGGTCGATGTTAACCTTCGCCCTCTTCTTCTTTGTCTCTATTTATCTCATTTTACACTGCAGTCTGGGATATCATTACATTTTGCTCTTGTTTGTTCTATATGATGTAGGAATTCTTCAGTATTCGGTAAACGCTTATTTTTTGAGAGCATTTAGATTCTAGTTATATACTCAATGTTAAGTTAATGCACGAACAAGAATAAGTCATGCCTACACCGTCCACATATTTACTAGCACCGTCACGGAAATTAATACAGAATCAAATAATTTCACTCTAAATAATTAATATATTAAGTAAAGCCTAGCAAAAATAGTCCGATTAGACTTTTTAGTTTCAGTGCTTTTGTTGACTGTGTTTTTAATTTGCTTTCCGGTTTTTAAAGTTCTTTTCCGGTTAAATGATTACTTGACAGTTAGAACTTTATCTATATCTACATTACTTTTTTTTTAGTATTTTGTTCGATTATTAACTTATTATCCACATTTATAATGTGGTTAATTTTATGTTATAGAAAACTAAATACGCATTTGAAAAGGGGTTGTAGCATATATAATTTAGGGTACATTTTTATTTATTACTGTTATTGAAATAAAAGTTTGGTTTTCATTCTTTTTAAGTAATGCTAGTTAGAATTTGCGATTCAAAATTAAATTGAATCTAAATGGCAACAGAGCAATTTCGTAATTTAAAATAATGCATTACACATTTTTCGATTTCACGTAATGCCTTGGATCCTAATGTTGACTGATGGATACAAGATTTGTGAATAGAAGAATTAATCAATATATTTATTATTTAACAATAATTATTTTAATTACTTTGCAGCCTGTGGGTTTTGTTACCTTCAATACACGAGCTGGAGCGGAAGCGGCAAAACAAGATTTACAGGTAGGTTATTCGTTGCAGTCGTATAACAATAAAAATACAAATCTTACAAGATTATTATTATTATATAAATAGTACGCTGACAATTCTTTCTATTTACTTATTTATTTCTTTCTTAACAACTAATTTATTTTCTTGTACATATTGTAACATGTCGTAACATAGTACCTTTAGATAGGCGGAAAAAAAGATACTTTGATTTCTAATAAACTATTCAGCAATAGCTAAAAGTTTAGTAATTTTTGCACTGATAAGCGAATTTAATACAAATGATTAAATAAAGAACATTTGCACATACACTACAACAACAGTGCCGACACACCCTTAAGCCTTAGAATTACTTGTTATTGACTTTTTGATAGTCGATTTGACGCCATCACCATCACTAAAACCACCACCACTACCATCATTTTCAGTTCTTTTCTTTCTTTATTTTTTTGCTGCAAGCGGCTTTTTATCTGCTTATGTAATTTGGCCTAGAATTGGCCATTACTTCATCCATTTCCAAATGGATTGTTGGTGAATTTTTATTTTCGCCGGAAATCAAATTGGTGTACCAACTGACATTAGGTTATATTATGATGTAAAGTAACATATACTAAGAACTGATTAAATTAATTAGAATCATTCGTACTAGGGGAAAAATGATGTTTTATCATAATAATTCACAGAATGAAAACAAGCAAGTTTGACAGTGATTTGTCCTGTTAATCTAATTAATGGAACGGTAAAAAGAGGGCTTTAATTGTAACTACACATTTGGTTTTTTTATTTAATCCCCGTTTTAATTATTAGATAAAAAAGTAGTTTTTCTAGTTTTGGCGAAAAGCTAATGATAAATATCGAAGTATATGCCTAGGAGCTTTTTTGCAAAAAAGGGTCAACAAATAAACTGCTCTCTTGCCCCAATTAGTTTAATTGTTTCCACTTTTACATTTGCCAACCACATCAATCCATTTCCTCATCGTTTCGAATACTTACTAATTCATCAGCTGTATCTGTGAAGTGCATGCATCCCATTATACATCCATTCCTCTAATATTTCCTAATCCTCTATCTAAATTATACATAACTATATTAATACAAAATTTAGTTTTGATATCACCCAAATCACACGTTTTTTTTTTGTGGGCAATATTTTGCAGCAGGGCGTAAGGTTTGACCCCGACATGCCACAGACCATCCGGCTGGAGTTTGCTAAAAGTAACACGAAGGTTAGCAAGCCGAAACAGCAAGCTGCTAACTCAGCCAATACGCACCCAACTTTGATGCACCCCCTCACAGGACGTAAGTACCAACACTAGTGCATTTAACTTTTCCTGCTATCGAAACCTTTTCAGAGTTTCCGCTACAAAAAAAAAGAATCAACATTACCTCCTAGACATGCCTCCTACTAGCTTAGAAAATACTAAGAGTATCTGCAGGAACCTTTTATTATGCGATTTATTTTACGTAATTATATGCAATAGGAAATGATTAAAAATTGTTTCATTTACTAATTTTAAGCCATCGCTCTACACTTATTAGTAAATTACATACAGCTATGTATGTGAATGATTGGTAAAAAAGATTTTACTTTACATTTAGTATGCATATAATTGTAAAAATGGCTACAATCGCATAAATAGAAGTTTGATGCATCACCTCCCTTAATTTGTATTTACATATTAACAAGAATAGGCGAGCAAAAACTAATTTTGTTCATTGTTGTAACATATAAGTATTTTCTTGCTTAAGAGGATAACCAAATTATTTTGAATCCTAACGCACAATACACACTGTTTTTTTCTCTCTTCTAGCATTGAACAACATACCAGAACGGACAGTAATTAGTAAACGGTTTCTATTCAAAAGACATTTCCAACTAACGGGTGGTGACAAACGCTTGTGTTCTTACTGTTGTCTCTTGATTATTTTATAATCATCCACCAAGCACACTCTTTTATGGATATAATTTCGTGCACCAACGACACGAATAGAGAGAGTTTAACGTGCTCAAGCTCCTAGCATTTGGCTGGTAAACATCAAAGAAAACGACGCTGACTGTCCGTTCTGGAAGTATATCTGGTTTAATTTTGTAGTATATTATATTACTATATTATATTATTATATACTATATTATATTAGTATATTATTTAATAAGAAATTTTATCATAAGATAATTATGAATTTATACAAACACAAAAAGACACACACACACACACACATTAATTTTGATTTAATTTAATAACGTGAAAGCTAAAACTAAGTAAAAAAGAATATTTAAACAGAGCAGAATATTCATTCCGTTAAGTTAAAAATGATGATGATAATGTTCTTAATATTTTTTTCAATTTAGAGTAGCATTATGATTCGAATTGCACAGCTAGGATTACTTTTTCCTATGTTGAAATAGGGCTACTATAAAGCTGTCGAATCCGTCGTTTTACAGTGTTGTTATTTAGTGTATATTATACATTGATCTGCAGTTAGGATAGACAATGTAGTTTTCCTATTAGAATCCTAGCTTCATTTCTATGTGCTCAACATCTGAGACAATATTGTCTTTAAGATTCAAATCCGATTCTAAAGATCGCCAATCGCACATATGCGATGAAATAAAGCCGTCGAAAATATTTGAACACAGAAAATAAACAGAGTGTGGCATACAAGAAAGAAGTCGTTTAATATTATAAGGGAAAAAAATCGTAATAGAGTTGCCTACGCTGCCAGAGAATACCTAGAATATTGACGTCGTTGTGTCTGTCTGTGTGTGAGTGTGTGTGTGTGTGTGTACATTCCCAAGAATGTGCAGAGCAACAAATTGGATCGTATTCGCAACGCTTTCGATTCATGGAGATGGAAGAAAATGGAAAAATCGAAAGTATATTTTGTCAAAATATTTTTTAGATGTTTAGTATTGGGGAGATGGATTTCAGTAGGGCAATATGAATTTAATTTTGACTGTTTCGTATTATGATGAAGTTGTTGTTTGCTTCTTTAAATTGAAAAGTCTAGTACGAGTTACTGGAAGCTTTGCGAAGTGCCTAGAATAAAGACATTGACGACGCTAACCATGAATAGATACAAGTTCATTGGATTTAATTAATATAAGAGTAGATCACGAAATCTTGGTTCCATATTTAAACTTGTTATTCGGTGCATTATTAGGAAATTATCGTCATTTAACACTTGCTGAAATAATTATTTACCACTAATTGGGCAATGAAAAAACAATTAAAATTTTCGTTGTAATGACGTCAATTAAGTATTATGATTCAATTCATAATTCGTGTTACTCATTCGTACCCATTTTAAAAAGGGATACAATTTGCGATGTAAAGAATTTTTCATATTTAAAAGCATAGAAAGTTGTACAAAATATGGCGGCTTGTCCTTAATATTTATTTTTTTCATTCATTCACTACATTCACGCGCTCATTCTGTTAGTCTAATCCTTGTGTTTATTTTATTATGGAAGTCGTGTTTAATGAGGTGCTTTGAAACGTGCTGTGAATAAAAGTTTTAAAAAAACAACATAATGCCACAATGAACAGATGAATCCTTGGAAAAATTATAGTTGTTTTATAACCACTATACGTTTTAATGAAATAATAAATTAAAAGTGCAATCTGATCCAGAAGCAGTGCTCGAATAAATATCACCAACATGTTGCCAACTGACACTTGTGCCGTTCACATTCACAGACTAGTTTCGTATACCTCAGCGGATAGAATTCTTCATTTCTCGATAAATAAAAAACAATAAAATTGTTGGTAGGTAGAAGAATAAATAAATTTTTCTTACCTCTGGTGGTTTTCTTCTTTTATTTCTGCGTCCCTATTTCTCTGTCTCATTTTACACGTAACGTCAAGCTAAAAAGATGGTTAAATAATAATTAAAATTGGTTTGTCTGTCCTTTCGTTCATTTGCGTTTTGTACACTTGAGATCTCAACAACTTGACAGTTGCTGCTTACAAAAATAGATTGACGGCTTATTTACAAATGATTTTGAAATGTATTACCAGTCGGTTAGTTTTCAATCGTTAAAAATTTCCTTAGGCTGAACCCCTAGGCAAAAAAATTCAATAGCGACATGAGAAAATATTTATGTTTACAGATAAGTAATATAGGGAATGTATTTTTGTTAAAGAAGTGTCACATCTTGCTAAAACGAAGTAACCAGTAATATAATAACATAAATAACAATTGTATTAAGCTATAACTTAGCATAGCAATCGAAGTTGTAGAAAATGATTCCAATGTACTCAGAATGATCGAATACGTGGAGCGTGGTGTTGATTCAGCTACAAAGCTACCATTACATAGCACAATTACTCAAACACATTTATAAACACTTCATATTTTAGAGTATTTTCTGTTTTTGCATTTTGTAATTTCGACGTATTTTTATTAATATTTAAATTTTACAGATTTGGGCACACCATTCTATCCAGGCGGTCCGGAATTATGGCATCATCTATTGGCATATTCGGCGGCTGCGGCACCGGCAACAGCTGCGGAATTACCAGGAGCTGCTGCCCTACAACATGCCACCCTCGTGCATCCGGCATTGCACCCTCAGGTGCCAGTACGTTCCTATCTTTGACTATCTTCAGACAAAAGTCCTATGGACGCAGGCGCCCCAGTCCACCACCACGTTAGTTGATGACTGGTTTTTGAAACGTTTTTATATTTACTTTTAAAAATACATATACTAATTGTTTTCTGCTGATGCTGCTACTGTTGTTGATTCTTTGCTTCTTTGTTTGTTTGGTTAGATGAGGAGCCGTTTTTTGAAACAAAATAATAGTAATAGTGATTAGCAAAGCCACTATTTATAAAGATCTATGTGCCATACATTCACGCATGATATAAACTTATCAAATATTATAAGTTTAACTCCGTTATTCTTTCTATATTTAATGCGGTTGATTTCATCCTTCATCAAATACAATTCCTATTAAACTCTTTCTACGCTAATAGTCAAAAAATCTATTTTATATGCATGAGTTTCAAATTTCTAATAATTACAATTATTTTGGTTTCCAATTTATGTCTTCTGGTTTATAAAAGATTACTATACATACTAGAATATAACGAATAGAATATAAAACTTTGTGTGCTGACCGACAAATAAACAAAATTTACTTCTTAAAACGATGTCCGGCATTAAAGTAAAGTTCTACAGGAGTGGTTTTGGCTGACAAATGAAGTTTATTCGCCAAGCTATTCAAGTTGCTAATTAAGTTTAACACTCTCAACCATGATAATATGTTATTATATTAGTTACAACAGTTATAATATAACTATGAGAATACCGGTATCTGCGAGAGCCTAAACCAATGAGTCCGATTATATAGGGCTCTACGAAGCGACAGTTTATTATTGTGTCAAGTACAAGGCATGAACCCACATTCTGCCCTTCCGAAACTAAACTAATGTCAACCAATTTGACCTAATCCTTAACGCATCAACTTCATTACTTAATTAATTAAATTTTACACTGCTGATTCTCTATTCCCTCAATATGAAATTCCCAGTTCGCATAATCAAAATTCGGAGAGATTCATATCTAAAATTGTATTTATGCTATTGATAATAATATTAATTAAAGTAGCTCCATCATCCACTCACTGAAGAATGTAACCAGAAACCAACACCACCACCATCAACATTGGTGGTGGCATCGCAGATTTACCGCATACGAACCAATTTTGTTTGTATTGCGTGCTTATTTCCATCGAAACATGGGAACGTTAACGTTCATTGGAAACAGCACGTGCTGTTTCCAACGAAACTTAAAAAGTTAGAGAAAAGGATAGTGGGGAAAGATTTTCTTTTATTAGATTCGTTAATCGTTTTTTTTCCTGTATATTATCTTCCAAATTATATTGGTTTTTAGTGATGTCGATAATTTTGTTAACTTTTATCAAATTCCGTGTTTTACATTATTTAGTAGAATTATTATCTGAATAGATACCCATCGAAGACGGTCCTTCGAAGGAAAATCGTTCGGTCATAGAATCAATGGCATTATACCATCAAGTAATTACTGTTTTTTTTTTGTTAGAAGCAAAACAGAAACAGGGAAACTTGGTTTTGATAATTCTTCTTTCCTTTGATTCTTCAGTTGGTTTTTAATTCAGAGGAATTAATTAAGGACAACGTCGAGCAACAACAGTGAATAAGAATAACGGACTGTCTTTCTCCTTTCTTCTCTCTCTTCTGCTAACTTTGCCTCATTGAAACTACTTTTTTTTACTACAATTGAATTTAATGCTTCAATTCAATTAGAGATCATTCATTTTATTTTCGTTAACTTAAACCTCAACTTTTTTAATTCTGTTTTTTTTTTTTAATTTTTAGCAACCGATGTCCCTACCGCATCCTACCGCATTGACGTCAGTACAACAATCGTATGCATCATTGCCTCATTTTTTACCTAGTCCAGCACTGGCTTCGCCAGTTGGGTCAAATTCATCACAACAAGCTATTGGTGTGACCAATCCACCATGTTCAACATTATTTGTGGCCAATTTAGGCCAGTTCGTTTCTGAGCACGAACTAAAAGAAATCTTTGGCAGGTAGGTGCCATGATATGTCTGTAAATTATGGATAATATTTTAATTTGTAATAATGATAAATAGCTTTTTAGCTTTCGAAGTGTATATTTAGTATATAATATATAAAGTATATTTTCCACCAAAACTGAAACCCACACAGCAAAAAGCACAGCTTTTTGTTTGTTTTTTTTTTTATTTGTTGCGTTGTTGCAAAGAAAATGATAAAAAAGATGCGGAAATATTTTTATAAATATTGCTATACTTATATTCGCAATGTATTTATTATTTTCCTAACTTTTAACAACTCTTTTTCTTTATTGTCACTACTTAGATGCTACTAATTCCATTTATTCCTGTTTTTCCACTTGTTTAAATATGTTCCTTAAAGTTAGATTAATGACAATAATGACAGTATTATGACCAATATTAGACCCTCTGACTCTAATTCTAATGTTGGTGCTTTGAGTCAAATAATACACCCAGCGAAATATAAGATCAGATACAGAACAATAGCAGTGTTTGTTTTCGCATCTCCGTGCATTTTCTTTTATTATAGTATTTTAGTGGTGTGGGGTAATTAAGGGGTAACTTTTCACTGCAGCACCACCACAACCGCCACTTTTTTGATTACCATAATTAATTATATCATGGTGCCGCATGAATTAACAAATCCGGTACTTATTAATACACAAACACGCACATAGAATGAAAAGTTTATATTTCCCACTAAAACTGAAACCCACACAGCAAAAAAGCACAGTTTTTAAAAAATGTATATTTTTATTGATTATTATGCTAGGTAGCAAAGTTGTATGTTTACGGCGTATTAGCCTCAGGTTTTATTGTAAATTTTTGTATCGCACCTACTCGAATTAAAATTTCTTAAGGTACTAGTCATACTTCTCAGCACCTGCTGAATAAGTTTTTTAATCATAATCATTATCAAACTACCACTTGTCACTGCCATCACCACCACCACCAAGTCTCTCTTTCTTGCACACAGTTTTCCCGGCTTCTGCCGCCTTCGCGTACATATGAACAAGCAAGGGTTGAATAATAATAATAATAATAATGGTACTGCCATCATCAATATGAACACCATTGGCGCGACTTCGATCAACACCAATGTTGCCGCCTTCACTGCTGTTGGTTCAGTTTGCTCACCAGTTGCATTCGTCGAGTATCGTGACATTGTGGATGCTACACGCGTAATGAACCAATTACAAGGGACATTTCTACTTTCGTCAGACCGCGGACCGATTCGTATTGAGTACGCTAAGAACAAAATGTCAAAGGCTGCAGAGGTCGGTCGGTTGCCCGTTATTTAGAAACAAAAAAGATAAATAAATATTTTGTTTAGTAGTTGATTTTATTTACTTTCAATGGGATTGTATTGGTTTGCATGGTGCGGAATCAGTGTTGACCAACAACGTCGCATTGATATCGTTTAGCCTAATGGGATCTCCGCTTTATTCTAGTTAAAAGTCTACTAATATTTTTTTTATTTTGAATAATTGCTGTTATAATTTAGCACTTGCACTGTCTGATTATTGATTGAATTTATTTGTAGAAAATCATAGTGTTTTTTGAATTTTTTTCGTTTTGAGTTTTTTTTTATACTTTATACCACATTCCTTTCCAATGGTGAATCGACATACTGAACTTCTATTATGTAAATTTCCAATTTCAAAATTTATTTTTACATTTGCCGCAAGCCACAGTAGATAAATTAATTCAGTTTCAATGTAATTGAATCAAAATATTCAACCCTATTAGAATGAGTTGTGCCAGAAAGCCACCACCTTTATTTATGCAAGCAATGTAATACTGGATACCGCCACCTTTCTCCATCCACTTTCCAAATCAAATAATCGATTGTATCAATTTCGAAACATCAAAACCATACTTTAGTTGTAGTTCACTAAATAGATGAGATTATCCACACAACAAACAACAGTTCATTATCAAATTGGAATACAAATACATTGTACGTATCTCTTTAACTTCTTATTTTCACCCTTTGGTCCTATTCTGATTTAAGTCTCCCTTCTTCTTGGCCTTAACCACCTTTTATACCTAAATCCTATCTCCCATTACTTTTCTCGTCCCGCTCTATCTCCTTTATCCTTAATCTCAATTTTATCATCGTGTCGATATCTACAGATTTGGATTTTATTTAACTTTCAATCATACTGATTATCAATCCACGTTTCCACATTTACCCAGGTGGTTTTTAATGTGCGATCTCTAATACGTTAAATTAAGTGTTCTTTGTTTCATTTTTATCTTTGTTTAGATTAGGGAGGGTAGATAAATTCAGCGGGTTATCGATCCAATATGTTGACAACATAAATATGCATCATATAGAATGAAATATTTTAATCTTGGAAAATGGGAAATTTCTGTTTATTTTTAAACTTATAATTACAAATGAATTATGAAATTTATTTTACAGAGAAAGAATACTGTAAAAAAAGTAGAACTGAATTAACATTATTGCAAATTATATTACTTACATCGTATTTAAATATTATTACAATTAACATTGAACCTCTAATTATCATAGATAGAACTTAATGTATCCTATTTCATTCTTCCTGTTCTACTATTTGCCTATTAAATAATTATGATTATTAGTGTGCACGTGATCTGATTTAGAAATGAATCATTTATGCATGAATAATTTTAGTATATTTAATGGTGGCATCTATGCGTTGACGTCATCTAAAGATGACTGATTTTATTGTGCTATGTCTATACTTGATATTTTAAAAATACAATGAAGTCCCGCTTTTTTTCTATTTTCCTAAAATATTACGTATATTTCCATTGCATTTACACATAACACAGTATACATATATTTGCAATATCATTACCGTGCAGTTTGCTCTGATTAGATTTAATTCCACAGTATCTTTGAATGAATCAAGTATAGGTATATTGAACAGAGTAGATAATAACTAATGATTATTGACGTGAACGTGTATATATGTCAATAAATTTATGTATAATACTTTTTCGTATTTT
Organism: Platypus cylindrus; assembly: GCA_949748235.1. Lineage (NCBI taxonomy): Eukaryota > Metazoa > Arthropoda > Insecta > Coleoptera > Curculionidae > Platypus > Platypus cylindrus. The sequence continues at coordinate 48,565,508 of OX456488.1, read as the reverse complement.
ATTGTATTTTCTAACAATTTTTTAGTACATCTTTGTTATTTATATATTTTTTTTTTATTATAGGGAACAAAAGGAGAAGAAAATGGACAATCTTAATTCTTATATGCCACTTAGTACTTGACAAAAAGTGGCAATAATGGCTAGCTATTGTTAAAAACAAACCAAGACAAAAAAAGAAAGTAATTTCTTTGAACACGATCAGGACTGGAATTTTCGTCTTATTTTTTTACTTCATAAAGAAATCTATCTATTTATCATCTATTAGGCGTCTGTTATCTTTATCTATTGTAGAAATATAATATTGATTTTTATTATTCCGAATCATGTCCGATGTGACATATACTAGAGTCTTAACATAGACTCTGGAATATAGAGACATACATGACCACACATTCAATTTATGTTTTGATTTCTGTTAGAATCGTGTATGTATTATCTTCATTCATAAAGAATCAAGTTTATGAGTGGATATAAAAATGCTAAACCAAAGGTGCCCTAAGTTTAAGTCTTAGATTACGCTATCTCATATTAATATTTTATAGATTTTTATGTTTATATGTTGTAGGTACATGTATATATGTAGGTATTGTACTGGCTGCATTCATAAGCGATGACGTGGTGACATATCATCCATCATTAGTGTATCTAAGTAGAGGTAGACTGACACTGTACAACATTTGATATGAATGTGGCCTAATACAGACCTTTTATTTTTTCTCCTTCAGCTTTTTCTTTATCGATGTAGAGCCCGAAAATTACTGATTAAAGTAATCTTTCCGATTTTTTTTGTAAATACAGAAAATAGTCGGCTCTCAAAGTAACAGATAATTGTCAATACTTTTCAAACGTCCATTTTTGCTGTCAACAATTATTATTGGTAGATTGCCTAACCCACTTTTTACTCTTTAGCTAAAAATAAAAAAATCTATTTTCATTTTCCATATTATATGTATGTAAAGTTGCACTTTAGAATTTTCCATAGATAGCTAATAATAATTAAGCAAAGAAAAACATTCTAATTTTGATGTATTAGGAAACAAAGGAATTTCTCTATACGTTTCAGATCTTATGATTAAATTATGATATATTAAATACAATGTGCAGGATAATTTCCATATACATTTTGACACTCATATTTTGATTTTAATTAGGTACATAATTATGTAATTAATAGATGGCACATGAATAGCTGTATCTGCTCAGTTACTACGAAAAATTTTGATCTAGACGGCTAATCACACTTTCTTATATTAAAAATCTGTTAAATTCATATAATAAACTGGTGTGACGTCAAAAGCGCATATCCGATTAGAGATATATACGTTATAGTAAAACACGCAATTTCATTTGTGATGAATTATTATTACCTTGAATCGATAACCTAATGGTTTTCTTTGCGTGTGCTTGTTATGTATGTGCGCAGCCGCATAAATAAGAATTTTTCAATACAAATAGTGCATCTATCTACGTACTTACCTATATAATTACCATAAATGATAAAAGATGATCCAAGCAAACGTGTCAAATGAAATGGAATCGAACCTGTGCCTTATTGAACTTCGACAAAATGAACTAAAAAAAAAAAAAAAAGAAAATAGTAAAAATATAATAATAATAATTAGGTCTATATTATTGATAGTAGTTGATATATTATAAATACATATTATAATATTTGTAATTTACCCAAGTGTCCCTTATATTATTATTGTTATTGTTCATATTCGCGTATTTTCTCATTGTACGAAAATTATTTACTTCTGAATTTTATTATTATTTCATATTGTTTTCATATACCAATAGGAAAAATTATTAATTCAGGTTTCTTTGTTTCAGTAATTTTTTCTAGGTTTGTTCTATTCTTTTTAACAATGAATGTTATTTCTGTTTTTACTTTCTCAGGGTGATTTATAGTTAAATATTTTTCAAAAGTTTAAAAGTTTCAACTTTCTATTTTATTATCTACTCGATTTGTTATTAGAGACACAAAACTTTGACCAAGTTCTATATTGAACTGAATTAGATTATCACACACTAGTTTGATAATAAGAATCAGTTATACATATGTATATGCAGTAGGTAATATCATATGCATCCCTACTAGAAACAGACCAAGTATTCTGAAATAACAATAATGTACAAAGAAGAAAAAGGAAAACATAAATCGAGCACACATTTGGAATAAAATTGAGTTGAGTGAAAATTTGCTGCTTGTTTTCCTTTCTCTCTGTTTTCTGCCCTTCCTTTACAACAAATAATTAAATTTCCCAAGTGTACTTAAAAGTTTTCTGTTTTTTTTTTTATTTTAGCAAATTTCCCGATTTTCCATTTGATTGATAATCTGAAGATTATACGCCAACATGCGGAAACAGGCCGTCTATCTTTTATCTAAGCAGGGAAAATTAGAGATAGGTTTAATTATGTTTCGTTTAATTAATCAGTGATAGAGACACTGAGAGAAGGATAAAGGAGAGGCAGAAAAATATTTAATTATAAATCATGTCGTAACGGTTGTACCAGTTTTTTTTCTTATTAGTTCCTGATTTATCTCTTTACATATTTTATTCAATTATTTTTTTAAATTATTTTTGAAATAATTAAATGTCCAGCAGCCGCAACAAGCAGCAGCAACAACAACAACAACAAAATGAAAACATATCAATTTTTATTAAATTATAATAGATTTTAAATAAAATTAAAACAAAACAGTGATTTCTACAGGACAAAACCTATACTAAAACTATCTATAATTATTGCTTTTAGAACACAAAGCAAAAGAAGGAAAATAAAAAAAAAATATAAAAAACTACAAAAAAACCTTTTATTTTTGTCGATAAAAATGGATACAAATATTAAATAGAAGAGCTTTTGCTGATTAAGTAAAAATTATATACATACATACATATATTGTGTTATTAATTAATAATTAATAGATGATAATTAGTATACATACATACATACGTATTATATTGATGTATTCAAAGCATTTGTTACCTTGCAGATTAAATTAAAGTAAAAATAATAGCATGATGTTGTATCGATAAAGAGAAACATACATAATAATTAATCTTTTAATGAATTAATTATAATTAATAGACCAAATATATAGGTATTAACTTTAGATTAATGAATTATTATATTAAACTCTTATTTTGTTTATTTTTCCTTTGTTTTATTAGATATTATTTTATGTACCTTGATTCTATTCAGGCTTATGTATTCGTATAGTCAGTTAAACAAAGCATAAGAACTAGATTATATTTCGGAACAAAAAAAAAACTAATAATAAATGTTAATGCTATCAAATTAAAAAAGTACAGCACAATCACATTGTAGTAAAAAACTGTTGTCAATTAACTACCTTCTATTAATTAAACAGTAATAATAATTGAAATTATTGTCAGTCAAGTGCGATCACGTTTAACATTATCATACGGATACATAGGTTGATTTTAACCAAAGTTTAAATGTAGAAATATAGTAATAAATTATAATATATAATAAATAGGGTAATTTTACTAATTATTTTAAATAATTTTATTTTTGTCGCATATTTGTTAAGAATATCTAAGTTCAGAAATTAGTTTCTAATATTTGCCGTCATTAGAAATCGAATTAGATAATTGAAATTAGCTAAATATTATATAGATGGAAAGATCTACCTTGGTGCTCCAAAAAAGATCATACCCAGAGTCAGGCAAGAGAAACATTGTGCTTCGATATGATCAGATCTATGGCAAATATTTTTATTTAAATTTTTTCTAAACAATTATTTTTATATATGATTTTTATAATTCATTTTTTACTACTACTAATGACCACCAAATTACAAATATCCCTATATAAATATATGATGATAAATTAACAATTCTGATTTTTTTAAACATGTTTTAAAAATTGTTTCTCTTAATTATTTATAAATACATATTTTTAAGTAATAAATAATTATATCTACATACATACTTAGTATTTCTAGTAGTGCTTTTTGTGTGAATTTCATGTGATATGATATTTATTATTAAGTATTGATATTTCATTTTTATTAGACTTATCTTTTAAGATGCCCACTCCAAGAATTATAATCTAGAACTATACAGTATATACTTAATTACCAATAATAAGGGGAAAATGTCAATTAGCAAACAAAACACTGACTAAGTTACAAATGTTTATATTGCTTGGAGTGGCAAGAAAATGCAGATGGAAACGGCTGGTTAATATGTTTAATTCTTTCATAAATATTGTGTTCCCTCTGACTAAATATGTATAACTGTCTTTGTCATATATTAAGCCCATCCTAACGGGCCATTTTAGATAGTCAGTCACAAACAAATATTGTTCCATTTGTCGCAATGTATTTTGTAATTTTTCCAAAACAGTAAAGGAAATCAGCCGTTCTGCGTTCGAATTCCGTCCAAAAAAATTTTGGTAATATAAGTTTCGGTTACCAAAGGCATGAAAAAGAGAAAAACACATAAGTTATGCTCGTGATTAATGTATCATTATTTATTATTATTATCATTAGTATTATAACTATTTTTTTTCATTTTTAATTTTTTAATTTGGTGCATTTCATCACGGGCTTTTTTCTATTACTATACCTAATTAAATAAGGTGGGTGCGGGTCACAGTGCAGACTAATAAATCTCGAACTGTAGATCCAGATTACGGGGACTACATGATACATATCAGCTTAAAACTAATAATATTATTTATTATTATTAAAGACAAAAATGGAAAATTATTAAACTTAAATGGAATAAAAGAAATAAAATACTTACACATGTTATATTATTATATTTAATGTATATTATGTATTCCGAACTTTTTACGTCTTAAAACTGTTTTACATTATGTATAATTGTGTAGATACACATACATGCAAATATATTAAATACTAATATATTTAATCGAAGTTGTGTATCATCGTTAATAAGTTATTAACTACTCTATTTTTCAGCTTTTTAGTTAAAAACAAATAACTTTGAATAAAATAAAAAATTGTTTTACTAATCATTAATCTCGCAAATATGACCTCTACCAGTTACTAAAGAAGTCAGTCCGAAGCAGAAACAAAAATATTTAGTTCTTAATATGGCGAATTAAAATATATTATACTTTGTATGTTCAATTTGATTCCATTACATACATATGGGTGTAGTTATAGATACATCTATAAAAGTGTTATAATAAACACGTAGACAATCTCAATATGAACCCAACACTTCTAGATCAAAGACCTAGGAGATCCAAGATCCTAGACAAAAGGATCAAATTAAAAAAATCAATTACTTAACACAAAATTCAATTCAGAAATGTTACGTGATAAAAATAATTAATGGTTATCTGCGTTATAATACTTAAAATAATTATATCTATTAATAAGAAGTAGCAGGCTACCATCAAGCATCAATATGATGCTTTTCTTGCTTTAGACGATAAGAAAATTATCTTTGTAGGGTTATCTAATTGAACTAAAATAATTATTATATATAATTTTGAACTCGAAACAATACTTTCTAAACATATCATGATCTGTGCCCCTTGACAAGTGAATCTTAAATACTAGCTTAATAATAAATAATAACATATGATAAACGTAATATTTAAATTATTAAGTAGAATGATAGAATTAAGAAGTAACAATTAAGAGAAAGTTAACACATTTTTTTAAATTATTGTTATGATTAATTATTGAATATAAACACCTATACTTATCAACTTCAATAAATCTAATATTGTACAAAAACATGGTTTACATCTGAAAGAATAACTACTTAGGCAACTCACAATACATAGCTGTTTCATTAATTACTGTTTTTGGCATGGCAGCTTAAAATTGCGTAGGTATAACTTACGCATGTTTATAAAGCTACCGCTTATTTGAATAGTTAATCTAATAATTCTAAGATGAAATAGATGGAAAGAAAACATCTTAATAATTATTACAATAATAATAATAATTATTAAATGTTCTGTAATGTGTACCTAACTGCTACATAATGTTTAGCTATAATAATTATAATTATTGGATCTATATCTACACATTTACCAGAATATAGAAGAAGTACCAAGAATTATCATTGATATTATAATAATAATTAATTTACGAATAATTTAATAATTTTTGAAGTAATTGGCAATCAGCGTAGTATCCCAATAACAGATTTTATGAATATTTAATAATATCTAGGGTAATAATAATAGATCAGGACATTATTAGTAATAGATAGTCTATAATGTCCGATATAATTACCATTAAAACTTGATAGCAGGTTGATTTTACCATTTATTACATAACACATATGCCGGATGGGGCAATACATACAACTAGGAGCATAGACAATACAAAAGACAAGAAACCAACAAATTCTTAATTTTTTTTTTCATACAAGAGATTAGAATGAGAATCAAAGAATATTTTAGTAAAGCTGTTGAATTGTAAAAACTTAACACGAAAAATCTGGACCTTAAAAATTTTAAGGTATTTAGAATATTATACATATTTGGAATCCTTGGACCAAAACTGCATTTGCCCCATTAACATTCTGTATATGTATAAGAAAGCAATAAGGTTCTGAATTAGCTTATATTAAAAATATAAAATAATGGCGAACTTGTGAATTAAAAAAAATTGATACCAGGCTATACGTTTGAGTTCTACTCATGCCAATGATTAGAAGAATAGTACCAACAGCTGATCATAAAGAATCGGTTCCTATAATAAAATGTCATATCATGAACTGAATGTTTACAAAAACTTCATTTTTAATTTTCAATCCGGAAATTTCTTTAATTATCAATTACAAAGTGTTTCCAAAAGAATTGCATTTAATGATTATTATATGTTATTTTCCAAATACAATTTAGGAATAATTAATTTATTATAATACAATAGTATACAATGTAATTATATTGTAATAATACAATTTAATCTAATAACTTTATTAGATGCCAATAATACCGTTAATAATATGTTTCGCCAGCGATTCTTTCTGAATCATTCTGTATCAAGTTCATCAATATTTTTAAAATTGTCTTTTTATGTCATTCTAACATCATAAATAGAAAAATGTTTGAAACATTCCGGTTTTCCTTGTTGCTCCAAAACGTATGTGCTGTCAAATTCTGTATATGTACATACATAGAGAATTCACATATAATTTAAAATATCGTTATAAATGTTTTTTTTTTTTTCGTTTAGGTAGAAAAGTGAAAATGATCATAGCATCAGAAAATCTTTTACAGCAGAATTTAATTCAATTTTTAAGCCTTAAAATTGGGTAACAAAATACAGTTCAATTAACGAAAATAATAAGAATATTAATAGATTTATCGCTTTCTAAATAAATAAGTAAAAGATTTTATTGATTTTCGGTCGCTATTTAGTTGGTATTATTCATAGTTTAGGTTTTTTCAAGTATAAACATTATAATAAATTATTATGTAATTTTCTGTGAGGAATATAAAACTAAATAAAATTTCCTGGTGTTTTAATATTATCTACCTATATATCACCTTTATCCCTGTATATTTTATTTCAACTATTTGGGGCATGCGCAGTAAAAAAATGCGCGGTTTTTTATAAAATAGAACAAAATAGTTTGGTCCTCTACTGATTATATAAAGGTAGGAAGTACAGGCGCTATATGAACGTACTACATATATGAAAAAAACAATGTTTACTACGTCTATTTATTACTTTATATCAGGCATTGCTCGATATGATTAATAATTATACTAATTTGAAGAACGACATAATTGATGTTCGTAACGACGTAATTTGAAAACTACGTTAAAAAGTAATGGTGCTCGTGAAACCATCACCAAGGCAACAAACCAAGAACCCATTTTCTGGCCAGTTTCACTTTATCGCGACTCATCAATGACGACAAAGGCAGCCATCGGTCCGAAGATGCTTTCGACAGGACACCAACGAGTACTTAAATAAATTACATCAGAACTCTATAGTGACAGTCTGTAACTTTTTTCTTAGCGATATTCATGAGTGAAAAACAATCCCCCCCCCCCTCTACGATTTCATAATGGCTACTATAGTTATACTGCATTGAGAGGCAATATGCTGAAAAACAAACCGGTACTTTTGAATAGCGTGCATACATAGACGAAAGCAATATTTACTAAGAATATATTGAAGGTAAAATATAATCCCTCATATAAACATAATTATGTCCCTACGAAAAAAGTCAGAAAGCTCTGTAGAGTTGTGACATAATTTATTTAAGTGTTTGTTGGACTTCTGTCAAATGCGTCTTCAGACCGGTGGCTGTCTCTGTCCTCACTGATGAGTCCTGGTAAGGTGAAACTGGCCAGAGAAAGGATTCTTGGTGTGTTGGCCTGGTGATGATTTCACGAGCGCCGTTACCGTTATAAAAATGATATACATATGAAGGCTTATATTTTACGTCGAATAAATTCTTCACAATAATTATACTAACAACTATTACAAAATAAATTACTTTTTTAGTAATATTTTTTCTTTATTATTAAAAATATTTTTTTACACATTTACTAAAGTACTATAAATTATATGCATAGACATATAAAACTACCGTTCTATATCCTTTTAGAGCATTAAGTAAACAAAAGTGGCAAAGATATATTTATATTATACATAAAATAGCTAATATAGTAAAACATCTATTAGCGGTCACATCTTGATATCGGTCACTTTCTTTTTCACCTGTTGTAAAATAACATTTTTTTCTTCCTAATAATTTTGAAACTATAGGCGCTTGAAAGCTGGCTATTCGAACCATTTTTTATCGAATTTTGATGATGTGTAATATTTTCACAAAATGGCTGCCAATAGTAGCCATCGAGTATCAAGAGTTGATGGCTACCTGTCACGTCAGGCACTACGCGACGAGACGGTACTTACCGATACACGGAGCGTTACTTATTTTATAAAAATGTTCTTGAACAAGAAAATTTATATTTTTATGCAAAAAGTTTATGCAAAGAACTGCTCAATGCAAGAATTCTTTCATGCAAGAACTTTTCAAATTGAAAATATTCGTAGATCTTTCCTCTTTAAACAAATTTATGGGTCTACATTCATTCATACATTCATTATCGAACGTTAAAGCAGCACATAGGCCACATGGCCCCTTGTACTATCCCGTCACCTGCTATCCTCTGGCTCCTCTGCGAAAGAACCCTCTAGGTTCAACCTGTTATTCTTACTCTGGTTCCAGAATCTGGTACTTCTGCTTGTCTTACTATCAGGACTCTGCGATTCTTGTCCCAAATAGAGGAAAGGTTCCCGTGGTTTGTCTTGCCATACTTTTGGCGGTTTAGTCCTGTGCATTGCCCTCTTTACCGCAGAATACCACATAACGGACACATAGAAGACGAAGCCACTACGTACTTCTGAATGCATTCCTGAACACCTATAGGCTAGCAGTAGCTTTATTACCATTCTATCAACATGATGTCCCCAAGTATATCGGAGAGCTTCAAGTTGACTCCAAAGATGGCCAGAGAGCTCCCCCCTTTGCCCGGTGGACATTCACTAACAATGATGCGACTGTAGTCTCTCCCAGAGTAGAGTAGGCAACTCTATGCGACAGCATGGCACGTATTTACCTACTGACGGTTGGCTGGATATCTAATTCCAGCGCTGACTCACAGATAGACAGGCTCCCAGGGCGACTTCTCCTACTTCACCAGTTTTCTCCAACTTTTCTGTTTCGAGTTTATTTGAGACAAATAAAAGAAAATGCAAACCGTATTCAAAAAATATGCAAACAAGATTAGTACTCGCGTTTGTAACAATTTGAATCTAGAACGTTTCGATCATGCAAGGTGGCTTCTACATGAAGGGTAATAATTTAAAACTTATTAACATTAAAATAACCGGCTATGGATCCAAGTTACTCAAAAGAGCGAGTTTATTGAAAATAATACACTCAACGATCTGCGATTAATAAAAATTTAAAAGAAAATACGTGGAATTCACGCGCAGTGAAAACCATTTTGTGAAAATATTACACATCATCGAATTTCGATCAAAAGTGGTATGGCCAGCTTTCAAGCACTTATAATTTCAAATTATTAGGAAGAAAAAAATGTTCTACTTTGAAATTTGTAATGCAAGCGTACTTAGAACAAGAAGATCTGTCGGGTTGCACCACAGGCATAGATACTCATGTTGCAGACGCATAAAAATAGTGAAAGCAAAAGCTAAATGAATACTGTTCATAGATCCCATAAATTATTAGCACGTAATGAATTTAAAAACACCAATACAAGTATGGGATGTTTGTGCAGGACATTTAAAAACTCTGGTTTTGTTAGGAAAATGAGCTTATTGCGAAAATTAGGTTCTATTAAATTAGAATACAGTACTTTAGTTGATCAATACGTAAATTAAATAGTGACTACAGCACATATATTAAACAATATTGGCTTAAAGGTATCCGACCAATGGATAGGAACTCTATTACTGGCTGGTTTGCCAGAGGAATACAGTCCAATGATTACTGGAATCGAGAGTTCAGGAACAGCGGTCACAGCTGACCCTAAAAGATAAAAATCTTGCACGATATGAAATCTAGCAAAATTACAAGACACCATTCAGACAACGATACCGTATTATTGTCTAAAGAAAAACCTAACAGGAAAAATGTCAAACGTTTTAAGTGCAATAAACTTGGCCACTATGCGTCCAAATGTAAAACTAAGATCGTTCTTACTACCAATAATTCTTCCAATAAAGAAAAAAACAGAGTTTTTATCGCACCAGATACTGTAGGCCGCTTCGGCAACTACCCAAACATCCCTACGGTTGGTACATGTGACTTAGTACTACACTTACCGGCCACCATAAATATATAATTATTTAACATTAGTTATGCATGCCAGGATAAGACTCTATCGATGTGTTCGAATAATAATTTTCCCCTTTAATAATTGTGGATCGCATTAGTTTAATGTAATTTAATTATAGCTTGTCTCTATTAAGTTTCTCCAACTCAGTCAATCCCGCGGTTGCCAGTTACATGGCAACATGGCACTTTAATTCCACGTGCATCTATAAAAACTTCCTCATTTCGTTCGCGCAATTCTGATTTATTGATGATTCTCATTATTCCTGCATTTTAACATAGTGCTCGCCTGTGTATAAAGACATTTCCTTCGACTGAGTTGCGTTGAAATTACGGCTTCACGAAATGAGCGTGGTATCCTCATGGCGAGCCGTGTTAGAGCAACACATTGTAAGTACCTCATCGATGTCTATGTAATGCACGTTTCTTTGTTTATTTCCTGTAGTATAATATATGAATAAATATTTAGATTCCCGTTCTCTTTTTATCTGTTTGAGCTCCACGTGGTGATATTCCACGTGCTCATTCATCAGCCCACATACAATCTTTCACGCAGTTTCAATATTAGGAGTTATTTGGCTGCAATTCCTACAAATACAAATCCGGGTGACTAGTTGTTGGATTCAGGAGCTTCATCAGATTTAACTCATAGTAAGAATTCTTTCATAGATGCAAAACCATTTGATTCCAATATAATGGCAGCAAACGGAAAAGTAATTAAAATTGAATCTTAAAAGCTTTTTTTAAGCTTTTTTAAAGCTTAAATTAAAGGAAATAGCAGTCACCTAACATTTAATATATACAGGAAACCTACAGCGACAGATAACGTTATCCAGTACCACTCAGCCTCACCATATTCACACAAAATGGCTGCCTTTAACTCGCTATTTTACAGGTGATTCAAAATACCACTCTCGGAAGAAAATTTTAACTTGAAAGTTGAAACCATATTACGAATAGCCGAAAACAATGAGTTTCCTAAGCAGTTAATACTAACCAAACCTTATCACTTCAAATGCAGACACTTATGGCCATCTAACATCCTAAAAAACAAATTAGATAGTAAATATTGTAGTATGATATGCTATGGAGAATACTCACACACCTTAACACAGTTCTTCAAACCATTTGATATCACAATTAGCTTTAGAACCAACAACAAACTAGGCAGGTTACTAAAATATAAAGAATAACACACCAACAAATTGGAAAGCCCAGGTGTATACAAAATTTCCTGTAATACATGCCCGGAAGAATACATAGGACAAACAGGTAGAAAAATAATAACTAGAGTTAAAGAATATGTAGCAACGTATCAAAAGTACAAAAACACTGATATTACCAACACTACATCAGCTTTTGCCTCGCACTTACTAACCAATAAACATATTTTTTCCCACAATGACATTGAAGTGTTGCAAATAATAGGAAAAGGTATGGAACTGGATCTGTGGGAAAAATATTACATTGCGAGATCTATAAAATCTAAAAAAGAATGGTGCCTAAACGACATTTTAACATTAGGACAAAACCATATATTCGATGGCCCCAATTAGCGTTGGTTAACTAATAACATATGACGACACCTATGTACGCAATGACGATTTCAAATAGGTTACACTTCCCAATTTGAACAGTAGAGGACGGGACATACACCGAATCGAATTAAAATAGTAGGAAATAACATTTAATTTTTCAAATACTATAAATAGGAACATAAAAAAAAATAATGGGAAAATAAAATAATGATAAGGGATAGCTACGGTACAGAAAATAGACCAGCACAAATAGAGAATGTGACAGAATACAGATACAAAAAACGACGGGTTACCACTTTATTGTATTCTTGTTGTGAAGGCAACATATAATTAAAGTTAGCGGTACAAATGACATACATGTAAGAGCCAATAGGTAAGCAACTATTCGTTATATTGATATAATAAAAGATAATAGTAACTAAAGAATACATAGTAACAATATCATTTATAAAGTAATAACAAGAAAAACAATAAAAAACTATCTTAATATAATATTTTAATGTGTATGTGATGTTAGGTATAGTATAGTTTGGTTAGTTAAGTAGTAGGATAAGTTAAAGTCATGTCTAACGTATCATTTTTGTCTTGGTTTTAGTAATTTATTTGTCTGATGATACTCAAAAATGGGTGAAACATGTCACAATATTATCAATAAAGAAAAATTTAACAGGAGCTAGATTTTGGGTATCTTTATTATATATATAAAAAAAAAAATAAAGCTGCTGGTGACTTGAAAATTAAAGTTAATGGAGCGATAAACTTAGAAATATTGGTAAAAGATGTATATCATGTACCTGAAATCTCATCGAATATCCTCTCAGTAAATAAAATAACATAAAACAATAACACTATTGTATTTAAAAGGGGCAAAGCAAGCATATACAACATAGACAGAGATTTGGTGGCAAGAGCTGACGTTCATAATGTTTTATAGTGATTGAAAGGACGCAAACAAGAATTTTTTTATTTCAATGAGAAAGCAAATTATAATCTGTGGCTCCAGAGTTTGGGTCATCCCAGCATTGAAAAAATGGATATCTTGTTATAAAAGGGATGGTTAAAGATTTAATCTAGTAGTACAGAACGAAAAATTAAATTGTGTTTTCTGTATTAAAAGGAAATATTCCCGTGAAAAATTCCCTGTATCAAGTAATCATATAAAAATATAAAAGTCAAACATTTAAAAAGATTTGGTCGTAAAGCAATGGGGCACATTCTCCATCAGTTACGAAAGAAACTAAATTTTATATCAAAGGAATATATTTTTTGGAGGTTATTTGGAGAATTCCAAAGGGTATAGGTCTTTGGACTCGACAACCAACAAAATAGTAAAAAGTCGTAATGTAAGATTTCTCGAAGAAGAATTAATAAACTGTAAATACATAAATGATCAATATGACATAGAAATAAATAATCTAAAATAAAATAAGTAAATTTGGATGACAATGATGAAGTAAAATATGAAAATAGCTTTACTTCAGAAGAATCACATGAAAGCATGCAGTTCAACTTTAGAAGAAAGTTTCATGATGTTATTGATGAATCTACATTAAATCATCTTGATTATACTACCGAAACAGAAGATATTGTTTATGAAGAAAATGGTCAAGTGAGAAGCTCATCAAGAACGCATATATCCGAAGCAGATTCATATTTCATTACCTATATAATTAATTAACCAACTAGTGTTAAAGAACCTTTAAACAACGAAAGAGATAAAGAAAAATAAGGTTGTTGTAAATAAATAAATAAGACTTGGAGTTTTAATTGGAGCTGATTTCATCATTATTCAACAGTCATGATGGTTTATAAGAGAGTGATGAAGTATGCATACCGTTATACATTAATAAACATTTATAGATGAATACATTTTGTTGGATAAACGCAGTCACGACCGTCGACTGCCGATATCAATTTTTCTATTCTGTAAAATGTCAGTTTTTAAGAAAAATGAAGAAGAAAAAAATACTTCAAGCTAATTATGATAATCCATCTAATTAATTAGAGATATTCATTACAATATATCTAATTAATTTCATATTTAGAGATTATGAAATATGGCATTGTTTATTTTAGATAAGCATTACTGTCAATAAAGGAGTTCATTTTCGCGAATGGTAATTATTAACTATTTAATGTACAAAAAAGATACAGGGATGGAAAACATCAGAAAAAATAAGAGAAATAACAGTGAAAGCGGCAGAAGGGGAGAATGTAATGGAAAAAATAAGAGAAAACCTTACGATAGAAGAAGTAGGGGAAGAAGGTATAAAGGAAATAAAAAAATTTAAAAGTTGATTGGTAGTGATGAAGTGCAGAAACGAGCTACAACAAGAGCAAATAGGGAAGAAAATGGAGGAAGTAAAAGGAATGACAGTGAGGAAAATGAAAGAAACAAAGCCGTTGTTTATAATAAAAAAAATTGAGCAAGGATATACTGAAGAAGAAATATTAAACGAAATATTAAGAGAAAATGAAGAAATAAGGAAAATGGTGGGGATTAGAGAGGTGAAGACAGTAATGAGAGCAGTTAAAAAAAATGCCTTTAGGAACAGTAAACATTATGTGGAGGACTGGGTAGTAGAAGCTGACAAGGAGATATTCAAGTACGTGGTAAAAAAAGGAAAATTATTGATAGATTTTACTGTAAAACAAGCAGAGGAATATGTTAAGATCCCGATCTGCTACAAATGCTGCTGCTATGGGCATGTAGCCAAGTACTGCACAAGAACGGAGGTATGCTACAGATATGGACAAGAAGGACACGAAGGGAAAGGTTGTGAGAAAAATGAGATAAAATGCGCCAACTGTACAAGAATTAAAGGTAAAGCAATAGAGCACATGGCCACCAGCAAAAAGTGCTAAATATACAAATGAAAGGAGGAACAATATAGAAATTGGATAGATTATGGAAGCTGGGAAGAAGAGAAGAAACACACAAAAAACTGAAAAAGAAGTGGGGAAAAGAGCAGAAAACAATGAGAAGAAAAAATGAAGAAATATGGAGATTAACAACATGGAATATACGAAGCATAAAGGGAAAAGAAATAGAACTAGAAGATGAGTTTCTGGAAAATAAGATAGACATACTTATTTATACAGACAATAACGGAAACGAAAAAAAAAGGGCGAGGATTACAAAATATTATGAAAGGAAGTGTATTTATATATAGCGGAGTGGAAACAGCAAAAAAAGAGCAGCTGAGGGAGTCGCATGTATGATAAAAAAGGAATGGGCACACAATATAGAAGAATGGGAGGCGTGTTCAGAGAGGATATTGACAATAAATATGAAGGACGATAATGAGAGCATTAAAACGATAATAAGTGTGTATGGACCAAATGAAAAAGGAGAACAAAGAGAAATTCTGGGAAATGTTAACAGAGACGGTAGAAAGAGCAATGGGTGAAATATACATTGCAGGAGATTTTAATAGTAGAGTGGGAAAGAGAAAACCAGGAGAGAGTAGAATATTGGACCAGAATGGGGAGACAATGCTAAATGATAACGGAAAAAGATTGATAGAGTTTTGCCGAATCAACAATATGTTTATATCAAATACTTATTATAAGCACAAGGATATACACAAGTATACTAGAGAGATGAGCAGCAAAAATGAAAAATCAATAATAGGCTACATAGTAGCAGGAAATGAAAATGAAAAGAACATAGTAGATGTAAAAGTATCAAGAGGACCGGAAGTGGGAAGTGATCATTATATGGTTATATCAAAAATAAAGCAACCACTAAAATCACACAACAGAGAGAGAAAAGAAGATAAGATAGAATATGAAAAAATAAAAGCGTATAGACTAAAAGACGGAGAGGTGGCAAAGCAATATAGAGAAAAAATGAAGAGGATAATCGAGAGCAGAAATGAGAAATGGAAGGCATTAAGTTTGGAAAAGAGTTGGGAGGAATTCAAAAAGATGATACTACAAATAAGCTCGGAAGTGTGTGAAAAAATAAAAAGAAATAAGAAAATAAACAAACGGCATGGTGGACAGAAGAGATCAAGAGAAGAGTAAGACTAAAAAAGAAAAAATGGAAGGAATATTTATAAAAAAAAAGTAGAGAAACGTATCAGTGTTATAAGGAGGAAAGGAAAATAGTGAAGCAATTAGTATTAGAGGCGAAAAGAAATGAATGGGCAGAATTCGGCAATAAATTAGAAAACGAAGCTGCAGAGGGGAAAAAAATATTCTATAGTAGACTAAGAACAATAAGAAAAGGAAAGACCAACAGTGCTACATATATAAATAACAAAGAAGGAAAAATATTAAAGCAGGAAGATGAAATAATGAAAAGATGGAAGCAATACTTTGAAGAGCTGCTGTCAGACAATATAGAGAGGAACGATACAAGAGAAGCAGACAATACAGAGAGATAGGAATGCAAAGACGAGGAAGAGGAATTTAATATGGAGGAATTGGAAAAGACCATAAAACAACTGAAGAATGGAAAATCACCAGGAAGTGACACAATAACGACTGAAATGATAAAATATATGGGGGAAGAGGGAAGGCAGGTAATGCTGGACATACATATCAAAATATGGAAAGAGCAAATAATACCTAAAGAATGGTAGCATGCGCTGATAGCACCAATCTTTAAGAAAGGAGATAAGAAAGATTGTAATAATTACAGAGGAATTACTCTATTAAATACAAACATAAAAGTGTTGGAAATGATGATAAACGAGAGAATAAAAATTAAAATAGAGAAAACTCTGGTCGAATCACAGTCAGGATTTAGGGAAGGCAGAAGCATTCAAGACCATATATTTACGATTAAGCAGATAGTGGAAAAAACAAGTAAAAGGAAAAAAATGTATACATGGATTTTTTTGATTTAAAAAAAGCATTTGATAAAGTAAGTCTTCCACAGATTGTGGAAGATGATGGCAGAGAAAGAGATAAGCACGAAAATGATTAGATTAATAAAAAAAATATATGAAGAAAACTCAAATAGCGTGATAGTCAAAAACAGACAATCAAAAAAATTTAAAACGAAAGACGGACTAAGACAGGGAGGAGGACATTATTTAATATTTACATGGACAAAATAATAAGGAAAGCGAAAGAAAGAACTAGAGGACTTGACGTGGGACGGAATTATATGGAGAGAGTGGAAGTAAAGATTGGAGAATTTGCGGACGATATAATGGTGATAGCATTTAACGAAAAAGAGTTGCAGACAAGCTTAAATAAATGGAATGAAACACTTAGAGAGAACGGAATGGAGATGTGTAAAGAGAAAACAAAAGTAATAGTAATCGGGGAGCAACATGAGATAAAAATCATGGTAGATAAGGTAAAATTGGAGCAAGTGACGAAATGGAAATATTTGGGAGTAGAAGTAACTAGTTCAGGAAAGCAAGAAGAAGAAATTAACAGTCGGGTAGAAAAAGCAATGAAAGTGTTTTACAGTATCAGCAATACGATTGTGGGGAAAAAAGAAATAACAAGGAAAACAAAAGTAAACGTTTATAAAACAATAATAAGACCAATACTGACATTTGGATGTGAGACATGGATAACAGATAAAATGGAAATAAGTAAAGTCCAAGCGGTAGAAATGAAATACATGAGGGGAGTGACAAAGAGAGAAAGAATCAAGAATGAAGAAATAAGAAAAGAACTAGGAATGGAGGCGATACACGAATACATAGAGAAGAGGCAGTTGGGATGGTGGCGCCATCTGAAAAGAATGGGAGAGGAAAGACAAGTGAGAAGGGTATGGGAAGCTAGACCTGTGCAGAAAAGAAAAAGGGGAAGACCTGAAACTACCTGGGATGACATAATAGAAAAGGTATTAAAAAGAAGAAGAATAACGATGAGTGAAGCTAGTAGGATGGCAAACAACAGGAGAGAATGGAGAAAGTTTTGCGACGCAGTGACACGAAGCGAAAACGCGGGGGCCTAGAGGAAGAAGGAAAAAAAAAAAAAGATAAAGACTAACAAGCCTACACCAGAAGTGGTAGACAGGCTTTACGATATATATATATATATAAGTACTTAATGTAATTAACTTTAATTTAGCCTAAATAAAGCTTAATTTAGCGAAAATAATTTTGCCGTTTTTTAAAATGATTTAAACTTTTAATCACTTATTAGTTTTTTCGACTGTTAAATTAATAATTGCAATCTGTCAATAGTCAGCCCGTCAATATCAGGGCCGCTTTATCTAAAGTGAGAGACTGAAGAAGGAGTTTCAAACAGTTCACTCTTGGACAGATATAAATATTCAACAGATATAATTAATTACCAGAAATATAACTAACATAACAAAGGCAGATAAGATACAAGGATACTAGAGTTTTATGAAAAGTACTTCATAGCAAATGGTAAAACCCCTAACTATATTTTCTGGACGTTTGAAAATAGAAAATAGAAACTGTACACCATTAAACATTAAATAATAGCTTAATTGTTATTAAGCATTAGGGCACCATAATCCAATTCTAATATGTAGCATAAAAAACCCCAATGCAAGTCTGATACCTACTATAATTTCCTACCATTTATTATAGGTAGCTTCTTTTTTTGACCTGATTCCACCCATCTCCGTCCCTTTCTGATATAGTCTGTTCTGAGCGCGGTTCTCCTCTGAGTCTACCAGTACACCTACCTGTGTCCACGTCAAGCCCTCCTAGGAAACCATTCTTCGCAGGTCGCGCTCACCTGGTGCGTCAGCTCCTCGCGCGTCAACACATCCCTATCCTCGAGCGGACTGACCCGTTTGCACTGGGCCTTCTCTCAGGAGACTCTAGTTATGAACCAGCCGTGCCTACCCGCTGCAGTTCATCTGCGGTCTAAGCGTATAGACAATGGAACGACACTCCGCACTCCGGTCAATCTTCCCATCCCTCATTCTGCCTGCGATCGATGGTGAAGCAGCCGTAAAATCAATCGTTGATTGACCCCTAGTACCAATAAAATTTGGCCGGTATCCATTTTTCGGTACCACGAGCCCGCTGCTGACCAGCCAGTCCCCCAAACCCCACTTCCAAGGTTGGTTTTGGCCGAGCTGATCATGCAGGCCTTAGCATGCAGATCGCCCTCAATGATAAAAGCTTTACTCATCACCCTCATTGATGTTTTGAGTCTGTCTCAAAGCTCCTCGAGCTGCCACAGCAGGCCATTCAGTAAAAAGTAACACGAATACACGACAACATCAGACAGCTCCACACACATAACAACGGTCACACTTAAAACTATAAATAACGTCTTTGGTGGCAATAAAGCAATCACAGTTAATATAACATATATATTGACCAGAGCGTGTTCTATTTGGTTCTTGGCCAATTATCACAGTTATGGGTTCCTCGGCTGCTCTTTTGCTCACCAGGTCATGTGAACTAGGGTCACGGTTGAAATTGAGTTGTAGAAATTTAGTAATTATTTTGTGGTCCATTTTCTTACAACGTCCAACCCTGTACATAGCTTGTCACCCTTTCTGTTTCCTTCTTGGCGTACTTAGGGCATCTTGAAACGCTTTACAGTACCGGCCCTATGGCCCGTGAGCTGGCAGACCCGGCAAAAGTCATTTGCGATGCACTCGCTTAGCTTGTGGCCTGCTTCCCCACATTTGAAACAACACTCCTTCCTGTTGGGTCCAGTACACTTAGCCGCTTGGTGTCCATGCTCCCAGCATGGGGCACACCTCACTACTTTCACCCTGCTTTGTGCGGCACCATACTAGTCCGAGTTTAATCGACCTCATCCGAGTTAATTTGAAACTATTTGAAACTAAAAAAACGAGCGTATTTGAAACTATAGCAGCCATGATTCCAATATGGCGAATTGACCACTAACATGTACCTCGTTTTTCATTCAATACAAATATGAGAAAATCATACAATTGAAAATTTAAAAAAAAATTGTTTGATTATTAATTATTTAGGCCTAATTCTGTAATATAATTATCAAAACATATAAAAGAGCAAATATAGTATAATAACTTATTTAATACAAGTCGAAAATTTTATTCGACTTGATATTAATTTGTCACTCATTTACAGAAATTAGTAAAATTATTTTATATATTTGCTATATCAATGTGTTTTCCCTCTGTCGCTAAATTGACTACTTTCTCTTCCTAGAGCAAAAAATATTCACATTTCACCGGTATTTGAAAGCGAAAATTGACACATTAATTTGGAATTATGGAAAAAAATAATTATATGAGAAGTGTTGAAAATGAATTTAGTGAAAATATCAGTTTATAAGGCCTTCATAGTTTCAACTTTTCAATATTAAAATTATTTGGCGAATTGTTGAAAATTATTTTCTTTGAAATTTTTTTAAATACTATATACTAAAATAAATATATACATATGTATTTATATACATAGTATAGTATACTATAATATACCAATATGTATTACTATAATATTTCTTATATCAAATTTATAGGGTTATCCTTTTCATGAATCAAAATCTTAGAAATGCCATTGCTTCCTAAGGTTACTTGATTGAAGAATTACTTTAGATACTGCCAACGATTTGTTGGCAAAACTGACTACTATTCACCTAATCTTAAGCAGAGCTGGTCGATTCATTCGAAATAGTAATTCATTCCAATTACTAATTATCATACATGAAATGTATTTAAATTCCATTACTTTTTTCTAGACTACAATTTCATTACAAGTTACTCAAGTAATGAGAATGTGTATTGTCAATTACATTTTCAATTACTTAAATATGTAATGTAATAAAGAGGTAATAACTAAGTAAAATAAAATTCCAATTTTATTAATTAGTTAATTAAATCGATTCATTAGAACCGACCTCAAATTCAAAACGATAAATTTAAAATTTAAAAGATAATTTTAAATAATTAATTAATTAATTAAAATAATTTTAAATTATCCTTACTAATTTATTACAGTTATTACTTTTTCATATAGTTATTACAGTTATTTATTTACTAATTGTTTCATACTTTTTATAATTTTACCAAGTTGATAACTAAAAGATGTTTTAATTGCATCGGACCTGGCCACATAGTGTCTCATTACAGCTCCACACGTATTTGTCGCTTTTGTAATGGGAATTTCTTTCTACAAATGAATGTAATCCATTTCAAGGTCCCCGTGTACTTCTCTCACCGCAGTCGAGCCCTCCCACTGCGACGCCGCCCGATGCTAGTTCACCTCGTCAGTCTTTGAATAGTTCGAATAGGAACTTACAGTCCACCAATACGTCTTCTGCCAAGCCCCATTTGGTTTCGGGAAGCACCCTATCGAATACGTTGTATCGAATCTATTGTCGCTCTGGCAAGTCGCCCCTGACGTCTCTGCGAAAAGGCTTGACAGGTACAACTTATCATGCTTCTGGTATCAGAACCTGGCGCCCAAATACCTCTACTGTCCCAACCAGACCCCGCGACTTCTCCTCTCGTTAGAGAAAGGCATTCCAACCACGTATCCAGAAACCTGCCAAAAGTCCAATAGCCGATACTGATTTTAACCGAGGGCCCAAGAGCCGGCTCCAGGCCCACATAGAGTCTCTTAATGGCCTCTCGAGCCAGTTCATCGGCTCTCTTGTTATGTTGGATAACCAGATGTCCAGGCGATCACACAAGGGATGCCTTATTTATACTCGAGAGCATGTCCAACATCCCTGCACTGCTTGACAAGCACCGATTTGACCTTGTACGCCTGTAGCGCTGCCAACACCGATTAACTATCACAGCATATATGAATATGCTTGAACCTATACCCCTTACGGAGATTTTCTAGTACACCAACCAATATCGCATAGATCTCGGTCACAAATACTATCACATAACGTCTTAGAGGCAACGATATCTCAACGTTGGCAGCTCGCATCTATATTATTCTCCTCTGTCTGCTTATGGGGTAAGGGCCCCTTTGTAAATATATATCTATATGCCTTCTACCATAAACTGGTGTCGGCTTGAGCTCTTCTCGTTATCCTCCTATTCCTCACTTCCTATGCATCTCTCCCACTCCTTCCTGTTGCTAGCAATTCTTGCGTCATTCAGCTTCATTCCTCTTTCTCTTATTACTTTTTCAATTCCCTCATCCCATGTAATTTCTGGTCTTCCCCGTTTCGCTCTCCTTCCCTCCCTTGCCTGCCAGACTCTTTTTACTTGCCTCTCTTCACTCATTCTTACCAGATGTCCGCACCATCACAACTGCCTTCTGTGAATGAACTCCACCACTGGTTCTATCTCCAACTCTTCTCTTATTACGCTACTCCTTATTTTATCTCTTTTCGTTACCCCTTTTACTCTTCTCAAAAATTTCATTTCCACAGCTAGTACCCTACTTATGGCTTTTTGTTCCATTTTCCACGTTTCACATCCGAATGTTAAAATCGGTCTTATTATGGTCTTGTATACATTTATTTTTGTTTTCCTTGTGATTTCCTTGTTCTCCACTATTAATCTATTGATTGTATAGTATGCATTCATTGCTTTATTCACCCGCTCCGTAATTTCATTTTCCTGTTTACCCCCGCTGCTGATCTGCACTCCTAGATACTTACAACAATCGACCTGCTCTATTCTCGTCTCTTCTATCTTAATTTCTAACTTCTGTTTCTCTCCTATTACCATTACCTTTGTCTTTTCCTTGCACATCTCCATCTCTTATTTTTTAAGCACTTCGTTCCATTTGCTTCCTTTTTTCTGCAAACTCTTTTCATTCTCCGCCACTAACATCACATCATCTGCAAATGCTCCAGTCGTTATAACCACCCTTTGCATGTTTTTATATCCAACGACTACTTCTCTTTCCTCTTTACCACTTTCTCTCATTATCTCATCCATATATATGTTA
Organism: Platypus cylindrus; assembly: GCA_949748235.1. Taxonomy (NCBI): domain Eukaryota; kingdom Metazoa; phylum Arthropoda; class Insecta; order Coleoptera; family Curculionidae; genus Platypus; species Platypus cylindrus. The sequence goes on along the minus strand of OX456488.1, from coordinate 48,542,309 downwards.
AATAATGTTGGACTCAGTCCTCCTCCCTGTCTTAGTCCGTCTATTGTTTTAAATGTGTCTGATTCTTTACCATTCACTATTATACTGTTTGCATTCTCCTCATATATCTTCCTTATTAACCTAATCATTTTCTTTTCTATACCCCTCTCTCTCATTATATTCCATAATCTGCTTCTATTTATTTTATCGAATGCTTTCTTTAGATCTAGACAAACTACATATATGTTTTTTTTACTATTTCCTGCCTTTTCCACCATTTGCTTTATAGTAAATATATGGTCCTGTATGCTTCTACCTTTTCTAAATCCGCATTGTGGCTCCTCCAGGGTCTGTTCCACTTTATAATTTATCTTATTTTTCATTAGCTTCTCTAGTATCTTCATCCCTGTATTGATTATATTTATTCCTCTGTAGTTCTTACAGTCAGCTCTGTCTCCTTTTTTATAAATTCGTACTATCTGTGCTCTTTTCCATTCCTCTGGGATGCGTTCTTCTCTCCATATTTTGTTATGGGTTTTTCCATTCCCTTTTCTCCAATATTCTTAATTATTTTTGATGTTATTCCTTCACTCCCTGGAGACTTCCCATTCTTAAGTTCTCTAATAGTCTTTTCCAATTCTTCCCTTTCTATTTCTTCGCCGCCTTCCTCTTCATTATCAACTTCTTGAGATTTATCTTCACCTAATCTCTTTTTTTCGCTATTTTTATTATTGGGTTTCCCACTTACACTTCTCGCCAATAGCTCTTCGAAATATTCTTTCCATCTGTTTATCACCTTTTCCTCATCTTTTATTACCTTTCCATTCTTGTCTTTCATGAGCACTCTGTTTTCCTTTTTATCTTTTCTACACCCCCTTAGGACACTGTAGAAAACTTTCTTATTTTCATTGCTATTTCTTTCCATTTTCTCACCAAATTCTTGCCATTGTTTCCTTTTTTCGTCTCTCACTAATTTCTTCACCTTATCCCTCTCCCTCTTGTATTTTTCGTAGTTTATTGTTCGTAGGCTTTATTGGTCACCTTCAAGTATTCCCTCCATCTAGCTTTTTTTTCGTTAATTTTCGATTTTATTTCTTCCGTCCATCACGACGTTTGTTTTGCTTTGCTGCATTTTCTTGTTGTTCCACATGCTAGTTCGCTGGCCTCTAATATTTATTGTTTTAACATATTCCACTCCACATTTACATCTCCATCTTGCCACGCTCCTTCTTTAGCTGTTATTTTTTGCGTTAATATGTCTCTATACGCTTTTGCAACTTCTTCCTCTCTTAACTTATACGTTCTTATTTTTCTATATGTAATACCCTTCTCAACTCTACTATTCCGCACTACTCTCCCATTCTCTTTTATTACTGCTATTACCATAAAATGATCAGTTCCTAATTCTGGACCCCTATCAACTTTAACGTCTTTTATGTTTCTTCTATTACCCTGCTCGTTCAAAATATAGTCAATTATTGACCTTTCCCCTCTAGTTTCAGCTTGTCTCGTGTATTTATGTACGTCCTTATGCTGATACCAACCATTAGCAACGTACATATTGTACGTTGCTCTCCCATTAAAATCCCCCACTACAATTTTTCTCCCTTTCAGTCTATCCGTCACCATCCTCAACTCCTCCCAAAATCTCTCCTTTTTCTCTGCTGTTTCATCGTCATTCGGCCCATATACGTTTATAATATTCACCTCCTCCCCTTCTATTCTCAGCGTAATCCACATTATTCTCTCTGTATACGCCTCCCATCTTTCAATTTTATCTTCAAAGGTCTTGTGGACAATACATCCTACCCCTGCTGCCGCTCTGCTGCAACTATCTACTCCACTGTACATTAGTATGTGCCCATTCTTTAACCTCTCAGTCCCTTTGCCCTTCTTTTTGGTTTCGGAAATTGCTAGTACTTCTATCCCTACTTTTTCGAATTCCTCCTCTAACTCATATTCCTTACCCCTTATACTTCTTATATTCCACGTACCTATTTTCCAAATTTTATCCTTGTACTCCGCTTCTCTATATTCCCTATAATCATAATTCATCAATTATATCCCTCGTTTTTTGAGTTCTCCTTTATTCCCCGCTCTAACCCATACTCGATATTTGCAATGCATTGCTGTCTCTTCCTCCTATACATTGAGCACTCCCTATCTGTCGCCCAGTGCTCGTACTCTCTACTTCCCATTCTCACACAATTGACACACGATTTCTTTTCCTCTTCGCATCCTCTGCCATCATGTCCTCTCCCGCCGCATTTATAACACTCCTTTTCTTCCTTGCAGTATTTTGCTACGTGTCCATATTTGCACCAATTCATACATACCACTATATTTATGTATTCTTCCACCTTTTTGTAAGTAAAATCCATCACTATCTTTCCTTTTTTTACTAGCCATTTAAAGATATTCACCTCTGTCTCTACTATTAAGTCCTCTACATAACTATTTACTTTTCCCCATGCCTTTCTTGCTACTATCTTCATTACATCCCCCATTTTTTTTTCCTCCAATATACTCTTAATTTCCGTATTCTGCATCTCTATTTGTTTAAATACTTCCTCTTCCGTGTACCCCTTTTCTATTCTTTTTATCACTACGTATGGTTTTGTCAATTTATTTCTTCTGGTTATCAATCCCTCAACTTCCCTGATTTTCTGCTCTACATTCATTTGTTGCTCTTCCGTTCTACACTTTATCACCACTGCTCCGCTTTTGTACTTCTTTACCTTTTCAAATCCGTTGTCCCCCACTTCCTCGATCTTCAATTTCTCATTTAATTTTTTCATTATATTTTCCCCTTTATTCGACCTTACTACTATCTCTCTATTAACCTCTCTTGCAGGGGTTTGCCATTTCCTCTCTGTATGAACCGTTCTGTTCGTTCCTGCCGATAGCGCAATTTCTGCATACGATTTACCGCCTGTGTCTCCTTTTTTTATATCCGGGGTCACTTTTATGGTCCCTTAAGATTTAGTACTCATTTTCTCCATTTTTTTTTTTTCAAGTGCTTCTATCCTTCGCTCCAAATTCCCTGTTGTTTCCTCATCATGTTTTTTCGCACTCCTCATACTTCTTTCTATAGCCAGTTTCACATTGGCCTCTATCCTGCTAGCTTGCTCCTCTCTATTTTTGAATATTTGTGCTCCCACTCCCCCTTCGTTTCCTATCCGTGTCTGCTCTCTTATCTCTTTTATTGCATTTATCATTACTTCTTCCCACTCTTTCCATTCCTTTATTTCTTCTTTTATTTTCACTTTTTCGCTTTGTTCAGCCCATTGTTTCATGAATATCGATTCCTTCGATCCTTCACCATACGCTGCTATATCTCCTGTTACCCTTATCCTTTTATCTCTCTTCCCTTCATTACCACTTTCGTCCGTCTCAGCCCTTGACGTATATCTATCGTCCTCCTCGGTCTCGCCAGGACTTTTATTCTTTCTTTTCTTAGCCTCCTGCGAAGGTGTCCGAAGCAATCCCCCTTTCCCTCTAAATGGGGCCGCCAGCTTTCCCTTATTCATTTCCTCCCAATTTATGATAAACAAAATCGAAAGGAAATAGCAGGAAAAAAGAAAAACAAAAATAAATTCAAAAAAAAAATAAAATGAAAATCCAAATTCAATTGGCACCAATAATTCCACTCTCCGATAACACAACCGTATGTACACACACTTTTATTACTATCTCGAATTTTATAGACAAATAGCAATAAACACGTCCGACTACCTTCGCTGCTCGCACGGAACTCCGTCCCCCTTTGTAAATACTATATTATAAGTTAGATTTGTATTCAAAAGTTTAAGTTTTTATAGGTAGATAAGGATATGCACAAGTTTGTTTATATTGACGTACCCATCCCTAAATATTACGTCAGTGTGGCGATGTTTATAACTGGTTCGGTACGGCGTATAACAATCTAGACACAGGCGGCTGAAGATCTTTCCTATCTATCAATTGTAAGCGCTATACCTGTCCGTCTCTCTCTTCTCCTTCTACTGTGCACCACATTGGCAGTGAAGAACGCCGTGGAAGTAGCAAAGAATGACAAGTCGCGCCAGAACTCTGTTAAAAGCAAGTCTATATTCTAAGGGTGTGAAAATTCCCTTGCATGTATATGCATCTTCGACTGTTCCCTGCAATTGGGGGTTTAGTGGGTCTTAAGCAGAGACAGGCAGTTACATCAATTCGGGTTTTTCTTAGAGGCTGCGGTCATTTAAGATGGAGGCGGTTTAACGGTCCGGATACTCGTTTCCGGAAAATGTCTAATGTGTACGTTTATAAAATGTAAATTCAGTCGTCCTCATTTAGGGGGGAGGGAGTAAATTTAGGCATTTTTCCTCCTATGTTACATTACCTTTCACTTCCAGCCAAATGAATTCATATGTGCTTTCGGCTAGTATTTACCAACCTTCAAGTTTATTAGGTTTGATGGTAAGTTCCCTTCATTTATCTGCTACTCTCGTTTTTTAACAAACTTTTCAATGTTTTCAATATCAATATTTATATACAGATATATTTTGTGGGGGGAAAAAAATGTATTTCAATTTTTGGTTAAGAGACGAACGATATTCTTCGATTTAACGGTGAAAACAGTAGACGAATATATAAAGGTTTCGGTATGCTTAAAGGACTGCAGATATGGGCATGTAAGGAAATACCGTAAGAAGAAAAGTGTATGCTATCGATGCGGAAGAGAAGATCATGAAGCGAAAGAATTTGAAAAGGACTAGGAGGAGTGGTGTGGCGGGGGATGCAGCACTGGGCAATGAGCAAGAAGTGTCCGTTCTATAAAAAGGAAGAAAAGAAGTATAGAAGAAGAATAGATTATGGAGATAAAGTGACAGTAGGTACGGAGCAGAGAGAGGCAAAAAACTAGTAACGAAGGGGAAGCAAGATGAAACGAAGAAAGTAGGGAATGTTAAACAAGCAATGAGAAGCAAAACGTGCAAAAGCAAGAAATAACAAAGATAAGAGCTTGGATATAAGAAGCATAAATGGGAAAGAAATGGAGTTACTAGAAGGAATTGAAAAAGTTGAGGTAGAGATTCTAATAATAACGGAAACTAAAAAAAAAAGGAAATGCAGTCACTGACATAGGGGTAAATCATATTATAATGGAGTGGAGTGATTATAATATATAATATTATAATACTGAGTAGGCGAGAGAGCATCAACAGGAGTGGGATGTATAATGAAAAGACAGATATACGAGATGGTCAAATAATGGGAGGCAGTGAGTGAAAGATTATTACAGATAGAGATACGACTGGGGAAAACAGTAGAACGATAGTAGCAGTATAAGGACTGACCGAAGACGCAAAAAGCAAGGATAAAGAGAGATTTTTGGGAACAGCTGCGATATGTAGTAGAAGAAACAAAAGGTAAAGATTATATAATGGGAGATTTCAATAGTAGAGTAGAGAGACTAGATAGCAAAACAAATGAGTATTACTTATAATATATGGATATATTATCCATATTGTGGAAATCTGGAAAAAACATAAAGAATAATAAAGGAGGTATAATGATAGATTTTTGCCTAGTCCAGGAGTTAATAAAAGAGAATTCATATTTAGAGCATAGAGGCAAGCACAAATACACCCGAGTAGTTGAGGGGAGGCAAGAAAAATCAATAATAGATTACATATTAGTAAGAAGAGTTTAAACCTGCTATTTGCCCAAAATAGAAAATAATATATGTGTTTAAGTAATAGTGTATTTAAAATATCAAGTTCTGAAAACACAAAATTACAAAATCAGTTCTATAAAATTAAATTGAAACAAAATAAAATGAGTACCAAACAATAAAACCTTACGCTAATAAAAATATGGGTACCCAAAGGGGATCAACTTTGATTTTATTCCTGGTGCGCTCCTGAATGTCGAGTTACAATCACCGGCTGGGATTACCGTGGGTTTTATGGGCGCCACTGGAATTTACGGTAAAATCCAGAACCCTCACGATGTTAAGTGAGCAGGTAAGCTCACCAGGATAAATATAAGTGATGATAAAAAAAACTAATAAAATAAAATAAAATATACACTTACGCCAACGAGGCGTTTAAAAGATTAAGCTATTAATAACACTAAGCCAAATAAAAGCCAATAAAAGCGCAAGAGATGCCCTTTACAGCATATAGTGAATTTTAAACGAATATGAGTTAAATTTAATGTTACGTGTAATTTTAAGCAGATAAAACCATTATAGTTGATATAAAATAAAATTAGCTAATAATAAAAAAATATATGTAGTTCTACTTGCGGTTTATGGAGGTAGAGTAGACGGTAGGTATTGTGGTGATACTTTCCTACAGCTGGTGACACCGGATTGATGGTTTCTCCAGGCTGGAAGCGATGTTGGGAACTAGGGCGATGATTAACGAGACAATCCAAAATATTCCCTGTACAGGGCTTTCGAAGGCCAAATCAATAATTAAAACACTTCGAAACTGTCTCGATAGTGAAGTTAAATCCTCTCCAATGGGTTAAAATAGGTTGCCTATTTCGGGGCTCAAACCATAAACACTTTGAGGCTTGAAACACTATTTAGAAAATTACTTCACTACGAGTATGTCGTACGTTAACTAACGCGTACCGGTGGATTAATTACGTCGCGAAGCGAAACTTAACCAGCAGCAACTATTACTTATACTCCTCGAAAATCAAACGGAAAGAATCTCGCAAACAGAGCTTACCTAATTTTTGTAGAACGTTCCCCACCAAGAACCAGTAGCGAGAGAAAAGGAACCCTGTGAACGAAGACCAGGAAAAGCTGTGCCAAGAAACAAAGCAAGTAGAAAAGCAAAATAGAAAATGGTTCAATAATATGAACTTTCTTAGATGGAAAAAATATACCTATAATTAAGATAGAAATTGAACTGTCACAAAAGATGACAGTACGGAATTAATGAATGTAAAAGTAGAAAGACAACATTTACCTTTTTGTAGTTGCGAAAATCAGAGAGTACAAGGATACAGCGGCAAAGAAAAATATGAGAGGGCAAAGAAAACAAGAAGTAAGAACAATAAGAGCATATAGGTTAAGAGAGGAGAACGTGACGCTTAAATACGAGAAGGTGACTAGAAAAATGAAAAATAGCACAATTAATACTAGAAGCGATAACATAGCGTATGAAAGTGGTTCAAAGAAATATTATTGGTAACTGCAGAAGAGGTGTGCGGGATAAAGAAAGTATGTGGAAAAAATAGTGAGAGACAAGACGTAACATGCCGTAACATACGGCAAATACAAACAACAAAGGGAAAAGATAAAGATGGCATGATTGGAGAAACAAAAAACATGGCAAAGTGAAATAAAATAATGTGTGTTTGCTGATAATGTAGTGTTGATAGCAGCATCTGAAAAAGAATTAGGTGGTAACATCGAGATATGGAGCAAAACTTTGGAAAAATATGGATTACAAAGATGAATGAAAAAAAAAACGAAAGTATTGGTAGTGATGAAAGGTAAAGGGACGAAGGTAGAATCAAGATTTAAGATGACGGAATGGAACAGGTGGAAAGTAGGAAATAATTAGGTATATATTTTGTAGGGAACGGAAAACAAAAGAGTAATATAAATAACAGGATAGATAAGAGTAACAAGCTGTATTACGCGCTTAACATGACATTCACAAACAAGAAAGAAATAATTATTTTATATAAAATTTTCTCCAATCTACGTCTCAAAAAGTTGTATAATATATATTTAATCAACATACATATAAAAAATCATAATATAACACGTGTTATATTATGATATATTATATGTATGTTGATTAAATATATATTATACAACTTTTTGAGACGTAGATTGGGGAAAATTTTATAATAATAATTATACAAAATAACGTCTCTTTGAGAAAAAATGGAACTTGAAATTAAATAAGAAAGAAATAACGAGAGAAACAAAGATGAAATTGCACCAAAACCATATATAGACCAATATTAGCATACGGCGAATCCTGAAACTTAACAAAGCGAGAAAAAAGCAAACTACTTGGCAATGCAAATGAAATATTTAAGGAGATTAATGCTAGTAACAAGAAAAGACCGAATGAGGAATGCGCAAATAATAAAGAAGTTGAAAATCATATCATTAGAAGACTACGTACCACAAAGGCAATAGCAGTGGTGGGACACATGCGGAGCATGAAAAAAACATACCAGTGAAAAAAAACCAAGGACCAATTAGGACCAAGAACAGGGGAAAACGAGAAGACCTAGTAAGAGCTGGAATTGCGTGGTGGGCGAAATATTTAATGTAAGAAAAATAGAATGGCGAGAAGCAAAAGAGATAACACAGAGAAGCAAAGAATGGGTACAGTTTGTGGACGAAGGAATTAAATAAATGGCAATTGGAGAATATGCAAAGCATGGAATTGACCAGTCCATCTCAAGGCCAAACCTAGGCCTAAATTATTAAAATACCGTCACTATCTCTCACAAGAAAATAGAAAAATTTTATACTATGTGTGACATTGAACTCGTTAATGAGATCAAATTCTATTCTACTTTTCAAGACCCAATATTGCGTAGGTCAGGTACACTGCGGTTCACGAACAGTTTTGAAAAAATCAGAAAATGCTGATTATCTCGGTAACCATTGAAGATAGGCCCACTCTTCCCTAACAATGTTCGGTTTGTTTTTTAATGACCTATAATGGTCATTGGTGTGATCTTCCTACAACTTAAAATTAACACCCTGTATATATTGTATGTAAGTAGGAGCAAGACGCAGTACGAAGTACCAGTATGTAGAATATGTGTGTTAGTGAGCAGAAAATAATAGGGCGTGTTTTTTAGAGCGCAGTGGGTTTTATTGTTGGGAGTCACTAGTATTGTAAGTAGAAGTAATTTTACGCAAGCTAAACAATAGAATCCGAACAGACCTAAACATAAAACTGCGTCGTATTTGGCATCTAAGCTCTTTTTAGTTTTTTTCTTTTTATGTGGTAATATTTCTCAGTGCTACTTACGCATTTACAAGCGTGTGCATAATTTCCCAAATTTTCACCTCTCCTAGATGTCGAGACATATGTATGTTTTTTAGTTGGCTTAATTTTATCTGTTTGCCTAATACATCGTAAGTAATCGTAGTAATGAATGCCAGTGTATTGGATTCGGTAGAATGCAAACAGTTTATTTCTGGGGATAACAAATATTTTATATTTTGTACCTGTTTGAATAGTAAGCAATAGCGGTCTCTTTTCCCCGACAAATATTGTAGGTGGCCGACTTGTTCTTCTACGTTAACATTAATTAATAGACGGCGATTAAATCTTAAAAAAACTGTTTTAAAGAGAACAGGTTTAATTCATAATCTAATGGACGACTATTAATTAATGCTATTTATAAATTTACATACAATAATTTGTTTTGTTGTATCCAATGGCACGAATCGGCCAAGGCCCTAAACCGACAATGTCGCCAAAACAAAATAAATGCGGATTTTGCATGTGTAGCAAATCTCGAAATACAAAAAAAAATACGCATATTTTATTATAAAACTAGCGGAAGTACCCAACTTCGTTCGGGGTGATTTTCCGGGCTGAATACTATGAGTACTCGAACTTATTCCGGATTAGCACTGTAAGAATAGCCGTTAATATAAATGTTTTAATTATGTTGACTACATGTAATATACCATAGATTTTCTCTATGAAGGACAGTACCTTCGTCTTATACTCTGTAGCCTAGGTAATGGTAGCATAGTAAATGTACCCGACTTCGTCTGGGTTGAGTTAAAAGTTAGAACTCTCTATAAGGCAGAACTCACAACCAAACCATAATTACCATTAACCATAAGTGAAGTTTATAATTTTAAGACTGGCGGCAAATCAATGCAGCAAAAATGTTGTTAGACAAAAAATTTTTGTCGAAAACGCAATTGCATATGCTATTTATATGATTTAACTCACACTGATCAAACACGATACGACAAAACAATCAAAAACCTTCAAACAAAATGTTTTGTATAAAGGCACCTTATTATACGCAAAGAAACATGGATATTTTGATATATATATTTCATTTATAATAATCAGTATTCCCGCCTCTTATATACAGTTGATTTCTAATATTGTCATAATACCAATTAATATTACATTAATTATTAATTATTATTCTTATATTAAGCGCTTGCATAAACGATGTTATCTGTTAAGCGCTAACCGTTATTTCCTATCCGTTATTCTTATCCTTCATTCTTCTGTATAAATCCACCATTATAAACGGTGTTATCCGTTAGGCGCTATTCGTTATTTCTTATTCTTCTGTATACCCCACCATAAAGCAAAGCTCAAATTGAGAATAAAAATATAATTAGTATATTCAAAATATTAATAATAGATAGAAAAATTAATAATTAAAAACATGATAAGTTTTCAACCAACGGCGTTTGAGTGAATTGATGATAAACGATAGAGTTTTTTAATGATGGGGGAGAATAGCTGAGACCACCAACTTTAACGGTTGATTTTTTACTATTGAACGTGACGAACGGGTAGTTTTTTACTAAGAGTCGGGAAGTCTTCTTGACTTTCGGTCCAGACAAAAGTCCTGGGAGCGGTTACATCGTCGCGAAGACTTGCAATACTCAAACGGGGATTTTGTAATTTGCTCCCAGATATTGTCGTTGGTTGGCAACAACTGTTGCCAAAGGCGGTGCCCAAATTGGGGATTTTGTGCCTCATTCTGGTTCCGGAATTCTTGCGGAGTTCCTGAGGAGGAGTGGAAGCTGTCCAGTGGTCGATTGATTGACTACATCATCACTGCCATTACCACCAAGTATCAGCCACACCATCAAGTACCAACACCAAGTATTTCCAACCTTTTTTCTTATATATATATCTTTTTTTTTTATTAATACAATATTTATTGTCACTTCATAGGCTATCATCATATACTACCACTAACCACAATTGAGTTTCTTTTATTTGTTTTAAATCTTCTATTGGTTCTTTTTTCAATATTTAATAATTTTTTATATTTTTTTATTTCGGAAACCTGGATTGTAACAGAGTGCTACTTCTAGAACAGTAGAGTCCCTCCAGCCGGACTTGGTATTTATAACGGCTGGAAGGCGCCCTAATACATCATTTGCTACGTATTTCGTTCTAGTAAAAAACGAACCCACGAGACACCCAGTCGGTGATCACGATCCAGCTCTGCTGCAATTTGTTGGTTCCCAAAGTAGCTAACAACGACGACTGTGTCAAATTCTATTTCTTTTATTGTTTTTTTTTTGTATTGTTAAAATTGTGATATTGTAAATTTTTTAGACTGTAAATTAAGTCAACTTTTGTATTCTGTTGATTTTAATTTTTTTTATTAGTAATAATTTTGCGCCTGTGCTACTGATGCTCCAACATCAATAGCGTCAATATCTTTTAACACCATATGGATTGTGATAATTTAGCACCCCAAACGTGGGACACGATTTTTGTAAACTCGAGTTGTGGTTAGGTAATTTATTATTAATTAATTTCATAATATTAATTATATTAATATTACTGTTACTTACGTGAAGTGAGAATGGGTATTAAGCATTCGAACTATTTGTTTGGTCTGATTTTTATAGTTCAGTACGGTACTACTCAGTGTAAACTAAACAAACTGCTTTCTATGCGTGTGTCTAAGAAATACACTTTTCTAGGCAAAGGAAACAAATCGATCAGAAATTTGTACTGTTTATTTATTAAACAAACAAAATTGAACATTGCGATACATTTCAAAATACTATAGTTCAGTAGTTCTAAACAGCAGTAGTATGCTGATAATGAATATATCGATAAATAGTACATCTCAAAAAAATAAAAATTCGTTTTTTGAAACTAGCATCCATTTGGAAAAAAAACTCAGTTTTTTAATTAGCAAAAACAGAAAGGTGATGCTTTTCAACATTGGCGACGAATCGGCAAAATATTGAGTTAGACTACTTTAGATATACTGGGTAGTATCAAAATAGGCATAGTTCAACGTACAAACACAAAGTACTTTAACGAATTTAACATAAAGATAAGGTCCCTATTTGCTTAAGTAGATCCATATGATCGAATTTATCTGGATGATTGGTAAACGTTTCCAATAATTTCACTTTTCTTTCATCTTGTTGAACATAAAACATTTGCAACTGATTTGCCAAGCATTGCGCCTCTTTTCCATTCAGTATATTTTTATCATATTCCCCACGCATCAATACAATACCTTTATCTAATTTAAACTGCTTATAATGCATAATAGTTAAACATTCCGGTGCATTCTCCTTATGTACTTGAAAATATAACAATGGAGTAAAATGAACAACACCATTTCTTTCAAACTGACTTAAAACAAATTCATAACCTTGACTTCGAGGTAATGGAAATAAAAATGTTGGATATTTTATGGAGCTATCATATAATTTTTGAAAGTCCTCAGATGGAATTGTAGCTGCTATGCAATCTCTTCCCAAATGATACCGTTCCCATATTGATTTTATTTCGGCAGCTGATTTATCTTTAATTAGGTCTACCTTCATTATCTTATCTAATGACTGCTCTTCACTTTGCTCATGTTTTGGTATTAACTTTAATGTATCTTTTGGATTGAGAAGTTGTGAATATGGTCGCGGTTCTGCGATGTTTTTTTTAGTAGGTTCTTTATTGTCCAAAGTTTTAAGACGTGATGAAAATTCTTCCGGTGAAATTTCTTGGATTTTTGAAATTTTTTCAGCATATTTTTCATAATATGGATTACCTTTTAAGTCTTCCAGAATTTCTTGCATATTTCGAGGTGTGGTCATTATGTTCTTTCGGTTTAAATTTTTACTAAAACGTAATGTGCCCTTGTATAGAACTGTACGCATCAAACTTGTTAATTGCATAACTTATTTTACCCTCGTCATACGTGCCTTATAAACAAAAATAACTAATATGTTACATAAATAAAAATTTGTAGGGAATAGACCTATTTCCTATTCGTAAGAGAGAGATGGAGAAATACGATTTTTTAAGATCTATATATATACATATGGGCAACATATAGTTTTTGCGCAAGTCTTGTAATAGCTGTGAATTAGTCGCGTTTTTTTTGGTACATTTTGTTTTACCAAAATGCTAATATTAATAAAATACCTCTATTAATTTATATATATGATGCACAATTATGTATTTATTGATTACCATTATCAAAAGAATATTGATTTTAACTAATATAAATTTCAATTTTCATACTTTTATAAACATGAATATGCCCGCGCAAGTTATTTGACAAGTAATAGGTAATGCTGAATGAATAGTGATGCCGATTAATAATCGAATAACCGATACCTCTGATGAAACTTGGTATATAATTGACTGACAGTCGATTCAAAAAATTGAAAAATCAGAACGACTATGCTTCTTTTCTTCAATTGTGCTATTAGTATTTGTCCTTATTCATAGTCCCACATTTAAGTGATCTTTAAGTATTACTTACACTGTATATTTCATGGTCGAATAATTGCATTCCCTTGAGTAAGTGCCTACTGAAGTTTGAATTGCATATGGCAACACTGAAAAATTTAGTTATTACATGGTTTTTCTTCCATTTTACATTATTTCTTAAAATTTCAAATTAACCGCCCATTTATTCAAAATTATGCAAATGATGAAAATAAATTTTTATTTTCGTTTAAAAACTAAAAATAGGTTTATACAATAGAATAAAAAATGATTTTTTTATATTTATTATGGAATTCTAAACAATACATAACATCAATTTTTATTAGCTAGTAATCCATCAATTTTTTTCCACGAATTGATTGATGAATTGTAAATATTATTATGGTAATTAACTTATTATTAAATGTACAATACAATAATATATTGTCTGGTAAACTAATAGCCTACGTTTAGTTATAACGTATAATGATATGTTTGAGAACTTCCCCTTAAATCACCAGTAACAACCTGAAAAAATTGCAATGCGTGTGAAATGTGAGAAATAATTAATAACATCAATTACTTACTTCATAATTTCTAGTAGCATATATAGAATCGCAACGACACAAGTAACTAGAAAAGAGTTGGTAATCCCTGAACGCTTTCTATACTTAAAGAGTTTATTAACAATTAATAAACTTAATTGCCACACTTTCTTTTCTGATTTTTCAAAAATGCTTTTGTATAATGTCTTTATATCATTCCAAATTTCCATTATTTATAATCCATGGATTATCCATGCCTGTTATATAACGTTTTGGAATTCTTGGCATTGATATTGTCCTTCGCATATTGTCTACACACTCCAGGAAATCTTCCATTTCCAATACAAATATACATATATCTCATCAATGAATTCAAAAAATGTTGTGATTCATGAATGTGGTAAATTCTCATTAACTGTATTTTTTCTGTACCTCATCCACATGCTCTAAAAAATCTTCTAAATCTTGCATTTTTTATTATATAATTAAAGATTTTAGGGTTGATGAAAGCATAAAATACAAAAATTGGATATAACCTAACTAAAATACAGTTAAGGGTAGTAAAATTAAGTAGGACACTTAAATGAGGAGAAAACTCTCTCCCTTTAAGAAAAATTTTGATCTCAAGAAACACTTTTCGATGACTATGAAGCCGATTTATGTTACTTCGTGCCACATAAGTGAAAAGGTACCCTTAAATAACGATTATGAATACGGCCATTTGTTCGCAAAGTCAGCCCTGATACAACCAGAACATGTCCTAGAAGGTGTCTGCGCAAGAAGTATCGTAAGTATCAAAAAATCAAACTCATGGATGGTTCATTTTTTAAAATATTGGTAAAAAATATAAAAAAGTCATATATAAATTTAGATTTCATGAAATTTATGATTTTTTTCCAATAAAAGTACTGCATAGAATCACTTGAAATTTTCGCAGTAGCTAAGCTGAAGTGAATCTTTTTGTGTATGAGTTTTTTGTTTAGTCAAAATACTTATTAGTTACTGAGTAATAGACCATAAAAGCGCTTGTTGATATCTTACTTAATCTGCAACCTATCAAGAAGATATTTTCACACATAGTAGTGTGTACTGTGAGTAGTCTAGAAACAATACGTTTCTAGAAAATCACTATAAGTCAATTATAAAACCGCCTTTTGTTCACCAATATGCTGTTGAATAAGGATTTAAAATATGTTTGGGGATAGCGCGGCAAGGAGTTACAGCTAGTAGCTTCGGCGGCACGGTTGAATTAAACGCTGCCATGTTCTGTTCATTTCCGCAGATATGTCTCTTCGATTTTCTTCTAAAATTCAAAAATACATTTTTTTTGCTATGCTAAGAGCTTCATTATTTAAATGGAATGGAAATCAATGATTTCCATCAAAAACGAAGATTTCGTTTCTCAAACCCATTTTCCATCAATTTGTTCTCCATTACAACAATTTCATTAACTAGACCAGTAGAAACTTTTATTTTCTATGGAGACGAATTTATTGTCCATGCCGTCAATTTCATTTTTCGAAGCAATAGAATGTTCAATTAATTTATTTTCAATCACGCCGATTTCATTTTTCAAATCCTTAGAATTTTCCAGTAACTTATTTTCAATTTTGGAAAACGGCGTTTCAAATAAAAAATTATCTGAATCCTCACCTTCATCTTTTAATTTTTTAACGCTCCTTTAAGCCGTTCGATCAACATACATTTTTTCCCGGTATCCAAATCTCTTTCGTCTAGCTCTCATCTGAAATCCACCATTTTTAAATTACTAATGTTCATTTTCGAAACCATTTTTTTCTTTCATTTACACCCAGACACCTGGCACCAATTGTAACGTTCAAGTCTTATGAGTTCGAATGGTTGTAAAAATAATAATGGCATTTTAAATAACACAAATGTTATTTATTGAATTAAAAGACAAATGTTTAAAAGAAACTCCAAACAATCAACACAATTCATGAACAGTATTTGAACAATATAACAAAGACTGTTTATACACAAATTTACCGGCCGGATTCTTATAGAAATATTTATTTATACGACGCGTATCTACGCAATAGATAAACTGATCCGGAAAGCCAAAATTGTGTCTTTTTTATATGAACTGTACATCCTAGAATATTCGCAATGGTTCTGACTAATCTTTGGCTTATCAATTTAAATAATCTATGTCCGTCAAGACAGTTCTAGACAATTTGACTTATTAAAAATACATGTCATTGAGATTATTCTAGAGTGTACTAGTGGTGGCTATTATTTATGTAAGTACATATCGTTACAATATTGTTACAAAAATTGTCGTTTGTCATATATACATTTTTTGCACTAAAAATTGTACATAAATATATACAAAATTTAGAACAAAATGTTCTAAATCTATATAATAAAATTGAATGTTGTTCGTAACTTTGTACGGCGATGTGCAGTTTACCAATGCGACCACCAGGTAGCAGCACTGCAGTGATTACCAGGTAGTCAAATACATTAATTAATTAATTACATGTAGTCAATATAATTAAAACATTTATACGGCTATTTTCGCGGTGCTAATCCGGAACAAGTTCTAGTAATCATAGTAATCAGCACGTGAAGTCACCCTCGAACGAAATCGGGTTCAGACACCAGTTCTTATTAAAAATGTGCTAATAAATACGCAGAGCGCATAAGTTGATTTTGTTTTTCTATCCCTTTCTTTAATAAATGATTATGGATGGTCATAAGAAGGAGTGAACACTAGAAAAACAAAAACGGGCTGCCGCCAGGAGGCGCTGCGACCAACTGAGATAGTAGTTTTTAACATTGCTCTTATGAGAAAATCAAATTTTCTTATTTTTAAGAAAAATCATAAATTTTACGGCAGCAGATTAAAACTATGATTGTAAAAATTAATATTTAATATAATACAATGATTGTTATTTAAAAAATTGGCATAGTTTTTAGTTTTTTCCCTATTTTATTAATTTTATGATCAGTGACGTACTATAAGATTGGGTAAAAATATATAACAAAAATAATTGTTAAAATTTATTATGTAAAATTTATTTTGAAATTGTTATTAACAATTATTTAATAGTTATATGGTTTCTTTGGAATATTATGGATTATTTTAGATATCAAAATTAATGTAAAGTTCGAAAATAATTTGAAAACGCAACAATAATAAAGCCCGTTACTGATCTGACAATCACCTGCAATTACACGAATCCCTCTAGTGGACAAAAAAATTTCTGACCCACAAATCTTTTGACTTTTGTTAGGTTAAGTCTACTCCTTATTATAGATCTCCATAGGCACAACTTTCGAAGAAAAAGGTGCATACCATTGTCATAAGATTACAGGATACTTTAGGCACAGAATACAAAAAAAATTGGGACCGACTTCCTAAGTCTATTAAAAGACTTGCGCAAAATTCATATGTTGCAACCGTTTCTCTCATAGAAATTCGTATTTTACGTCTCTCTAACGGATAGGAAATAGGTTTGTTGATTCGTATGAATTTTTATATGCACATGATTAAGATAAAAGCTGTAACAAATCTAGAGTTAGACCCTTTTTTAATGCTTTATGCAATACATAATAGACCTTTCCCATTTTACCTGAAAAATACGTTTGCGCATATATATATATATATATACAAATACCCAAATTAATATATAATACGATATAGTACGGTAATATATAATATATATAATTAAAATAAACAAGTAAATAACTTCTAACTTTTAATATAACCTTATTTATATAGGGCTAAATCAAATGATGCGCCCCCTTTACGTTAAGAAAATTCACCTTCAACTAACCTCATGGACTATCCACCGGTTGCCCGAAAACAATTGTTGCAACTTTTCTTACTCATTAAAAATTGTATTTCTTTCTTCCTCAAAAGTTAATGGGATAGGCCTATAGCGAGTTCTCTCCACACAAATTTATCTTCCACTAAATAGACAATATTTTCAGATTTATGCGTACGTGTAGAAATTGAGGGATATGAGGGAACGATAAATTTTTATCGGACTACGATATTTTTATTTTAACTTATATTTTATTCGTTGACAATATGGAGAAATATAAGAAAAATTGCACACCAGAAAAAAAAACGGGCTGCCATTAGGGGTCGCTGCGATCAGCAGAGATCTTTAACATTACTTATGAGAAAATAAGATTTTCTTATTTTTAAGGATAATCGTACATTTTATTGCAGCCGATTACATCTATGATTGGAATAATAAGTATTTAATATAAAACAGCAATTTTTATTTAGAAAATGGACAATTTTGTTTTTTCCCCATTTTATTATTTTTATGATCACTAGCGTGCTATGGGGCTGGATAGAAATATATTATAAAAATTATAATATAAATACATTATATTTATATTATAAAGTTTATTATAAAATATAAAGTTAATTTACTTTATAAGATTTATTTTGAAATTTTTATTAACAATTAACCAACAGTTATATGGTTTTTTTGGAATAGGCACTACGGATTATTTTAAATATAAAACTTAATGTAAAATTCGCAAATGATTTGAAAACGAAACAATAACAAAGCACGTCACTGATCTGACAATCAGCATTAGAAACACTGATCTCTCTTGTGGGCAAAAGATTTTCTGGCCCGTAAATATTTTGACTATTGTTAGGTCGATTCAAATCCTTATTATAGTTATCTATAGTTGACAAAAATAACAAGTTATTTTTTATACTTAACTTAAGTTAAGTTAACTTGTTATTTACGATTATTAATGACAACAACAGTTAACACACTTCAATTCAGTTAATTAAAAGATTCTGCAGTTTGCTTTTAATCTAAATAGCACACATATACTGTGTGCTATTAGATAGTTGAGTTACAATACTTTGTAACTCAACTGTAACCCAACTTCTTACGTTTACCGTTGCCCTGTAAATGCGGTAACCGTAATTATAACTTTTCCGCTATATAGTTACTGTATTTAGTACCATAAGTTTTTCCGTTACCGAAAGCTTACTGTAAAATTTGCAGGAATTCGGTAATAACTACATTTGAAGTGTATTTTCATACATTCATTCAGTCAGGGTCGCGCGCTAAGGCAGCACGTAGGCCATACGGTCCATTGTTATCCCCGTCGCTGTGGCAAGTAACCCCTGACGCCTTCAGGAAAGAACTTGCCAGGTCCAACCTGCCATACTTCCGCTGGTTTCTGAACCAGCGGAAAACAGAACAGCATTCTGTAATTCGCAATTCGGTGCTATATGAACGTAGCTTTAACTATGATGCATTACAAGTTGCCTATCTTTGTATTGGTAGAGTGACAGCTTCTGCTCGCACCGTTGGTCGTGTATGATTGAAAATTTAAAATAAGTGTGTCCTCGTCGTTAATAATAGGAGATTAGGATGTATTTGACGTTTCAAAGCACAATTTCAAGGTGTCATTTAAATAGGGAATAAAATTTTGTACCAAAAAAATTTTCAGTCTCAAAAATAAGTATTTTGAGATATTAGATTGGAATGAAAATAGATCTGAAGTGAGTAGCATTTAGATAATATTGAAAAAACCCAAGTTTCAACTAATGCCAATGCATATATTTAAGCATTGAAGTACTATAATGGCTGAAAATACAGAAGAATTAAATGATGAAGATATTATAATAAACGCTCAAGATGGTTTGCCAAACGTTCATCCAAATTTAATACCTGAACAGGAAATTGATAATTCTGATGAAAATTTAGAAGACAATGAGTTTGAAGGTTTGCCATCTTCATTAATTGTAACAAATATTCATGATTCTGTATTCAATAGCCAAGGTAAGCTTTATTCATTATCACTTTAATTTCTTAATAAATGCAATAAAGACTTATTTCTTATTTATTCAAGATAAAAAACGTGAGTTTGAAAATTTATTTAAATTATACGATCCTGATGTCACTTTTCAATGGTTGAAAAGCTTCAAACGTTTACGGGTGAATTTCAACACCGCATTGGCAGCTACAACTGCACGAATTCAATTGCATCAATATAAATTTCATGATTCCATTATTACATGTTACTTTGCTCAGCCAGTTACACCTGTAAAAAATTGTACATTACAACCCCCAGCTCCATACAAACAGGTACCTAATTTAATTTAAAAAAATGTGGCATAGGTTGTGCTTTTAATTTATTCTACTTGAATCTGTCACCCTTTGATGAAAGATTCTAATTATAGATAATAAAAATAATTAATTACATATTCTTGAGCCTTGCTAATAGGGTGTGTATAATATAGCTACGTTACTGGCGCTCTTTTAATAATTCTTATTTAAAAGAGTTTGATTTTAATAATTTTATTTGATGAAGATTTGTATCGGACTTCTTTATTTGTAGTTCCTTATATCGCCACCAGCTTCACCACCTTTAGACTGGGAGCCAAGGCCTGAAGGAGAGCCAATTATTAATCATGATTTGCTAGCTGCTTTAGCTACATTGACACCTGGTGGTTCACATGAACTACATCCACCTTCTCCTGGCCAACCAAGTATTGTAGTACATACTGCTTTAGGTATTAAGCTAATGAACCACCAAAATTTGATTATGACACTTTAAAGATATATTTATTTTAGGAATCCATAGCAATAGTCAAGGCGTTAAGCCAAAAATTATTCATACTGCTTGTCCTGATGGCTTTGAATTTTAAAATAATAATATATAATACCTAATTTCATTTATAGATTTGGAAATTTTTCTATAATTTTCTCTATAAGTTTCTCCTAGGTTAAGTATTATGATTAATGATTTAAAATGGGATTTTATACTCTATAAAGTCACAAACTGGAATGCTTTAAATCTCATACCCCCATTAGTTGGATAATGTAGAGAGAAAAAACAATAATATTTTTTTTAACAGTAATAAAAAATTATTTATTGCTTTATTTATTTTGTATACAATATATTATGGATACATAGAAAAAACATTGTATTCATCAATTTAAGTATTACAATATTTTTTTATTTATAATAATTATTGTATGTATAGGCAAATAAATTGCTATTAGGATAAATAGATTAGTTTAATTATAAGTATCTGGTTCCTTCAGTAAGAAAAATGAAATGGTAAATTCTAAGGAGATTTTAGTCACCCCCCCCCCCCCACTTTTATACATATTTATAATACTATTAATACTAATAAACCTCACTGAGTAGATCATTGATGGCCGTTTTTTACCGTTTGTTTTATTATAGGATCAGTTAGTAATAAAAATTATTGAGATGATTTAAGTGGTTGAAGTTGTTCACCGGTGACACTACTATCATACTCTTTTTTTCGTTTCGTAACCAAGCAAGTAGTAAAGCATGTATCTCCAATACCAAAATTTTCACCGTCTTCGATACTTTGTGGCATTGGTTTGTTTAAAGTCTCCGGTAGAAATAATGTACATCCACCAGAAATTAGTGCTATAACTGCAAAAATAATTGATGGTAATTTCGGATTGAAAGAATCAAATAGAATTATAAGTGGTGTTAAAGCTCCTGATGTTCTTGCACACATTGAACCGATTCCCATCGCTGAGTTACGCACAACTGTAGGAAAAAGTTCAGCTGAATAATTGTAAATAACAGCAAATGAACTGGCAATGAGGAATTTACCAATAAATACAAATGTTATAGATAAATTACTGCCTAATGCCAGATTCACAGCTGTAATACAACACAAACCACCAAATATCATTGCAAAACTAGTTACAGATCTGCGACCCAATTTGTCCATTATGTAAACAGTTAAAACATAACCAGGCAATTCAACTAATCCCATTAGAAAGAGTATTAAATATGGATTTCCTTTTAAACTGCTCGTATTTAATGATAATCCATAATAAACTAATGAATTGGCAAACCAACAAAAGCATACATTTAATGTCATCAGTCTTAATCTGGGTGTTTTAAATAAATCTAAAATGCTAGCAGTGGTCGTTGCCGAATTGGCTTCCATATTTACTCGGCTATTACTAATAAATAAAGAGCTGTCGAAATCTATTGGGCTTTTATTCATCTTAAGCGCTTTTTTCACGATTGCTACTGATTCTTTTACACGTCCATTTGCCCAAAGCCACCGGGGCGATTCATCCATTAACCAAAAATGTATTATTAATACAAGTGAATGGCATCCATAGATTATTTGCAGGGTTTGATGATCTGTAATGTAAGATCCCCAAGCAGCCACCTGAAACGTTATAATATTGAATTATGCGAGTTATATAGAGCATCTTTTCAATAACAACTTACTAGCATTATACCAAAAGCAAATGCCGCTTGAAAAGAAATTCCACACGCTGATCGTTTACTTGGTCCAACCAGTTCCATAGTTAGAACGAAACCAGGAATATAACTACCAGCCGATCCAAAAATACCATAAAGATAACGCAGCACAAGAAATGAATAATAATTTGGTGCAAAGGCAACAGTAACTCCAAGAAACAATTGCAATACTGCCGATATTAAGAATATCGGTCTACGGCCATACTTATCGGCCATATTACCTAATGATACAGCTCCGGTAAATACACCAAACATATAAGCAGATTGGGCTACAGCTCCCATCCATCTATAGTAACATAAGACATATGTATTAGGATATTATTGATTTTAGAATTTAGTGGCTGTGTGATTACCTTCTGTCACATACAAATTTCCATTCAATTGCAATTGAAGATTGATAGTACGTACCATCAAATGTCCAAGAGATGCATTTGTATATTTGATTAGATGTTACATTGACCATATGACATTGATTAATGTTGCTTTGATTAAAATAGCTTTCGAGATATTCACTATCATTTGATACTGTAGAATTGTAGTCATCAAGTGATGTACATCTAAAAATTACGTTATGGAATGAACCATATCAGGCAGCCTATAGATAAGCTGTATATTTGAGATAAATGGAATATCCCATCAGCTCCAAGGCTATCTATGCCATGGAGCTGAAGAAGTTTAGAGTTAATGTGAAAAAAATGTTCCAATATTGGTTTTTGTACTGTTATACCTGGATTATATACCTGTGTTCAGGAATGGCGGCTACAGTAACCAAAGAAAGCATATTTAAACCGGCTGTAACCGCTGAAAGAATATGAAGAAGAAACTGGCATGCTTGATATTTACCAAAATCGCCTGTAATTTAATCGTTTGAAATTAGAGTGAATTTTTTTATCGAGTTTCAAATATTAATAACACGCGGAATTATTGTAACAAATAAGCACCAATCTAAAACATGGCAAATGGAGTTTATTGTAGTCACGGGTTAAATGTTAGTATTATTAGTACAAAATAACAATACTATATTTATAAACATGATTATAAGTTTTTCGGAATCGGTTCAAAAAGCCATAGTGGAAGTGGTGTGGCAAATGGATCTAAATAATAGTGTGGGCTATTAGTAGTAGGAGCAAATTTCAATAATGCTTATCATTACTGGACTAATTAATTTATTTTAGTAGTGAAAATCTAGTTTTTTTTTGTTTCAAAACTACCTAGAATTCCAACGACAGCAATACCTATTTGCATATATTGTACATACAAATATTCATAGAAAAGTGAAAAATCTTTGGCATAGTTGATGTAGGTATGATAATTAAACAAAATTAAATGACTATTCTTAAGAAGAGCGTGTAGGGTCTTGTACGTTATAGTGGATCTCGAATTTTAGATTTTTTTTAGAGTTACTAGACACTTACATTAGCAGACAATTACAAAAAGAATTTTTGCCGACCATCAATAAATAAAATAATTAGCACATTGAATTTTTCATCTTTTACCGGATTTCCCGTGTTACTCGACATATTGCCCCCCCCCCCCTTGATGGCTAGGTGTAATGTAAAGTAAGACAAAGTACAAAACCAAACCAATCCAAAGTAGTCGACAAAAATGCTTTATGTTATAGTTTTCTAACGTAAATATTTAATGATTTCAAAAAGATTTTTTCTAAAATTCGAGATCCACTACAACGTATAAGAGCCGAGCGTGTATATCCATAACTAACGAAGTGTGTAGCTGCCAATATTTACTTACTACATATGTACCTACATATATTCGTATAATTAGTAGAATTAGTCAATATTTTATATTACATAATAAAACGTGAGTGAATCAACGTAATATGTGATTTTTGAATAAAAATAACCTAATACCTATGCAGCGTATGATTTAAAAGCGTTACTTTCGCACAATAAGAAAATAAACGATCCTTACCTAAATACCCCATCATTGTGTCCAAATCATAAGTTTTATCCATTTTTGATGATCGATTATCTTACATTTAGTGCAATATGTAGATACTTAGAACACTGATTGAACGATTTGAATTTGATTAATATAAAACAATATGTAAATTTTTTCGGTGAATAATAAAATTTAAATAAAAAATAAAAATCCACATTTACTGTACGGTACTACAGTTGCTTGCGCTAATAACGCTCAACGAATGACGAAAAAGATCACAAATTACTGTTAGATCAATCTGTGTGTTCTCTCTTTCTAGATATTCTTCTGAAAACAATTTTTTTCTTTTGACTTAATAGTATATGCTTAGTAAAAGTAATTGTGTGATTTTGCGCACTTGGATACGAGATAAGCCACATTTTTCCTAATACATAATAAGTTCTTACTATTCTTGAAATTTATTTTTAGTACAATCATATTGATAAGAAATACAGTAGGTCTCGGTGTCAACATTTAAATAATCTTTTCCACAGCAAATGTTTTTATCAGTTGAAATATTACAATGGTTGAAAGTGACATATTCTACTTAAATATTCAGAATTGTAATAAACTTGCTTTTTTTTTGTTTTTTATAGCCAACCAAAGCCTTGTTATTTAAGTTGGTAATTATGATTGATTACAAATCAGTGAAAAGTTAAGTCCTACGTTTCTATAACATCCTAAATAAGACGAATACCAACTACTAGTAGTCACATTATGTTTTAATACTTACTTTCTTCTTTACTAACTTTCAAAATTAATTTGGTGCATTGCGAATGTTCAATCAGTGATGCGTTTGTTTTTATTATTTTTGGTCACTCGTAGCTTAGTATTACTTTACTTTACTAGCAAAAATGATGTTAGTCCACTGTTTTTCATAACATTACTGTGCATCAATTTCCAAATTTAAATTACTTAACTGTCCTCTCGTACAACAGAGTATGAAACTGTAAAAATGGTTATTTTTAGTCTTTTGAATTGCTTTTTCTTTTCTTTTCTGATTTGAAAATAAAACCAAACTTTCTATAAATTTTTGTAAAATTTTTATTTCAATTCCATTTTATTTCTACATTTTTATAAATTTAATAATTTTACATACGTCAATAGCTCATACATTCAATTCGTACCTAAGCACATGGCTCATACATTTAGTTTATTTATTTGATATCTGATGACAGAGAGAGCAACTTTTATTTTAACATAAAAATTTAATGAAAGAGTGGTAATAATACAATTATTTCAGAAATTAAAGCTTCAGTCAAAGTGATGAAATAACCGACGGCTATGGGCGGTACCGCTTATATATATGTTGAAACGGCTAAAATGCGTAGAATTTTTTCGTTCAGTAGCAATAATATCGTCACTTGGAAAAAAGCTTAATTCCTCCATTTAAAATTTATAGAAATGTAAAGTGGAAGAAATAACAGATAGAAAGTAAATACTTTCCTCATGCATAACAACAATTAATTTATGATATACATATTATGTGTAATAAGTAATTATTGTGTATGTAATACTCAGTTGTTAGCGCTTTTTATTGTAAATCGAAAAACATACGTTCATTCAGTCAAATAAAATTTACAACAAAATAAAATAAAAAACATGGGTAGGAAAGAAAATATTAAATTAAATAGAAAATAAATCAAAAATTTTCAAATTATGTAGGCAGGTAAATATATTTTTGCCACGACCCCCTAAGAAAGTAACGGATAACAATTATCAAGGTTGTCTGAAAAACGGCCAACATCAATGAGATGTGCGGTAAATCCATAATGTACGCAAGCGCACGTGCGGAAAGTGACTTGGGTTTACTTTCTGCACGGGCTTAGAAATAGAAACAATTTATAATAGATATAATAATGTTTTATGAAAAATAGCAATAGTTTAATTATTTATTTATTATTTGTAGATTCTTTCACTATGCTAAATTTAATGCTAATGTGAAAAAAATATCGCATAAAAAATTCAACCGAATTAGGTGTATATAGCAAATTCATTTTAATTTGTTGTTAAATTTTTAAATTGTTCAATATTTCGATTTTGCAATTTTTAAGTTCATATTGGCGGTCGTGGGAAAAATAGTGTACGCAACACGTGCGGAAATGTGTATAACCCACTCAGAGGATAAAATGTATTTTTCCTGCTCGTGAGTTGTATACTATTTTTCGCACTTTTTCTACATTTTTGTTTTTTTACTTTTACATTTCAAAATCACCATTTTGATACTAGATGTGGATGCACTTGATGGTCGATTTGACTAATGCATCATATCTATATAAGTTGGTAGATGAGTGTCCCTAACTATCTACTTTCTACTAAATATATGTACGTCCTATAATTTTTATTTCAGTTTAAAAAAGCTAAGTGGTTTACCTTTTGTATGTAGGTACAATGCTATTTTTGTTTTTGTTCTTATTGATGTTATGTAAGTCTTATTTTATACATTTTTTTTACTTTTTACAATTGATCGATTTTAAGTTTGTAATAAACAAAATTACGAAAACCATACATTAGTAGGTATAACGATAAATAGCCTACATACATTATAAAAATATGGAAAATATACAGGTACATAAAAGTAATACACAATAATAATAATTAATAATGGGGCATAATAAATACATATAAAACTCAATAATAACTTTCATAACAATTTGATACATAATTATAATAATAGATAATAATTATCATCAGCATCACATGACTAGAGATTGCCTGTAATATACGACAAGGATTCGCATAATTATGAAATATGGTACGAATTCATATACAATACACAAACACGCACTCACGCATACGCTAAGACATTTATTCACCATTACATGCAATGCAGTTCAAAAAATATGTACGTATTTTATTTGTGAAAAAAAAGCGTTATATAATCACTTTTTTTTCTTTCTCTATTGATTTAATATATTCAATGTATGCTTTTACTATGCATCATTCATATACATATGTAAATAAGTAGTAGAATTTATGGTTTACAAACATGTTTATCAAACAATCAAAACGAAGGGATTAAAGGTAGTAGTAGGTATGTTCTATGAATCAAATTTGAAGCACAAGGATAACTCGTTGTAAGAATTTTGACTAATACAAATCTTTGTATGTCAAAGAGAGATATGTGAATAATGTGTTTAAAATGAAACCGAAAATTTATTCTCGAAAGAAATAGAGAAAGAGGTATTTTCGTATGATTGATAATTAGATAAAATAATATAAGATGGCAATATTTACCTAAATTATTTACCACATTTCTTGGGTTTTAAATGATCTACCACGATTATCATAATAGATACCTAAAATAAATCCTTTAGCTCTGATTTAGTTTTTACTACCTAGTTAGCTATATCGTTTTGGTCGTCAGTTTATCATCACATTTATGTTGTCAATAATTAGGTATAAAAAATGTAAAATTTGTAAAGAATATTACAAAAAATGTTCTATCTCTCATTTGGCGAAAAATACTATTTGTATAGAAAAGTAGAAAGTAACTAACAAATTATTAAATTGAGAAGATAAAATTGGTCGTATATTCTTAGAAAGAAAAATTAAAAGTAATAAATCAAGTTGCTCTTTTTCTTTGTTAATTGATTAGGTGATTTCTGCCTTCTATCTAGCTAAATTATTCTTACCCCATTAACTATATCAGCCCTTAGAAATGATATAAGTATTTTTATTGATAATTATCCTTATTTTACATACATTTAAGATTATTATACGTAACAATGTGTTTCATCCATATGTGCTAATTTTTTTCTTATTTTTTGTTTTTTTTTTTTGGTTATGTAAGCGTGCTTATAATATATTCTTATTATTATTTTCTTAACGATTATATTGTTATATATTCTGTTTCGGTTCAAATAGTACTAATAATAATCATAATTGGCGAATAATAATATCACCTTGTACATGTCGATTTCATTACGGTAATACAGGGTGTTCCATTTGCTTTTCACGTTATAGCAATAGAATATCCCATTTTGTCAAAACTATTTCATCTTGTGTCAGACGTCCATCTGATACAAAGTGAAATAGATTTAAAATAAACGGAAACTGAATTGCTAGAACGCGAAAAGCAAATGAGAACCCATGTAACAAACAAACATAAAATCATTGCCGAAGGTGGCATGCCATGTGTCAACCGTGAAGCTCAATTATGCTTCTTTCGATATAGGTTAAATATAACAAAATTTTCTTTATTGCTAAATGAATAATATGATTGATGGATATATAAATTGACATATTGTTTCGTACGACAATAGCGACAAGTAATTATACAATTTTAAATTAGCACTATTTAGTTACGTTACACTTACAAGTTACAATATTTAGGTATGTGTATAATTGCACACGGTGTGGAAATCTTATATATGCGCCATAGTGTAAAATACTTGCAATTTGCTTTCAAGCAAGCAGATATCTTCTCTATTGAATATGGTGCTATTAAATGAAAACGGTGATTTCCATGTAAAATTTGACAGTTAACTTATTTTTAATGGTTTTTTAGACTCGTAAATATTTTGCCTTTTGTTAGGTCGATTCTACGCCATATTATAGTTCTCCATAGTAGATACACAGCAAAACCATCATTAACAGCCACTTGTTAATGATGACCACCTCTATACACAGACCCAATTAGGCTTGGAATCTGAGTGACTTGTGGAGAGGTTTTGCTGTACCTCAAGAAATTCGAAGTTTCAAAGGAAATGAGTTAATGATTAACGCGAATTATAAGTTTTTTCCAGAAAGAATGAAATCTCTTTTAAATTAATATTTCCTATATTCCAAAAATCATTAAAATTTGATTTCCTGGCAAATTTTACATATGACAAAGTAGGTACTTGTCATATGTACAAATAATAGCACATCAAACTCAATAGCAAAGGTTTTTTTTCATGTAATTCTAAGTAGATTACTTATATTTTCCCATGGGGCAGCTACAGCTTCCACACACTGTACATACAAATCTATGAGAATGCTTTGCTTTTTGTTAATTAGAAAACGATTTTCTGGCGCTTGTTTTTTTAAATAAAAATTTTACCAGAAAATTGTGCTCTAAACTGCGCATGATTGTATTGAACATTAATATTCTGTTACAATTTTCTATATATAGATATTGCTTACGCAAATTTTTTTCCATTAATTATTTTACAATATATTTAATTATTATCTCAATTCTATACAAAACGTTTTGTGTAGCCACAACCAATGTCAACCTTTCGGATGGTTATAATATATATCTTGATATTAAACATGACAAGCCTATCAATTATGCCATATAAATTAATTTTTAACAATAATTGCACATTTTATTATATTTATATCATTTTTTAGCCTATCTAACTTAACATTTTATTCTACTTTTTGTTGTTTGTACATACATATTAAACTGAATGTATCAAATAGTCAAATCAAATCAGGATACCTAATTGATAATAATAATGTCTCACTTGTTTAGTCATATGTATATCTTTAATTTCTCTGTGAATGTTGTTCTTTTTGCAATAAAATTACATAGTAATATTAATTTTTTTTATAAATACGAATATACTGGTTGAAATAATCTTAGAACATTGATATTTTATTTTGAATTTGATCCATAATATTTATATTTCTGAGGGAGGAAATTTGAGGCCTAAAGGTATGCAGTAGGCATTTTATATTCACACTAGAAGACTAGGTGTCAACCAATCATTATCTTCGGTTAGCTGTTAAAAAAAGTTGAGCATAATTACAAAATATGTTTGCTGTATGTTTATTTTAAAATTCAAGCTGTTTCATATTGGTAATTTATCTCTAATTAGCACGCATTGGAGCTAGACACTCATGAAACCATTTGTGGGTGTAAACCAGCCTTCGCGGCTATAAACTGGATGTGTGTACTATTAAAAGCAACGCTTGGGAAGCAATCGCGATTGATGCTGTGTGACCAGTGTAGAAACAGCTTGATTCTTTTTATACAATACATAACTTTTCCACTAATAATAATTACTTAGGTGTGTATGTGGGGATATGGAAATGAATGCAGCGTTATTGTGAAAGCAATTTAATTTGTTTTTAAAGTAGGTATAGAGACTCGTCACATACACAACAGCTACAGCTACTGCAACAATGTACCTCTATGATCCGCGCTTACTAGTCAGGCAGAAAGTACATGCAACTTGCCAAGACCAGCGGCGACGATAAGAAATTTGCGTTAATGGCTGCTTGAGTAAACTAAATACGACATCCTTGCTTTAGAAGCCAGTATGTGTTTCAGATACTCTAAAAAAAGATATAGTTATAATGACTAGACCTTGGCGGTCTAGATTGCGTTGGAACTGCAGCCATAGCTGCTTGGTGTGCTGAGCGTCTAATATTAATTCTTATTTGATTTTTAGCATATAATCAGTCATTTTTGATTTTCATCATGAAAGTTTGCCATTACCATGTGCATTTCTCGCATCTAGTTAATTTGGGTTCCAACGCAAGTGTAAACTGCGCAATGTAAAAGCGCATGTAAACATGCGCTTTTGAACAAACATTTTCGGATGAAATTCACACTTATATGTGTGATATTTGAGAATTACATTTCTTCAGCAAGTAGTGTCTACATAGCTTATTATTTCATTATATCTGATGGTGTTGTTCCAGTGTTAATCACACAATGATTTTTGGCAAATTTTAATAAGAAAATCACACAATCACACATTCTTATATTATATTTATATTGAAACTAAGTTATTTGGGTACTGGTTTGTCCTTTCCGCTAATAGATACCTCCGAATTTTAAAAAATTAATCGTTTAATAAATCATAAAAAAATTTACAAAAATATATTTGGTCATATTATGAGCGTGTGGGAAATACTTTCCATTATAAAAAATGGGCGGAATGCGCATTTTCTGACATGTTTGCAGAAAAAAAATTTCAAATTTTTATAAAATATGTGCGTATTTAAAGAGATAAATCTGAATTAAATAAGGTTCAATTAAGTGAAAACCTTTAGTCCTCATTATTCCCTTTTATAACTATTAAATAAAAAAGGATTGATACCAATGATAATAATAAGAATCATTATTTTTGGCACAATTTTTTTGTCAAATAAAATCGAAGACAAAATCTCTTGCATGATTGTTATTATATATCATATTGTTTAATTGTTTGATTAAGCCTGAAATAGAAAAGAAAAATTGTCATTTAAATAAGTATCTATAGATGTAAAATTGTATATGCATAGAGATTAATAATAATAATAATAATAATAATAATAATAATAATAATAATGACAATAATAATAATAGAATAATACACACCACGCCACGCCACGCAAGCAAAATTCTACAAGAGTAAAACTTATCATGCCTAGAGTAATGTACGGATAAAACAGTTCATTCATTCTAAGCATTTATACACATGAGCGCAAAGCAGGTTTAAAAAAGCAATAAAACAAAAAAAAGTTGAGAAAAAGTACGATAAGAATCAGTAAAAAAAATTAAATTCAATTTCAAACGAAAAATCCAATTGCTAAGTAATGAAAAATTATTAAAGAAAATAAAATCAAATAAATATATTTCTGGTATGTTACTACCTACTTGGTACTGCTGTATGGGGAATACAATCCCAGGTTGTTGTAACGTTGTAGCTGGAGCAGCTGCAATCTGTTGTGCAGTAGTTGGTATTTGTGACGCAGTTGGAATACTTTGCCATGATGCAGCTGCAGTAGGTACTTGAATCCCCATTCTAAACGATGCAAAATTCATATTATATATATATATATATATATGTATCGTAAAGCCTGTCTACCATTTCTGGTGTAGGCTTAAAAGAAAATTCATATTAATTTCTTATTATTTTCTCTAGCTTGGCAATAAGGGGTTAGTTAAATAGAAGTTTTGAATTAGGTTTAGAAAATTGTGATTTTTCTATCTGAAATGTCTGATTAAAATTGTAAACAATTGTTGTATTTACTTTTACGCCAAATCGTATATGTAATGGAATTATTATTGACATTTAAAAAGTTTGAACCTAGACTATTCTTTACTAAGAAGAGGAAGCATATACTTCCCCGATAAGGAGGGGAAAATAATGGCGGCTGTATTTATTTTTTCAAACTGGCATGCACATTGTTTTCAAATTTATGTATGCAGGGACATGCAACTAGAGTAAGTGTCTTTCTCTCCTTCCGTAGTGAATAGAAAATTTAAAAAAAAGTATTAATAATAAAATAGCAAATTATTAGTACAAGAAAGAAATTTAA
Source organism: Platypus cylindrus (assembly GCA_949748235.1). Classification (NCBI taxonomy): domain Eukaryota; kingdom Metazoa; phylum Arthropoda; class Insecta; order Coleoptera; family Curculionidae; genus Platypus; species Platypus cylindrus. The sequence continues at coordinate 48,509,917 of OX456488.1, read as the reverse complement.
AAAAGACACACACAGTACAAGGTAAGTACTTATAATTTTTAAATGATAAATAACATTATTTAGAAAATATCATATTTGAAACAATAGATGTTAACCTAACCTATTAATATAAAAACTAAACCAAACCAAAAAAATATATGCTTGCTCCTGTGTAATTTTTTGTATAAAAAAAATAATATAATAAATATTGCCACTAGCCAGTCCCATTCAAAATTTTAATTATTATTTGTTTATTTTATTGCTTTAAAAATTAAAGTGTGCGATTTGGAATAAAATAGTATACAAGCATCGCGGTGTCAGCTTGCCATACCAGTCTCAAGATTAGACTAGTATTCCGAAGCGCAAGCTGCTATACTAAACTCTCGAGTGTAATGTCAAGCTTCCCCGCTCGCCTTATAATCTACTATTCCCTCCTTCCGTAGTGAATGGAAAATTAAAAAAAGTGTATTAATAATAAAATAGCAAATTATTAGTACAAGCAAGAAATTAAATTTTACAAAATGAAACTAATAGGTAAGTACTTATAATTTTTAAATGATAAATAACATTATTTAGAAAATAAGATATTTGAAACAATAGGTGTTAACCTAAGCTAGTTTACTAACAAAAGTAGCTTGCTGTCAGCTTGCCATACTAAACTCTCGACTGTAATGGCTAGCTTCTTCGTTCGCCTTATAATCTACTATTATTTATTTGTGTACAATGATAAGAGAGTCTTAATTAGCTTAAAAGATATTCTTTTTGTTTCAACGCTTGTAAAAAGATTTATTGAAAAATTTAGAAAAGAATGTTCTGATTATATAGATTTTGAATGGGAACAGAATTTTGAGTTCATCTGATTTTTTTTGAAAAAATTCATTCCAAAATTCAAATTTGACAATAATCGTTATGATCATTAATTTTAATGTACCCCATTGCATATGATGCTGATTGATAACCACTAATAGGTCCATAAGCGGTGTAACCTTGCATACCACCAATAAATTGCCCAGCTTGAATCTGTGACGCATTAGCTGCGGCAGCTGCAGCTGCCGTTGCCGGATAACTTTGCGGGAACCAATAACCAAGTTGTTGGCCATATGTACCATAAGGGAAATTGGTACTTGATAATGCCTGTTAGAAATAGATGCTTTCATTTTGATGTTCTGCTGTGCTAACATAAGCGGTCCTCACACTAATATGTGGACAGCAAATATGAGGGCACAGCCACATAAACTGAGTGAAACAATTACTGTATTAGATGGAATTCTCGGTGAGAGGATTGCTTAAGGATCTTAAAAGTTCGATAGTATATTACTGATCATAGCTTACTTGACTGGCAGTTGGAACATTATTTGGATCAGTAGATTCCTTGCCCCATGAACACTTAACAAGTTGGGCGTTTATATCGGTGTTATGTACAGCAACTATTGCATGTGTAGCTGATTCTTTAGTTGAAAATCTAACCCATAAAAATAGAAATTCATATTTTTGTCAGCTGAAGCTTGCTTATAAAGATTTTATGCCAAAAAGAATGTCGATTTCTGTTATCGTTATTAATTTTAAAAGTAACTATAGAGAATAGTTATAAGAGCGTTTACATTTGAATACTGAGCGTGACCAGAATAGCAATAAACATATAGACATTACCAAATAGTTGGCATAAAACCTAAAGCAACTTAATTTTTTTATAGTAAATTACCTAACAAAAGCATAACCCTTTTCTTTAAACACTCGAATTTCTTGAATGGTCCCAAATGGGGCAAATGTTTTCTGCATGAGTTCTTCGGTTAAACCATTCGCAATGCCACCGCAATACACTGTGCAATTATTTGGACTACTTTGATTATAAACTTCGTCGAATGTAAGCGGTTTAGATGCTGCTATAACAAAGTTAAAATTATGTAGGTGGAGATGAGATACTATACATATACTATACTATAGTATAGTATATACATAGACCATACATATTAGGTGCCCAAAGGCGATTAGCTTTCAAGATTAAATTGATTATAGGATAATAATTTATAATCAATTACCCTCCAATGGCCTGTCAAACGTATTTATATGTATTTATATTAAGTAATATAATTACTTACAAGTAAGGAAACTACAATCGGTTCGTTTTATAAATGAAACGATTTTCGCTCATAAAATTTTTCCAATCTTGGAAAATTTGTTTTGCGAATCGTTTAAATAAATGTATGCAACGTAGTAGGTGGTGGAATATATAGACTCAAAGTTTCGTTGGTTAAATATAAACTTTCCCTAAGATGCTGTCGAGTATGTTGCACCTATACGAGGTTCAACGTTTACATGCATGTCAGTACGGAATTCAATTTCGATTATCCCGTAAACCACTAGCAACATTTTACGCTTTGCGAAAGAGAATTTCCAAAAGTAGTTTGTATATAGTGCATTTTCAATTTTTTTTTAGGATTGCCCTTTGGCAAATTTCGACAACGTGCTTTTTTCCAAAATTTGTCATTCATTCGTACGTAGTTTAACAAAATCAAAATGCATTTTATAGCAAGAATAACCAGTATATCATGGGGATATATTGCCACTTAATAGTTTAATTCTTAAACTCTCAATGCTGGATGTAATTTAACAATTAAAATATCAATATTGTTAGGGAATCATAATAGATTGCGTAAATATGTAATAGTATGTTACATGCCGAGTGGTAAGCTATTGATTTCTATTAGGAGAATAGAAACTATATCACCCGGAGGCGTGATATAGTTTCTATCCGAAAGTTTCTGAAGAAGCCGAAGTTTTCTGATGATGAGGCTCACATCTGCCTACTATGTAATGGTAACATATTATATACTAATAATAGCGTATTCGAATTACGTTGTGTATAATGTGTATATATGTAATATATGTAATATACACATTATACACATATTGTATATATACGCCCCAGTGCGGAATACGCACTGGGGCGTACTAAGTTCGAAATTTCGTTGAGCACTTTGGGTAATAGCCGCGTTCGGCTATACTGCACCGCCACCGTGCAATAAAATTTTGGCCTTTCCGATTAATGCACCGCCAGCGGATAAGTTACATTTTACATTCGAGTATCCTTCACCCAATCGCAGCTCTACTTTTTGGCCCTCTAAATCTTGACGGTACAGAGAATTGATCTGTGTCAGCAGCATTATCTATGGCTAATTCAACTTTCAGTCAATCGTATTTTTTGCAGGGTTTGTATTATTTATTATTTAATTTTTTTTTTTGAAATATCTGTACTTTGTTTTAATAATGGATTTATCAGAACATTTTTTTATTAGCAGTAGTAGTAGCAGTAGCAGTGATTTTAGTGAATCAAATGAAGATTTTATGTTTCGCTGCGAAAAGATTTAAAGTGGAAAATTATGTTGAAATTGTATCAAATTCATCAACAGCTGTAAACCCGATCAGCACCGGGGCAGATCAAAACCGCCCTAGTGCTAACTTTTCACGTGGCCGATTGCTTTCTGATCGGACAGTGCGGTGAAGGTTCGAACTAGCTTCGAACAAGAGCAGCGTAGCCCGAATACACTATAAAACTCATTTTTGAAGCACTGGTTATACAGCAATTGTTTTCTAGCGACGTAGTCGCTCAGTGCGAAAAAATACAGATAAATAGGAGAAAAGGTGGTACACCTTATAACTTAGGTGAACACTTGCACAATACTACACTATAATACACACACATAATACACACTACTACACTGTGTGCAGTATTGTAAACAAGTGTATTGTAATCTAGTGGGTTGTGTATTTTTTTTTCCATTCAAACTTAATTATTTTATTGTGCTGTATTTCTTCACAATTGACCTAATTTTCGAATAAAAATAATACATTTCTATTTTCATCACGACACGTTTGATTATTTTAACTATCTAATTGTAAATATAACGCTAGTACCAAGCTCATGCGTAAACTATAAGTTATAAAAAAGTCGCCTCGAAATCCGCAACTTTTTTCAACAATTATTTCGTTTTTAAACAACATGTGAACGTTTATGTAAAACGTAGAGTTTTTCACACACCATAGACTTTTTTCATTATAAGATTTAAATTTTTTATTCACAACGATATGATGATAATCTTCAATCATAAAAGAAAACATCAACAACAAAGGCAAATTTACTTAACTTGAACAGTACGAAACGATACGAGCTTTTCGTATAATATTTCTCTCTGGCTGTTAGAAAAATTTGTTTTATAAGTAGAAAGTTTAACTCTCAATTATTTCTACAATACTTCAAAAAATAAAAGGAAGGAAGAGAAAAAAAGCCGAGAAAGAAATGAGAAAAGAATTATTATTTATTGTACCTGCGTCTGGAATCATTTATTTCGAATCAGATTATCAACATCATTATCATCTAATTCTGTTTTCTTTTCAAGAAGTTTTTTTAAAGTGTATTATACTTATACACATGGCCCTTTCGGTTTGATTTTTATCGACTTATATGGTTACAAATTTTATTCGAATTTTGATTTTTATAGTAATTAGATGTCAGTTAAACACATAAACAAGGGGAATAAAAATTAAATACAACTAAAAATACAAATAAAATACATATAGTGAAAATAATGGGCAAATGAAGTTGTGCTGATATTGTAGCACATAAACCAGGCCATGCCAAATAAGGCAGGGCAATGGAAACATGCAAAATGTTGGGTTGGTGGTGGTGATGATGGTGGAAGTCGTAGTAGAACGAAGAGAGCTCAACAAATCTCTAGAGGGACCTCATACACACATCCACGTACACGTCATGTCAGTTGCTTACTTTATATTAGATATTAGACTATACATAACCAACTAACTTGTACACACACACATACGTAATTCGTATAATATGATACGCTTGTGTGTTTATGTGTAAACATAAATGCGTAGTTTCCATTTGTATAATTAGTAGTTGGAAATAATTTATGCCAAAAAGGAAATTTCCTCTTTTCCATGATGATAATTAAACATCATATATATATATATATATATATATATATATATATATATATACCTACATACATGTCTACATATACATATATCTATAAATAAATATTCCTAAGAGAATTATTCACGTAATAGTGCGCTTGCGCATGTATCAAATATACATCGTGGCAACCAAAAGCATAAATCAAAATTGTTGAGATAGAAATATTTGACACTGTATGTATATACCTATATGTATATGCTATACTCTATATAGATGCTACATACTTAATTATTTAAAATTTTATTCTCCAAAATGTAATTTCCATAAACTATCCAGATTCCTTGAGCTGTTCCAGTACTAATGGTACATTTTTAATATGAGTTATTACACGGTGGACTTATACATATTTAAACTAGTCTCAGATCTTATGAATAAACAGATAAATAAAATGGACTTTACACTGTATAAACTATGATGAATAAGTAAATGGAATAAATTACAAACTCCAACTGCAGATACAGATAAATGCAGTAGCTTGTAGGTTATGGTAGATCAAGTTGACCTAATTTTCTTCTAAATTTTTTATGATTTTTATGGATATTTCGATGGATTGAACGTTAAAACGCTCTAGAGCCTTCTAAGAAAAATGCTATTAATTTCATTTGTTTTTATCATCAAAAACCCATTTGCAAGTAAAACGTCATAATAGTAATTTGAACTATTTGCAGTTTAGAAGGCAAGCGGAAAATGGTACTTCAACAGGTTCAAGCTGCTGGTTCTTACTTCAGGGTCATACACATACACTGACCCACACGCAAATACAAGTGAATAATATATACATTTAGTTAAGAATGTCAGACATCATGTAATGAGGTGGGGAAACACTTACAATATACATAGATACCAACTAAAAAAAGAAAAAACGAAAACGGTGATCCGACCGACTGCTTAAGTAGAGATGGAGACAGACATCGATTACCCTATATATAATAGATAATTATTATAATTAATAAAAGAGGAAAAAAACAGTACAGCAAACTGTGTTCAACTATTTAACTTTGTCCGAAATTAATACATGCACGGTGAGATGTCGCCAACCACGCGGTGGTTGAATGGAGAAACGCACATCAGCACTCGTTTACATTTGGGTTTTATAAATATAGTAATAGTATAGAGATGGATTTGAAGATCAAACATTAAAGTGAACTGAAGTATGAATTCAAAATTAGTTTACCATCGCTTTTGACTGTGGGCGGTTTTCTTGTTGCCCAGTTAGTCCGAATACTTCGATTACCCAACCATTGTCCATTCATTGCGGCAATAGCATTTTCAGCTTCCTAAAAAAAGATAAACAAAATATGTAATTTAAATGATATTTGAATTGAAGTTATTGCTGCTTCTACATGGAAGATAACTTCTAGTAATAAGAATTATTAAGATTTTCAGAAAAAGTTCAGTGAAGCAATTGACAAGAAATTCATAATCTTATTTTTCTTAAATAAAAATTAAAATCTTAATTTAAATTTAATCTATATTTTTTTATAGTAACTATTTGCTTGTTATTGTTTAGAATAGAAATGAAGTGAAATTTGTCACCAAGAGAATAATCATATCATTAATTTCCATAAATTGTTACCGTATTTTCGTAAAAAGCGAATGTTGTAGTAAAAATTTTGCAAATTTTCCAAATATAAATTCTGCTATTTTTAGTATTTTACAGCATGTAATAGATGACGAAAATCAATGAAATAGTTTATCTCGTGATTAATTGTTTCTAAATTTACATTATAAACACAGAACTACAAACTCCGTGCAAATACTGGATAATAAATATTCTAGCAAAAGAATTTTTCAAAAAAGTATCTCATAGTATAAAATGATCTTCAGCTGATTTTAATTATAACGACAAATTGCAAGTAACACTTTAACTAAAAATTAAAACCGTTGTGATTACATGATTTTATTTTCCTTTAATAATTTCCTTTCCCTAAAAGTGCATAAATTGAGTGCAGTTTTCAAACAAATTGAATCTAAAAATACATTAATAGTGAGTGTGTGCAATTATTAAGCTCTGTTTTACCTTCAGGAAACTTTTTATTAATTAATTAATTCATTAATTAATAAATTAGTGCATGAAGCAGCAATAATTCTCTATTTACTAAATGTATCACACATTATATGCCATAGCATTATACACTTACTCCTTTCTTGATGAAAGAGACGAACCCATATCCTTTTGACTTCAAAGTTTGCGGATCTCGTACAACGCGACAATCACTGTTGATGAAGCAAAGATTAATTTAATTTTAATTAAAGAGCAATATTATCTAAATGAGATCAAATTAGATGTGCAATCACACCAAACAGTTAAAGTATGACCTGGCCGTCCATTTAATATGGTGCAACGAAATCTAACGTAAGCATTATACAGTTATGCACTAGTGTAGAATAATGTTATGAAACTTTTTTATTCCTATAATAAAAGCGCTGTTTAAAAAATAAACTGTAAAAACACTGTGCCATAGTGGCAATAGGAGTAGCAAAAGCACTAATAGCAGTAACAAGGAATATTAAAGTTTCTGCTGCTATGGGTGGCATTTATAGTTCAATTAAAGTAGTTTTATTAGCAGCTGTAATTTTTCCGAAGAACTTCCGTTTTGTAGAAATTATTTTGACCGATAATTAAGTAATCAATTCAAGTTCAATTAGCTTAATAAATTCAGTAAATCTGTTTTACAGTCTGGTTACTCATAGTCCTGAGTTTTAATTCTTTTATTTGTATATGATATCTAATTAACGTCTATTTGAAATGAAGAGTAGTCTGCTAATTCTAAAATAGTTTAAATTTCGCGCTTGGAATTTATCAAAAGCAGCTTATAGTGAAATTTTCAATTCGTTTATATTAAAATAGGTACACCTACATCTACATCTACAGTTTTATGTAGTGCTTATACATGGTTGTATTTTAAATGCATTTCTCGTGCTTATAATTTCGAAACTAAGCATCTTTTATTTGAATATCTAAATAGATTCCACAGGGAATTAGTTACACCACTATTGATATCCTATCATGCTTAACTTTATTTCAGAATTTCTTTGAAATATGAAATATTTCGAATTCGTACAGAAAATAAAAGGAGTCCAAAAAGATTGTAGAAGCATATTCCTGAATAAAATATATTATTTTACTTAGCTTTCTTTTGGATTTCCTATCGTATAATATAGGAAACCCAAAAAAAGCTAAGTAAAATTATATATTAACTATCCAATATAAAAAACAAAAAATTATACATAAAATATATTTTAACGAACAATCGGATACAATAAATATTTTCAGATTTTCAGATGTCCAGTAATATCACAACCTTTAGTGATTTCCTCATCATATTTTGACAACTTGACAACCTATTTATGTGTTTTCTCACTCTAAATTGTTTAAGCGTTTGAATTTTAAATAAATACTCGTATACTATATCCTTATAAATCTGAACTGTAACTACGACTTAGCTTCAGATTTAAAAAAGTAAAAAAATATGTACTGAATGAGTTAATATGACAAGTTCTAGTTTATTCTAAGATTCAGGTAAATATCTACTTACCGATAAACAACCTTAAATCTGTGTTTTTTTCAGAAATTCTATATTTTATATCCCCGGATGCTAGTTAACGTTATGTTCTAAAAATTGTCTGTAAGTTTCCATTTTCTCCTGTTAACCTTTACAAAACCTTTACATCGAATAGTTTCTATATAGAAAAAATTATAATTTAATATACGTCTTCTGCTTTTTAACATTATTTCACCTCGTTGTTTTTCTGTTTTTTTATTATTTTTTAAGCCGAAATATTATAAGCTTCTAAGTTTCTTTTTCATTCTTATTGGGTTCATAATAAAAAGCAAAACTCGGCCTTTCTATTTTCAGACTCAATTTTCTCTGTATCGTTTTGAATTTTCCTACCCCCCCCCCCCCTAAAAAAACAAAAACGAAAAGAGAAAAATTGATTGTTTTTTTGTAGGCAGTGGCAGCAACAGCAGCAGGAGCTTTCCAGATAGCTCAAGATAAATAATGATATTAAATATTGTTTTTCATTGCGGTTAAAGGGAATGAAGCTTATTATAAGCTATATTACAATATCAGTTAAGGTTACTTAATTTGAATAAATTTTAAATCCCTTAAGCTTCTTATTTTTGGGGTGTGATGGATGTAATTAATTTCATTATTATGAATTGGAAAATATGGCAAATCTCGTTCTATCTGAATATATTGTGGTCTTTGATGCAAGGGATAAAATTTAATAATCGTATTCTTTTCTATACAATTGGTTGCGCTATTCAGGCGCGTTCACAGATTAATTTTTAGTACAACATATTCTATTGAAGAAAATATTCACACTTAATAATAAATTTAATTTTACTCAGCGACTAGAATGAACGTTCAACGTACAACCTACAACGAACAAATTGTTTGTTGACTAATTTCTAGATATCTTAGTGAATACTCTCAATATTTTTTTATATACTTTATGTTCTTTTATATTTATTGTCTTTGTAACCATATAATGCCACATGTGTGCATCTATATTTCTCGGTATTTTTTTAATAAATTTTGTACAAACTTTTTTGAGCATGTAAACGGAAAGCGGCATTTATTCAAAATTGCTTGAGCAAAAATTTTGTTCAAAATGCTTGAAAATGTAAAAGGCTCGTTAGTTGGTGTAGAAGTGTGAAGAGAAGCGTGTAATTGGATAATATATGAGTTAGTTATCATTGTTATTTTTAAAGTAATGCCGTATAAAGGGTAGCACACAGACCTTACGTCTACAAACTCACACACGTAACTATAGCAATAATATTAAGGAGTTCATAACTTGATGAGCTCAGTTAATCTGAATGTTTGCTACTTCATCAATGAAAACAATCTTAGCTGAAAAAAAAAAGAAGAAAATCGATAAAAAGGAAAAAATTAAAATTAAAAGTAAAAGTAAGAGTGTTGTTTTCAGCCAATTTAGCTAATGTTTCATTTACTCTTTTGTTTGGGAAAAAATCATAATAATGATAATAATTCTCTTTTTGTTTACTGTGTTGCCATTCTGTCCGTATAGTAAACGGAGCTGTCAGTCGGTTATGATTTGTTTCTACTGGTTTTTGATTAGAAAAGTAGAGAAAGAATAATGGGCAGAAATTGGTAGAGAAGGAAATCTGGTTTAAAAAGCATTTTTTTACGATTGAAATAATTTTTGAATTTGATTGAGGAACCAAACCAAACCACACCTCCGCCCAATCCATCAGCAAGTTCCTGATCCTTACTCTTATATTCACTTTCGCCTTGCGCCTTCTAATAGAAGTTCCTTTCGCCATTTATCTGGAATAATTAACATCAAGGAGATTTATTTTCTAATTCTTCTTTACCCTTTCCATTATTATTTTATTATTATTATTATTATTATTATTATTATTATTATTACTATGAATAAGATTAGGCATAGAACTTGCATTTGAGATGTTATACTAATCTAAAAATATGGGTGAGTGTCAGAAATGTATAAGTAACCAGACTATAGGTGCTTTGTTTGCCATAGTGAATTTGATGTAAGTTTACATAACTTATGTCTTTAACGCTATAAGATAATGATGGTAATTATTATTATTATTATGAGGTGATGCCACTGTTACACATAATAAAATGACAGGCAATAATACCACAAGTAATAATAATGGGAGCAAATAATGCGGAATAATATGGAAATTGTATGAAATTGTTATTATTATTATTATTTGTTCATTTGCGTGATTCTATTAATATGTGCGCAATATCGTTACTGTCGTTATTTTAGTGCAATGCTACCGGGAAATTCAATAGGAATTGGAACATTATTGTTATTATTATTCAATTATGTGTCAATTTGACAGGTCCTACGAATAATAACTAAGTGTTCTAGAACAAAAAGATAGCATTAATTTGGTATATAGCTCCAAGCAATATTATCATCTGGGGATAAAAACAGCAGCAAGTTAAAATTAGAGAATCAGGCTTTGGAGTTATGATAAAAGTATAATTAAATCATCACTATGATAAGCTAAAGAGGATTCAAAGGAAAAATCTGAATGTAAGAACTGATTTTGCGTCAATTAGTTTAAAAAAGTTCAAAAAGCCAGTTATTTACTCGACGAAATGCCATCGATCAACTGAACTATGATTGAAACTTATCTACAAAAAAAACGTGATAAAAATTAGAATAAAGCTACAGCTTAACAGAACTACATATCGCTGAGTTAGTTTGAAGTTGAAGATCTCTCAGCTTAATGTGGTCCTGTTGAACAACATAAATACTTACGATATTTCACCAAATGCTGCGAAAGCATCTCGAAGTGTTTGCGTCTCAATTTCTGGACTGAGATCTCCGACAAATATATGATGATGCTCTAAAAACAACAAAAACCAAAACAAAGTATTAGAAATATGATTCTTTATTTTACAATATTCATTGTGTGGTATTGTGTAATAGACTTTCTCATTAAAATTACATTTTCCAAATAGACGAGCCTCTGAATTTCCATGATTTCGTATTGAATTAACAGATGGATTTCTCGATTTAATCGTATAAATCGTATTGTGGTTAATTTTAACTGAATAGATCAAAGTGGAATAAGCTACAATACTCTTACCTACTATATACATAGTATGTATCAACCAGAAGTTATTATTATTATTATTATTATTAAAAGATTAATTTCCATTAATTTTCATTTACGAGAAGCGACTACTACTGTTAGTTGTGGTAGTAATAATAATGTTAATCAACAAAATAATTCCCGATGAAGAAAGGGACAGAGTGAGAGATTTTGAATTGGAGCAAGATTGATAAAATGTACAGTAGTTATGTGCGAAACGTTAAGAGGTCAAAGGAATAATAGTAATTGCTTAGGATTATTGATGCAATTAATTAATTAATTACTTTAATTTGAATTCTTTTAATTGTGAAAATATTTTTTTTATTGTCATATGATGTCGATAATAACGATAAAGTTTGTTATTTGATGAAACGAGAAGAACTATTGCATGTTGTGTGTGTACATTAAATCAATATTAGGGTGCAGCAGGTTCATATGTATTTAGTATTGATACTGAGTTCGGAATACTTTCTAGTGTTGAAACTGAAAATGTTATTGGGAATCATATGAAAGAATGCGTTTTTGAACATTTTCTTACATAAATAGCAAATACTATACAGGGCGCCTGGAAAAAAGTGGACTAATCTGTTGGACATGGAAACAGTTTCATAATGTAATTTTTACATTATACGTAAGTATACATATAATTAATTCATGGGTAGGGCTGCATGACTACACTCGACCTCTAGTATGTCCATTGGCTACTTTTTCAACTTTACCCCTTGCGGCTACCTACTCGCAAGTGATCCAGTTATTAACCCAGTACCTAACACCTAAGCAAGCGAACTCTTTTATAAGTAAAGAGTAGCCTGCCTGGGATTACGAGTTTCATAGCTCCTTATGCTTCAGATAACAAGCTCCTATATACCGAAGCAGACTTAGATAGGTAGTTCATTTCATCAGTCTCGTAGGCAAATCATGTTGTTTGAGCTACGTACGAGCAACGACGTACTACGGTCGTTGAGCTTTAATGCAGGTGCTCACCCGAGTACCTTTATGATCTGACATCATACCCTTTCTGCTAAAAATCAATTCCGGGCGCTCACTACGTTTCATATAGTCAGCGATTCCCCCACCAACCAACCAATTTCCGACTCTCATCAGAACGTTCCGAGTCTTGGCAGTTAGCACCCTTCTGAAAATGCAACTGTGCAGAAGCAACATGGCATATAAAGCTAGGCAAGGGATTCCTCCAAACATTTTAATAATGGTAGGCCATTCTATGTAGCTCGCTGAGCTTGTCTTTTACACTCAATCGACTTCCTTCCATCACTCAAAAAAGCTATAAAACATTATCGGTCTTACCATGGGAGTGTAAAGTAAATGCATTGTTGAAAACTCAGACCCTACGTCGTCCTAACAGATCCCTCACATGCTTAAAATACACTGTAGCCTGTTTTATCCTGCCTTCAATGAGAGACAACTAACCCAGATTGAAATGCAGGGCCATCCCGAAATACTTTGCCGTTTCCGAAGGCAACGGTAAATACATCTGAATAGATAAAAACAAGCTCCAAAGTCTCTGTTTTTCGTTTAATGTAAAATTGTGTCAAAGTTATGTCAGTTTTCGATACTGGCAATAGGCGACTCGTCCAACTACAGAATTTGTTTTTTTATGATTTGAGTATTAAATAAAGTTAAAGCAACTTTGGAAAATATAGTATTCCGTTTCTAAGCCCCATTAACAATTCGTTAAATTCCATTATCAATTCCATTACTTTTGTGTGGGTTTATAAATCAATAGATCTTATTAGAGTCTGCAGATATAACTAACCCGTATAGAAATAGTATATTTTTTAGAGTATATCAAAAATGTATCTAAAATTTCTATGAATCAAAAACAGCTAAATATAGTAGAACAATACATGCCCGTTAGCCTAAATTCTTAAAAGGATTATTCAGAAGTCCAATAGCGCGAATGCTAAATAAGATTGAGGAAATAGACGCCTACATTTTCATTGTTCATAAGATCTCAATCTTTAATTTGAAGATCTGTTCCAAAGAACCGACATTAAAAGTACAATTCTAATATTTTTTATTTTGACGTGCTGTTGACTGAGTATTTATACTCTGCTATGTCAAAAGCCCTAGAGTTCAACGAATCTGGTATAGATTATATAATATATACGTATAACGTATATATTACGTATACCGTAATACGACGTATATCATGTATATTATATAATTATACGAGTTCGCTCATCATTTTCGTATACCCTTTATTATATAGTACTGTATACCTATATACAGTACTATATAACTTCTACTGAACGATGCACTTTTCTATAATACGCAAAAGAGATGAAAACTCAATCTACAATTGACTTATTGAGGACATAATTTTTTAATGAACAGCTGTTCAATTGTGACTATTAATTGTGATTTAATTTTGACCAACCTACTCTTAAGTTATTACGGTCAATAAATTTCTGAAATTTAGTGCTTGCATATAAGATAATGTTGTCGTGTCTCATAATTTTATAATGTACAATACATATTCTGGTCTTAACCATATAAAATTTATAATCTATTGCTTTAAATTAATTCGAAAGCATTTCTAAATCAAATGTCAAATCTATTTTAGATTATTTATATTTATAATGTTATATTAAGTGGAGTGGTTTTAATGAAAGTTATGATGATGGTAGTAGTGAAAGCTATGCTGACTAAAAAATTTTGTTTTCGATTTACTTTTTATTTTTAAAAAGCTCCCAGGTCCATCCGATATCCCCACAACTCACTTATTCCGTTTACATACTTAAAATTGAAAAAATCGCATTGGACCCTACGAACCGACTTCTTTCCATCATGATGGCTTAAAACGCCGATACACGCATATTTTCCTGACGAGAAGCATGAAGCTGAGCTTTTATGGAATACAGGTATGTTTGTCTTTATCTGTTAGATTCTACCAGAAGCCATATAGGGGTGGATGTGATGGATATGTTGCGGCGGCAACAGGTACTAGAGGAAGGTGAGAATAGGAAGAAAAAGAGGAAGATATTGTCTATAGTAAGATAATATATAATAGATAGTCAATTAATTTATTAGATTAAATAATTTCTAATGAAATTTATTTATATATATAAAATTATAAGTAATTTAAAAAGAAATGAAAAACAATCTTTCGCCGTCACCTGAACAATTCGAAGAATTTTCATTTAACCGAAAAAGAAAAATTTAATGTAATTAAAATGACTATGCAGAAAATATAACATACATTTGCTTGAATGTTTGAAAGGATTTCAAGTCTTTATTTCATAATAGAATGGTTTATGATATACCACTACCGCCACTGTCACTATCAGACAAAATAAAATACATTTTCTATTGATTTCTCATAAATTTTTTTACTTGGCAGGAAAATAGACAAATTTCATAGTAAAATATTTTGATTAAGGCATGGAGAGAGAAAAAGAGATGAGTAAGACAGGGAAACGGAAATAGATAAAAAAGTTTATTGGCAAGAAGTCTTCTTTCCATCTTCCTAGTCCAATTAATTTCCGTTTTAAAGATATTTTTGTTAATTTTTTGTATCAATAACTGCTGCAGAGTATCTTTTACATACAAAGAGATATAAATAGCTATATGTACAGTCGTACACTATTGCGTTGTACATGCTACAGCAGTGAAATACTATTTTCCACAAATGCATACCTATTCAATTTTATCATCTGCAGTGACTCCTTAGATAATATACTTTTATTCCAAATTGCATACGTAATGCATCTATTATTGCCATTTAAAAAGTTTGAAGATAGGCTATTCTTTACTTAAGAAGAAGAAGAGGCAAGTAATATACTTCCCCGCTAAGGCGGGAAAAATAATGGCGGCTGCATTTATTTCTTCAAAGGTTACATAGAAACTGGCATGTATATTGTTTTAAAATTTATGTATGTGGAGTGATCTAACTAGAGTGAGTATCTTTCACTCCTTCCGTAGTGAATAGCAAACTAAGAAAAGTGTATTAATAAGAAAATAACCAATTATTAGTACAAGAAAGAAATTAAATTAAAAAAAAGAAACTAATAGGTAAGTACTTTCAAATGATAAAAAAATTATTTAGAAAATATAATATTTATAACAATAGATGTTAACCTAACTCGCTAACAAAAGTAACCAAACAGAGCAACTTCTTAGTTCGATAATTTATTTTGTTTTGTTAGAATTAATTAATAAAAATATATATAAATAAATTGTTTTTATTTATATAAAATTTTTTATTTTCTTTATTTATTTTTTTTAAAATTAATTTATTAATATAAAAACTAAACCAAACCAAAAAATACATGCTTACTCCTGTGTAATTTTTTGTATAAAAAAAATAATATTATTAAAATAATATATAATATTTATAAAATAAATATAAATAAATATTGCCACTAGTCAGTCCCATTCAAAATTTTAATTATTATTTGTTTATTTTATTGATTTAAAAATTAAAGTATGCGATTTGGAATATAATAGTATACAAGCCTCGCGGTGTCAGCTTGCCATACCAGTTTCGACTAATACTCGACTATAATGGCAAGCTTGCCCTCTCGCCTTGCAATCTACTATTATCGGCTCTATTATACCATTACTGACAGCAATGGTGCCTAATGCTTTCTGGCACCAGCATTCCCTCCTTATATAAATAACTAGGTATATAATCACATTTTTTTTATATAATAAAAAACAGACAGATTCTTTGAAGCGATTATATAATGACAAAAGCATTTTCAGAAAGTTGGTACTTTAAAAATTCCCTTGCTCTATCAACAAGGAGTTAAAGAAATATGCACTGAAAAGTAATGCTGAAACAGCTAAAGCATAAATATACAAGTATGCACCTAGTGTCTTACTAGTTTATGTACAATAGGAACACTTTTTTCGTATCCATCTAGTGTTCTTAGTTTTAATATTCAATGGGAATGGTGTTATCTATAGACGGTGGATACTATTCGATCGGGCATTTCGACAAAAGACTTTCAATGATTTAAATAGTGGAAAATAAATATTTAAATTTCATAGAGGGCCTATTTCACTAAAGTAATTCGAATAATTAAATATCTAATAGCAATTGGGAAAAGTTAATATTTAATAGTTTATATTTTCTTAGGATAATTTTTTGAATAGATCATTGGGCATCTAAGTTCTTATCTATTTACGCCGATTTCAAATTAGTATAATATTTCGATGTGTTGTTGAACCATTACGACGATTTTTCTATTTTAAATGTCAAACGGAAATTCATGCATCATCATGAATCAGTTATAACTGATTCATGTGAATATATCAGTTATAACTGGATATTTTGAAATATGAATGCTAGCAAATGGTAAGACGTATTAAACTGCGAGTTGTGCCATCTACAGTTACCTATAAGGGTTCAATGATTGATGTTTTTTACAGAAATAAAGGCACCTAACATGATACAATTTTGTTAATATTAAGCATTAAGCATGAAGTATAGAGCTGCTATATGATTATTCAAAATCAAATGACTATCAACTGTCTCAACTGTTGTTGACATATTCTATATGTTTATAATCAATATAATAAAAGATGCACAATAACGATATGCATATGGAAAAACCTAATGAAATTAATAAAACTTGTCCTACTATTTAATCAATATTTCACATTTATAATTCGTGCACTCTGCCTAAGTATTCTTATTGGATACACCAATAATTATTTTCTTATTGTATTTTACGATTTATTGCGGCAGTAAAAAGCAATCATATTTCCCCCTGAGGGAATGAAATTAATTACCAAGCTGATTAATTAATAATCGATTAATTACTTTAAAACTAGCTGATGATTATGACAAATAAATATCATTGCCAAATTTATAAGAAACAATAACAAAACACCAAAAAAACCAAACAAACACATAAGCATACATACTCACATACAAACGGTCAATTAGCGCGTTTTCCGCAATGCGGACACACACAGTATACAAAGTTTTGTATTTCCAACAATATGAATTGTGTATAAGGGTAGTTGCGGATGGTTGGTTGATTCGTTGGTAGGTGATAATAGTTGGATGATCAAAAAGTGATAGATAGTTTATTGTAATTAAATGATCTTAATCAAGAGCTACTAATATGCATTTTCATTTTTCGCTCGGCAGTCAACTGGCGTACATAAAATTTGTAATTTTTGAATCATTTGTTGCGTCAAAAGTTTTTTTTATTATGTTATCATGATTCTATGTGAAACTTTTACCACAACTTGTATGTGTTGTAAGTGTCGCAATGTTGATTGGCTGATCAGTTTGCTTTGTTTTAAATAACAGGTGAATGCGGCAAAGACGGCAGTATTCCTTTGTCTCAACAAAATTTCTAGTTAATGAATTTTATTCTATTTTATTTTGTCAATAAAAATTATTTTCTTATACCTGTTTGTTGTTTGCTAGTAATATTAGGTAGTGGAAAAATTGCTGGTGTAGTTGGTGTTGCTAAACAAACATTTGTTGTATTTGGCGGTGTATGGTTAATTCGAATTGCTTCTAATTTTGGCACTGGCAATAAACCAGCAGCTGTCATACCAGCAGCAGTAGGTATTGCCGCTGTTGCAGGCATCATAACAGTCGACATTGCCATCATCTTTTGTTCTCTCGTATTTTGTAGTTCTTCTTGTTGCACAACGGAAAAACAACACACTTTAAAGTGTTCGGAAGAAAAATAATTTTTCTTTTCTCGTCGTTCCCGTTTCGCGCAACTTTTTCTAAATCAAAAAAAAAAAAAAATTGGAGCGTTGTCGTCGTCTTTTGGTATTATCTTTTGTCGTCGTCGTCGTCGTTGAAGTTGGCGGCGGCAGCGTCGTCAACGTAAACTAGGCACACGGCCCGCAACTCAAAGACTGCATAACGCGGCTTGTCTGTGTTGTGCCGTGTTCTATATAGAGTAGTATAAAAAGGGAGTAGCAGGGCTATGGGGGGTGAAATTGTGTATGTGCTGCTGCTGTTACTGCTGCCGTTAATGGTCACAGTCACCCTCCTGCTGCTGCTGCCATTGCTGATGATAGTTCGAACAACGGCTGGTTATTTCAAATGCGGCAAAGTAGGTACAGCTTCGGCGCTCTGAGTGCGCTATTTTCTACTCTATAGTGTGTGAAACCCCCATTAATGGGCTGCAGAAATTGAAATAGATCATAATATGAATGAAATAAGTTAACTCACTTAAATCACAATTTTCTAGCTTAAATTGATTCGTTGTGTTGGTGGGTAAACTGAACGGTATATTTATGGATTGGCTTATATTCCGTACTTTAAAAAATACAGTAAAATATGGAGAAACAATATATTTTTCTAGTTTCTGTTCATAGTCTAGTTTCGACTGAATTCAATCAATCATCCCTCATAAACTCATAACTCCGGAAATCGATTACATCATGTGTGTATGTGTATTGTTAAATTCCAAATTGCTAACCCGTCATTTAGGGTTAAAAGCAATAATATGAGCTGTACGAACAACTAACGCTAACTAACTAACTGACGAACTAAATGGCATGCCAATATCATTCATAGTGTGCCTTTAGGCTCCGAATTGATTAAAATTATTAATTTGTCAACCGTGCCAAATCAATAAAATACTTTAATGGTCACCAACAGACATAGAACGATAGAAAGTTTTATGTTTTCCAAATTAATTTAATATAAATTAGACAATTATCATGGCCATTAGCAACATCTAAAAAAAAATCTTATAATCGATAAATTCTTCTTTAATTAACTATTAGCTTAATCTAAATATAATCTGAAATATAATCTTAAATCTAATTAATCTATTAACTATAATCTTTAATTTTCTTATCCCTTTATTCTCTCTGTTTTCCGTTTCTTTCTTTATAGTGAGAATAATATGCAACAGGTATCTTAATAAAAGTATATGCGTAGATGTATATGTTGTAAGTTTACGGTACCTAAGGCGTACAGAGTGGGAAAACGTGTCTCTGGAAAACATCTATAGTTCAATTGTGCGACAATTTTCTATTCGCATTTTATATTTTAATGTCCTTATCGAAATTATAGATTCTAATTAAATAGTTTAATGGATACACTGTTATTTTGAATAAAATTTGACGCTTTCAAGTGATGGAAATTATAATTTTTCTCCGATAATTTTCAAAATTTCGCTTCTAATTACTGCCAATGTACAAAATTCTATAGTCGAAAACCATTTGAGATTTGAAGTTTTCATACGATTTATCTAGGGTACAGCTAGTAGACGTGCATGCATTTATGAATATTTGCAATAAACTAAATAATACTCCTGGCCTGACAACCAGTTCAGTGATTCATACCCAATAGTACTGCTGTATCTCATATCATAGGCTGTGTCAACTGGTTAATTAGACGATACAAGAGCTGCAACAACTACCAAGATATCGAAGATGATTCAGCTGCATTAAGCATTTCATAAATTATCTAGTATACAATATGAAATCAAGAGGAATAAGATATGTATTAGCGCGAACGTTAGAAGTCTCTTGATCGCAATGTTGAAGCCAATCTCGTCTTATAGAATAATAGCTTAAAAGAGAGCATCCTTTCTAACAATTTCGATAATAAGCTTTGGCGAAAATATTCAATTTGCGATATAGGATATCTTCAGATTCAGTACTGGATCTATCCACAAGTCAAGAAAGTCCATTTTAAATTTATTTCACATTTAAAAAAAACAAATGTTTAAATTGTTAAAGTAGAACCAAAACGGCAAAAAGTTTCATTTGCCTAAGAGCTTCAAAACGTAAACGAACAAGTAAACACCATTGTATGCTACAGCTGTTCCATATAGATATAAAATAAATAAAATATTTTAGAAAGAATTATTTAAATGTCGTTTTCTTCACTGGAAATGGCAAAACAAGGAGAAGGATGAAAAGTTCTAGATGGAGAAACAATTAAAAAAAGAAAGCAAAATTAAAGAAGCAAGGCCTGCAACTTATTGAACGCTATTGAAGGGTGTATGATCCGTTCAGTAATTTTTTATTTCATCAAAAAAAAAAAGAAATATATTTTTCTGCAAACTATTACACTGTGATAGGGTGATAATTAAAATTGTAGACTGTATTTAAAAAAATCTTTCGAAGTCAGAGGACCCCACATTAGACACATATCCGGGGCCCCGCAATGGTTTCTGATCATCTTGTAAACAAATAATTAAATGTTTTCTATCGAAAATAACAGGATATCTAAATTCACAGTAAAAACGATTGTTTTTTTGTTAACTGAACCAGCTAATCTACTATAATTAACATGTGAATTTGGAGAGTATATGCCCAAACTAAAATAGACATACCTATTTCAGTTTGTTAAAATGAGTAAGTGAGTAAATTTGAAAGAAATAAAAAAAGAAAGCAAAAAGGAGAAAAGAAGTTTCCATCTGAAACTTTACTGACAAAACTTGAAAATACATTATTGGAGTTAGACGAAGTTAAAAATTATATATTTTTTTTCTTTTCTGTGGCTGTACGCTGAACCGCTGATAGGTAGTTTTCGCGGATGATTTAATTTCTTGAAAACAGAAAAGCGGTACTTAAAAATTAAATGCATTATATTCTAGTTAATGGTAGGTAAAATCAATTTCTGTAGCGTCAATATTTTTTCTAATCACTTATGTTATATTGGTTCGACTTGAAATTAACACGAACGCAAACAATTTTCAACTTCATTAAAAAGAAAATTTTAATTCCTAATAAGTTTGACACACGTGTTTTCAACACATTTTAATCAACATATAAATTAAAACACTACAATATATAATTCGAATTGAATACAAAAGTTTTATAGTGGGATTACGGAAGAAGAAAATGAAGTAAAAAGTGTATATATGTATAATGCAAGTTGAACGAGCTGCAATCAAAATTTAACAGGTAGCAGTAATTATCAGATTATAAGTTGTTACTCTGTTTAATCATTTTTTCTACTTCTCATGCTGACTGTTTCATTCTATCTTTAATTTATTTGGCACACTTTCTTTTAGTAGTTTGTACAAACAGGTTAAAAGTCACTTACTTTATGGGTCTGCTTTGTAAGTACTAAAAATATTAAATAATAAATCTACTGATAATGAAAATAAAATTGATTTAGATTTATTTTGCTTTCAGTTCTGTAAAGAGCAACTATTATTTACAATAATAGTTGCATTAAGATGTCAAACACTTGGTCCAGCTGTTCGGCTATCAATAGCATATCTAGTATGTATAGTAACTATACGTGACTTTAAATACTTATGAATATTTAATTGAATAATAAATAACGGGTATATACTATATACAAATTTTGGACCATAATCAGTAAATATTGAGACTGTTACTTGAAGAGTTAATTTAGCTCTCTGACAATAATAAGCTATCATAAACATCTCTGTATGAGATAAACATCTTATAAGCTATAAGCAGTCTGTTCAATCACCAGCAGCGCCAGTTTTACCTACAATTCTTTACCGTACACATTACAAACCAACTAATTTTAAAATTTGTACTTACTAGAATCTTGTTTTAAAACACTTGTAGTCGAACTTGTACTTGACGCAAGTGTGGTACAATTACGTTGTGAAGGTACTGGTGGCACTACAGCAGTTGGTTGAACAATAGTTGTTGTCACCACACCGTTAGAGGTTTGTTGAATTGAGGATGGTGGCGGTGGAGGTGGAGGTGGTGGTTGTGGTGCAATAATACTTGGTGGTACTGCAAGAATGGTTGGCTGATGATGATGATGATGATTTATTTGATTAGTAGCTGATGTTGAAGGTACCCACGCAGTTTTTAGATCCTTGTAAGAATAAAAATCGTATATCAATATGTTTCCCTTTAACTTGAAATTTATTTATTTATAGAATATAAAGCTCATGCACGGGAAAAAGAGGAATTTATAATATGAAAATTCGAGAAGCATAAATAGCATTTTCCTTTTTTGAGAGAAGATCTGTATTAATTTGCTTTCTCTGTATTTTGTTTCTAATTTGTCGCCCTAATATTTTTTTATTAAAAAAATAATCCGAAATATAGGAATTTTGATGCTACAATTCAATTAATTATTTATTCGGTTTCATACACAATGTACAATCTTTTCTGTTCAATTTTTGATCGAACATACTGTAAATATATATTATTTACATATAATATATATATATATGTTAATATATATTTAAGTTAAGTACAACAGCCTGGAGGTTTACATATAGAAATCTCTATTTACTCTAATAGAGCGATTATAATAAAAGAGTAGTTTACATTAAATATTAAATTAAATATGAGTGGTTAAATTTAATTTATTTTCCTGTGGTATTTGTTATTTAATTTGAAAAAGTAAATAAATAACTAAATAAATTCAATAAATTTCTCTCGTATATATAAGCTTTTCTTTTTTTGTTAATATCAATTTTCCAATTTCGAAATTGACTAATATGAAAAACGTCGCAATTTTGGTTTATTTTATCAAACATTATTATCAATATTCAATTTTGCGCTTATAAAACCAGAGTTTTAGATTAAAGGTGCGTCCACACTATCACATATTTTTTTTGATAAGTTAGAAAACGAACCTTTGTCTTTGATTGTGCCAGTCCCCACTTTCTTTCAGTTGTTTAGAAACCTATATCGACCTACAAACGGTGGTTAAAATGTTATTATCACTTCTGTCGAGAGTAAGGGCCCGAGTAACAACGATAGCGCCAGAGTAATTAAAATTTAGGTACGCCCCGCATCATGGCTGCAGTACCTCGTACAAGTTGCGAGGCATGTAACAGCAGCGACTAAGAAGAAGATGGAAATATAGTTAACTGAAAGCAAGAGTGAGAAGGAAATTTTTTTCCGTCGTCGAAATATGTGTGTTTGAAAACATTAAAATCCATCCAGGGTCGCATTCGGAATGCAAAAAATAATTATAAAGCCTTTTTAAATTAAGTTCAAATAATAAGCATAAAATGATTTCGTAAAATAGCGCATAAATAGACACAAGTGTTTCTTTGTATTAAAAAGTATATTTCGTAAAATTTAGTTAATTTACACACGTATACAAATCAATTTTCTATTGTCATAAATGTTGTTATTCAGGCTCTGTGTGTTTTGATACGGATGATCTAATCATTTGGCGCCCCCTACGTTTTTTTTTCTTTAATTTTATGTTTTTTTTTTTGTGTCTAGGGTATGGACATTATACACATATGAAACGTGAAGTAGTGCCTAGAAATATTTTACGCATTATTTTGCCACCAATCAATGTTTGACGACCACGAGATCCCAGCTCAACGAGGGACTTCTTAGTTGAACTATCTTGAGCTGGTTACACCTTCACTGAGCCGGGACCTCCTTGTCGCCAAACATTGATTGGTGACAAAACTACACTACTTCACGTTTCATACGATGTCTACATACAGGGTGTTCGCGAAAGGTTGTCTGAAAATTTAACCACAGACTCCTGTGGTTATCAATACAAACAACATTTCTTAATAACTTTTTTTCAGGCCAGACTTGTTTATTTTTATTTTTTTACTTAAGTCTTGAAATTAGAATTAAAAAAATTTAATAAGAAAAATTGAACATGTTTATTTAGTGATAAGAATACCTTTTAAAAAGACTTCAAAATTTAAAAAAAAATGTAAAAGTTATGTAATGTAAAATGGAAAAATTTAAAGTTTTTTATTTAAAATTTTGCAAAATCTATTTTGAAGTTATTTCTTTACATTTAATTTTTTAATTCTAATTTCAATTTTCAATCTAATCTTTTCGTCTAATTTCAATCAGAATGTAAAATCTTTTATCCCATAATACTTTCTATCAAATTGTTTTTAAAGCCAGCAAAAACTATTTGACTTTAGTCATGTCTAGTTTTAAAAAAATGTATTTTCTGAAATCTCCATGCTACCAAATTAGATAGCAAGTTATCAATTACACAAACAGTACTTTACTGTTACCTTTATTAGGGTAATGCAGATTAAGGCAATACCTGCATACCACTAATTATTTGGTGTAATTACTGCAGCAAATTAGTAAAAAACTTCAACTTACCAGGCGAGGTGGTATGGCTTACCACCCCGCTGCCGCCCGCAATTAATAATTCATATCATCACATAAACAAACATCCACAACACTAAACGATGAATACTATGTCAGACAATACAAATTACATTCGACTTTACACTAAAAGTACAATATCCACTTTAATGATTCACAAAACATCACTATCAATTCACTAGAAATTTATTAGTTATTCACAGATTGTGTTCAATATGACCACCATTTTCTTCAATCGCATGCTGAGCCCGATTTGTAAAAGATTCGTGAACTCTTGGCAATTGTTTTGCAGCTTTTTCACGAATTATTCTTCAAACTTCAAAAATTCGTGCATGAAGTTGATCTTCAGTGTCAAGGGACTCTTTGTACACTAGATATTTCATGTGGCCCCATAAATAAAAATCTAAGGGATTTAAATCAGGAGATCTAGCTGGCCACGCAATAGGTCCTCCACGGCCAATCCACCTATTCCTCAAAAAATCCAAATACCTTCCTTCAGTTAAACGGGAAGGTAAAACGAAGGGACCAATCAAATAATTTCCCACAATGCCAGCCCGTACATTAATTCGTAACTGTCTTTGGAAACTACTAAGACGATAAGCATACAGGTTTTCGTATATAGACATATAATATCGGAGAAGTTAAAGATTTATACAAATAATCTAGTTATCAAATTTATCAAAACAGAGCAGACCTAGTTTTTCACCTGAGATTAAATGTTTATCTTTATTCAGTAGCCCACCCAGATTTTTTTTTTTTTGATGAACTGAGGGTGGTGAAACGGTATACCTAATACCTATAAACGTAAATATAGCAAAAATATTAGGCCACTCATTAATTAAGAGCAATCCGTCAATTGGTCGTTAACTAATTTGTTATCAACATATCAAAGCATGTACATTAGTGATAATATATAATTAACGTATCATATTTAACATACATATTAAGTTAGTCCATTTAAATATTAATTCTTTACTAACTTTTCAATCTGCATAGCCCTTTAATTCATATTATGATATATACGACTTAAAAAATTATTACTTGAACATATGTTGATAGAACCATAATTAAAATAAGTAGATTCCATAGACGACATATATTTCATGTATAATTTATATTCTACGTATTGTCGTCCTCTCGTATACGCTTGCAATATAAAAAAAATCTAGTAATTACCATTAAATTACAGAAAAAAAAATTTAGGGGGCTCCAAATTATTAGATCATCCGTATCAAACCACACAGAGCCTGAATAACAGCATTTATGACAATAGAAAATTGATTTGTATACGTGTGTAAATTGACTAAATTTTACGAAATATACTTTTCAATACAAAGAAACACTTGTGTCTATTTATGCGCTATTTACGTAATAATTTAAGCTTAGTATTTGACTTAATTTAAAAATGCTTTACAATTGTTTGTTGCATTCCGAGTGCGACCCTGGATGGATTTTAATGTTTTCAAACACAAATATTTGGACGACGGAAAAAATTTTCCTTCTCACTCTTGCTTTCAGTTAACCATATTTCCATCTTTTTCTTAGTCGCTGCTGTTACATGCCTCGCAACTTATACGAGGTACTGCAGCCATGATGCGAGGCATACCTAAATTTTAATTACCCTGCCGATATCGTTGTAGATAGCCGTTCAGGATAGCGGTCGTAAACGTGACGCTACTATTTTCATTAATCACGAATTATTTCCAAAGCATGCCTATATTTTGTCACAACCAAACCAAAGTTTATAGCCCTTTTACGCTATCCGATTTTATATTTGTTTTTTGACTCAAGCTGCGATTTCTGCATTTACGCTATCATAGTTTGTCTCTCTAACCATATTAAACCATTCGAAATTTCTCGAATAAAAAATCAGTTCACAAATCGAATAGTGTAAAAGGCTTATTAGGTTCACGTTATAACCATTATTTTTATTATGAAGCTAGCTAAGAACTTCTTTCCCAATTCCCCCCAAAATACATTACATACGTATGTAATACGTATATGCGCATTTCAGATAACTTCCTAAAGTTCTATGAGTTTCTGATAATTGAAATATTTTCAATATTAATGACAATATTAATAGTCGTTATTTAAGGGTCTCTTTCCACTTAAGTGATAACAACAGAAACAGGTTTCAGTCATCGGTAAACGTTTTTTGAGATCAAAATATCTCTCAACACGTGATGGATTAATAGCAAATAAAAATTGATGTTATGTATTATGTAGAATTATATATTAAAGATAAAAAAGCACTTTTTTATCCTACTGCATAAGCCTATTTCTATTTTTTAGCAGTGAACAACGATCGGGTTTTATATTAAATCGCTAGCAGGCGCTTGACAAGGCGTAACTCTTATCAAATAATACGTACTGCTAAGCGAACTAACGAATTACTTGTTGTAGGGTGTTAACTGGTGTTGAAATATTACTACTAGCTTGACAGACAGACACTAGCTTGTTTCGGCTTATTGGTACTTTAATAATTAAATAAACAACCGCTTAAAGAGTAATTGACACAATGTCGTCAAAACTAATTTAACACATGATTGGTAACAACAACTTAAAACTAAAGACTTATCCTATTTATACATTTCTTACATCTCCTACTCTTAGTACAGCGTACGTGCTGTCCTAATTTACCTCGGTAACGTATGCACCTTAACTCGGTTATGTTCAGTACCTTTGTTTTAATTTCGTGCTGAAGGGTGCATTCTTAGTTACTTTGATTATTATTCTTACGTCACGTCTATCGTTTGGTTTTGCTACGTACTGTTCACATCCTTGCTTAGATACACGGATTTGCCTACACCAACGTGCTTGTTCTATAAAGAATGCCGCGCGTTGTCTTTTATAATAGTAAACAATAAATATTTAATTGTTTGGTACTCAGTTTATGTTTACATTTAATCTATTTACACATTTCAAGTATAATATTGTTGTTTAATAATTATGATTATTCTAATTAATTCAACAATTTAAGTTATGTTTTCAAAATAAAAAACATATTAGCGGTGGTTGCCTGTCTACCCCGAGTTCCTTGTTTGCACCATATGTTCTGCTGCCCTTCCCTGTGACGTCATGTATTGTTCACCAATGAACATCTTGTCAGCCTCCAGGCGCAGGGCAACATTTTCCTTAAGCTTATATAGTTTTCTACATATTATTACCAACCTAAGCTATGCCACTTTGTTCTATATTAAGTCTTTACACCGTGGTGACGTCGTGGTCTTCTCGAAGTGGCATACCCAGTACGCTCGTTTCGCAGGATAGTGTGGTAACCTGCTCTCCTGAAAACAGTGGGCGCAGCATCTCCGTAAGGCCGCTCCGGTCGGTGGTTTGTGAGCTGGTTGCTGGCGACTGTCTTTTGACTCTGTTCAGTAGCACTTTATACCCATATACTCCCACTACTGCCGCCAATATGACCCCGACTATAATGGTGGTGACGATCTGACATGTTGGGTCACATGCCGCCAGATTCGGGCGTCTAGATCCTGTTGGAACTCTTGTTCTGAGTGCATAATGCTAGTTAGATGGTCTGCCGTACTCAGAACCGTCTCGTTCAGACCTCCCTGCCATCATACTTGTCACGTTCATGCTCTGGGGAACATGTCTACTGAAACCATGGCTAACGCTTACGCTGTCGTGACGCCGTGGCGTTAGAATGTTTCTGGATGTTTTGAGGATGCATCCAGAGTTCAGTTTGACCAATCCTGAACCGCTAATAACTTCTTCATGGCGTATGCCATGACATATAAAGACCACGGACAACGGTTGATTGGTGACGAACAACCACATATTAAGGGTGTGTATCCGTTTCCAGATGACCCCCCGGAATGTTACTTTTATCACTGGACACGGACTCCGACGCGGCCTGCGGATGCGTATATGCGACGGATACTTCTCCTATATTCTGCCTACTCCTTCTGCTACTTTTGCTGGTGTTAGGAGCTCCGGGAACTTTTCTTTTTGTAATCGTACGTAATCATTCGGCTTTCGCCATGGTGTATAATTTCATTTATGAAATTTCACTCGATATTCACATTCACTTATGATCAGTGACAGTTAGATAAGAAAGTATGAATTTTAAGACGAGAAATTTTGCGACGTTGTCAACTTGCTATTTTTCTAATTTTACGCCGAAATTATTAAATTCACTTATGATTAGTGTCAATTAGATATAAAATTATGAATTTAAAGTAGAGAAATTTTGCGACGTTGCCAATTTTCAATTTTTGTAATTTTGCATTAAAATTGTAAAATTCACTTATGGTAACTACTGCTAATTATGGTTTGATTGTTCTGGGTGCCTTATAGAGACTTCCTATTTATAATTCGGGTCGGGTTCTTCGACTATGCTTTGTAATTCCCAGATTACAGTTCGAGGTTACAGAGTATTAGACGGAAGTACAGTCCTTCATAGACGAAACCTTTGATATATTACATGTAGTCAATGTAATTAAACCATTTATATTAACGGCTATTTTCGCTGTGTCGATGCGGAATAAGTTCGAGTACTCATATTATTTAGCCCGGGAAGTAACCCCCGGACGAAGTCGGGTTTATACACTAGTAATTATATAAAGTAGAAGAAAAATCATCTAATAATCAAATTTTTCAGTGCTGCCGTATGCAATTCAACCTTTAGTAAGCACTTACTCAAGGGAATGAAGTTATTCGACTATGAGATGCACAGTGTAAGTAACAGTGAGTTTTACTTCAATAAGGTATACTTAAGGGTTACGTGAGTATGGGACTATGAATACGACCATAAATGTTTGTATACAGGCGTCGGAAATGTTGAGATCATCTGAAACAGTGTTATTTAAATTAATGGCTAAAACCAAGGGTGCCGCCGGAGTTTGTTCAAGGGGAGTATTCATCATGAAAGGGACATGTGTGTATTTATTATAATAATTTAATAATTCAACTGCAACGAAGTTACTAAATGTGAGAATGTTTTAATAATTTAATTTCGCTGGGAAGGGAAATAGAGCTACCTATGGTCGCCGTTCACAAGAAAGAATTTGTTTATTTAAGAAAACTATTCCGACCATTCACTTTTCGGACACTTTACGTATAAGACCGATTTTCAATACCAATCATATGGTATTGATTATTTTATTAATATTAATTAAGCCAATGAATGACCGTAGTATCAAATATTTAGTTTATGTTCTGTGATATGTTTTTTGCCTAGAATTGGCTCCGAAATTAATGTTTAGATTATTATAAAATGGATTTATTCTTTATTTTTGTCTTAATGTAAAATTCCATTTTCTAAGTGTTGCGTCCACCGATTTTCATGAAATAAAAACAAAATATTATCTATGATTATCTCCGAAGACAATGCCCTTGTAACCAGACACGTCGCCTTTATCGAATGTCATTAAATTGCAACTCGACAAGGCATTATCGACTATAAAAATTGATTATTATCGAACTATAAGGTTTTAACCGAATACGTACTGTAGCAGGAACCACTCCTATGCGCATCTAGCATTCCCCACTACGCGCCTTCCGAATTACGCGACCCCACCGGCTATCGGTGCCACGCCAACACCGATAGCCGCGAAATATTCCGTTTTTGTGTTTATGTTGTTTATGTTGTGGTGCCTGCTGCCGTTTATGTTGGGTAATTATGCTGAGGTCCAGTGGTAGAGAGTAAGTTTTTAAGTTTATGTTTTTCTATTTTTTCTCTTTGCTTGATTTTCGCTTTTTTTACTGGACCCAACTACTATGTATGTTTATGTTTAGTTTATTATTTATCAGAGTTGTATTTTATTTTATTTGAATTTTATAACATGATGTTTTTAGTATTTCTTCTGGCTTTTCTTTCACTCTTTCCTGAACCCTAGACTATTTTCTCCACTGTCTAAAAGCTGCTCGTACAGGCTTTTTCCCCACCTTTCCCTTTGGAGTTGTGAGATAGCGGCAAGGCATCAGAAATCAAAGGGTGGCGCCCGAGCAAGAAGCCGAATTATTCGAAGAAATGGTTGAACCGACAAATGGGCGTTACACAACTTAATATATATATTAAGTTGTACACCCTGTATATATATACAGGGTGTTAATTTAGAGTTGTAGAATATTGACACCACGTACTCTTGACATCAATATCAACTTTTCTTAATAACTTTTTTCCGAAAAATCAACTTTAATTAGTTCACAATGTTGCGCAACATTTAAAAGCTGCTAGAAACAGTTTGATATCCACTGTACTCTACGGCGACTTGAGCCGGCCGAACGTAAAAAATCGTTATCAAGGCAGGCGTGAGTGACGTCGATGAAATAACACGTGCAATGACTCGCCCACACAGTAAATGAGGGAAGGTCAAACTTGTTTAGTTTTATTTTTTTATTTGTCTTGAAATTAGAATTAAAAAAATTTAATCAGAGAAATTAAACATTTTTTATCAAGTTTTGAAAACACGTTTCAAATACAGTTTTATTACAAAGACACAAAATTTAAAAAAAGTTATAAAAGCTATGTAATGTAGACCAGAAGAAGAAATTTTATTTAAAAAAATTCAAAATCTGTTTTGAAGTTTATTTAATTTTTTTAATTCTAATATCAACTTTGTTGGCGCAATATTGTTCTATTGCATAGTACTATCAATTATTTTGTTTTTAAAACCAACAAAAACTTCTTTACTTATGTCTAGTTAAAAAAAATGTACTTTTCCTAATCTTGCTAGCAAATCAGATAGCAAATTACAATTACACAAACAGTTCTTTAATGTTATCTTCATTAGGACAAAGCAAATTAAGACAATACCTGCATACCACTAATAATTGGTGTAATTATTACGATAAATTAGTAATAAACTTCAACTTACCAAGCGAGATGGTATGGTTTACCACCCCGCTACCGCCCGCAATTAATAATTCATATCATCATTTAACACATGTCCACAGCACTAGACAATGAATACTACAATAATACTACATTAGACAATACAAATCACACTTAACCTTACAATAAAGTACAAGATCCAGAGTAGTAATACATTACAACATATCACACTATCAATTCATTAGGAATTTATTAGTTATTTACAGATTGCCTTTAATATGACTACGATTTTTTTCAATCCTATGCTGAGCCAGATTTATAAAAGATTCATGAACTCCTGAGAATAGTTCTGCAGCTTTTTCACGAATTATTCTTTTAAGTTTAAAATGTCGTGCATGTAGTGCATCTTTAGTACAAAGGGCTCTTTGTACACCAGATATTTCCTGTAATCCCATTAATAAAAATCTAAGGGATTTAAATCAGGAGATCTAGCTGGCCACGCAATAGGTCCTCCACGGCCTATCCACTTATTTGGAAAATTTTCATTCGAAAACGATCTAACACGAAAGCAAAAATGAGGCGGAGCTCCGTCATTGATAGACCATGTATCATGACGTATATACATCATTTTAATGAAATATCTTCCAATAGTTCCCATACGTTATTTCTTAAGAATTCCAAATACGTTTCTCCAGTTAAACGAAAAGGTAAAACATAGGGGCCGATCAAATAATTCGCCACATGGCCGACCCATACATTAATTCATAACTGTCTTTGCAATCTGCTACTTGCGGTTGCGACGAATAGAAACGTTGTCTGGGGAAATGTTAATTTTTACACGTAACACATACACGTAACACTGTGTAATTAGAAACTTCGACATGCCGCGTAATTTCTCGATTACTGGCAGACGGGTGATTAGCCATTCCGTAGCTAGGTATTCATACACATACACCCACACAACTCAAAAAAAAATTTCCAAAGAGATTTCTGTGTCTTTGTCTTGCTCATGTACATAGTATTTCATCTCTCTCTCTCTCTCTCTTTCGCTGTCGAATTAAATGGATTGCACCACCACTACCATTCCATTGCTTCTGCTGGTAGATTGTTTCTTTCTAATTATCTTGCATGTTGGCAATTATTAACAATTCTGTAAGCCGTGAATAATGAAGATAGGCTCCGAGTAATTTTTGGCGGTTTTTACTAAAAAAGGTCAAAATCTGGATTAGGATAATCCAGATTTTGATAAATCCATCCATCCATCTTAGGATAAAAAAAAACAATTAAAATGATCTTTATTAATGTTGAATTCAGTGATCTGAACCCAGGCTAAGTCGGGTACTTCAGCTAGTTCGGAATAATTTTTGTTATTACCATCTTATTCACGTTATTTGACTGTGTCTATCTGCACTTCAAACGGAGGAAGTGATAATCATTACTCACTCGATTACCGACCTAACCGATACTGCTCTGGTTCATTTTTTGCCTTTTCGATGATTTCTATTCATAAATATCTGATGGAATTGATCGAATATAGGATTTTTTAATTAAATTTTAACTTTAGTTACGTGTATTAATAATTTGACTATACTTATATTAAATATAGAAATTCATTATCAAAATAGTGGTAGCTTGTTTATATTTAGTTAATTAATTATCACTGTAAAAGACCCAGAGTCTTCTTTTTGTTGCGGTAGAACGAGAAGTGAAAAGACAAACAGATAAAAAAAGTGTTATTATTATAATTATAATGCACAGAGTAATATTTCCATATAAGTGATCAGGGCTCACGCAACATCGCATGTACACTAAATTTATACGGTATCGGTGGTGGCGGTTGTAACAAAAATGATCACACAATCATACATACATGTTCGTATGAAAAAATTAAAAAAAGGGCGACTAAATTCTGTGGAATAATCCACTTATGAAAAAGATATGTCTGCAAAAATAAAAATGAATGTCTTTGTTTTCTGTTGAATAGCGTGATAATTAAGTATTTTACTGCAATGGAAATTCTTAATAGAGTATTTTTTGGAATGGATACGATGATAAAGACTCAATCTTGGCACAGCATTGGGATATCATGTCTAATAGGTTGTGATAAGAAACAAAACTGTGGCAATGATGCCACGTAATACAAAATGCAATCTCTATATATATAAAACAGAAAATGGCCGAGTGAGTGAGTGAGTGAGCGAGTGAGGGAGTGTTGTTCGTTTTATGGTTTCACCTCGGTGATCACGCGTTCTTTAGTTGTAAATAGAAAACCGAAGACGGTGCATCGCACGCTGAGACCTGCAACCAATCACGCAGTGTGTATGGCAGTATGATGGAGTATGTATTAGGTGTTGATGGATGTTTGAATTTTTATGTAAATCTTAATATACAATTTAAATTTATATTTTTTAAATATAATCTATAATTTAAAGATAAGATAGGACAGATAAAAAATAATGAATTTAAAGAACAGAAATTTTGCAATGTCGACAATTTTCTATTTTTTTGTATTTAACGCTAAAATTTTAAAATTCGCTTATGATCAATGGCAATTAGATAAGAAATTATGAATTTTAAAGCGGGAAATTTTGTACAGTGTCAACTCGCTATTTTTTTAATTTTATGCAAAAATTGTAAAATTCACTTATAATTATTGGCAATTAGATAAGAAATTATAGATTTAAAGACGAGAAATTTAGCGTCGTTGCCAATATTCACTTTTTCTAATCTTACGTTAAAATTGTGGAATTCACTTATAATTAGTGGCAATTAGACAAAAACTTTAAAGAAGCAAAATTTTGCGACGTTGCCAATTTTCCATTTTTCTAATTTTGCATTAAAATTGTAAAATTCGCTTATGGTAATTAGTGGTACTTTTGGTTTGGTTGTGAGTTCCGCGTTATAGAGAATTCAAATTTATAACTTGGGTCGAGTTCTTCAACTATGCTTTGTAATTCCCATCACCTAGGTTACAGAGTATTAGACGGAAGTATAATCCTTTATAGACGAAACATTTGATACATTACATGTAGTCAAATAATTAAAACATTTATATTAACGGCTATTTTCGCGGTGCTGATGAGGAATAAGTTCGAGTACTGATAGTATTTAGCCCGGGAAGTGACCCCCGGACGAAGTCGGGTTTATACACTAGTCATATCATATATTGTAACGATGTTTACTTACAGAAGTTATAGCCACCAAGCCCTAGAATAATCTCAATGACACATATTTTTAATAAGTCAAATTGTGGTCAAATCAAAATATTCTATCAATCTAAAACTTTTTTTAAAGACATAGATTATTCACGACGGTAGGCCGGTAGATCCATAGAATAATTAGAATCATTGAGAATATTCTAGGATGTAGATTTTGTATATATAAGGCCTCAATTCTTGCTCTCGCTATCAATTTTAATATTATTCAGATACGCGTCATTTAAATAAATAGTTGTATTAAAATTAGCTCAGTTGATCTGTAAATAAATAGTCTGTGTTCTTATATTGTTCGAACAGTGTTTTCTATATTGCGTTTATTAATTGTGTTTATTGTTTTGTGTTTTCTTTTTAATAAGTTTAACTAATTAAATAATTTTTAATTCGAACTGTGATTATTTTTGTACACCCTTCTGAACTCCCAAGAGTAGAAAGTTACAATATTATATGAGCTATAAATTTAAACTGCTAAAATGGAACAGAATTGAACACTAAATAGTTTACATTGGAAGACAAATGTTTCAAATCTCTGCATCAGCTGTTATTTTACATAAACCTATTTTGTCTTCTTTACTGGCAACTATTAGATGTAAGATAAAACTACAAGATAAAATTTATTTTCAATTATTGTCTCGTGCTCGTGTATTACCTTTATTATTATTATTTTTTCTAATTTCTGCTACAAATGCGTCTCCGGTTTCCAAAAAGGAAAGAACATACAAACAAAATGATACTTAATCCGGTTGTATCGAAATCAAGCTAGAAACACGAATCTCTTGTTACAAATTATTTATTTATTTAAAGAGAAGAAAATGAAGAAAATGAATGCGAAGATATTCGTCTTTTAAATAATTATGACAATAATGACTGTCCTAGATGGTATAGTAGAGTGGAAAGTAAAAGGGTAGAGCAGAGAGAGTATGTGTATACGTGTTGCCTTTTAATGGTTTTTATTTTCGAAACCAGAAATTTTGCATTTTTTTCCAAAAAGTTATGCGTCAAATTTTTATTGTGTTTTTGGGGCTGGCTTTAATTAAAAGGGGAAGATTAATGAAATTTTTTTTTTATAATTTTGGTATTATTGGAAAATTATTGACGATTTGAAACCCGGAAACTTGCTAAAACACAGCTAATCACCATTAATACAGTAAAACATTTACTAACGGCAATTTCGCTATAACGGTTACTTCCATAATCGGCAACTTTTTGATTTCAACGAATGGCTTATATGAGATGCCTGCTATTTAACACCTCTTAAATACGACCAACTTCACATAATGGGCACGGCCACTACATAATGTACACGTCTAACGTATTCCTATGTAAAATCACCTCTTGATAACGGCCGGAATTTCAACAAAATTTTATTATTAAGATTAGAAAATATATTTTATTTTCTATTTAATGAGCTAAAATCCAATTAATACCACGATTTAGTAGCACAATGGGCACAGGCCCATTGTGCCGACGCCTTCGGGAAAGAGCTCGGCAGGTTTAACTTGCCATACTTTCACGCCCGTACTTCTATTACTCCACAGGACGCCTGCGACCCCTTTCTTCGTTAAGAGAAAGGTTTGCTTAGTATACCCTGTCACGCTGTCCCCGGTTGTGAACGAGGCCGCCCGGGTACTAACTACTTTATCCTGTCAACGACCTCTCCAATACCTTCAAGAAAGAGTAGAATTTCCCTGGTTCCACCTGCCATATATCCTCTTGTTCCATGTAACTAGAACCCAGATACCTACTCCTGCTATATACCAGTCCATCGCAGTAGCAGACTATATGAGGTTAAGTTTCCTCTGGGTCTCCACAGAATATACATTCAGATTCCTTCTCTGAAATTCTGGCCAGGTAGCTGCCAACTAACCAGTGACCCATAAGGGCCTTAATGATGTTCCTCAGCTTTACCCCGTCCATCACTAGTAACTTCTTAACTTCTCGCCCTGGCTTAGGCCCTCCTACGAAGGCCTTGTTCTGGCAAAATTCATCACGATCAAGTCCCACATCCAGATACTTTCCAGATGTCCAGTCCCCGATGTCCCCCCTCATCTAGTTCAAGAACCGGCTCCGGCCCACATATGGCTTCCTACTGGCCACTTGAGCTAGCTCATCGGCCGTCTCATTTTCCGCCGCTGGACTATAACAGTATATCTAAATATGCTGAGACTTATACTTATACCCAACTAGCAATTCATGGTTGTATAAAGGTGATAAGAATATTCTCATCACTAAATTTATAAAACTACATTAGTGTTAAGAACATTTTACAAACGTTCTTAAAATCCCTATACAACCGATATAGGCGCAGGTTATACAGCAATTTAGTTCGTTAAAAAGTTTTATTAATGTTGCGACGAGCTGCTATATAACAGTTTTACAACATATAATCGACGCTTACATAGGTAATATACATGCATTATACAGCCATTATAAAGTAAATCGAATTGGTCGGTAAAGCACCATTATACAGCTTTTTCAAGATATTTTTAACTTGTACATTACTTTGAAAAACAATTCGGTTGTATTATTATTCCCAACAAAACGATTTTTCCGATATGTTTGTTCTTTAATAGTGTTGCTAACAGAATACATGCACAGTTTCTATGAAGGACTGAAAATGTTGCGAAGTTTGACATTTCTCAAAAATATATGTATAGGATTACTACATATTAGTTTGACCAAATAACTTCATTACGATCTAAAATTTTCATGCCGTTCAAATTTTGTAATGAAGTATAGACGAAATATAACACAAAATTTACGCGCGCAGTAAAAATTGCATATTTCCATTAAATCATATATTTTTTTTAGTAAATACAAAATACAAAAATAATAATTTTTGGTCTTGACTTACTCAAATGTACTACTGATTGTTTTTTGAAGTGATTTAAAATCATTTCATATTAACTAAAGCTTCAACTTTGTTTCTTACAATTTACAATTTTTTTTAATGACGAAAGAAATAATGATTATTCGTGCGGGATATATCAATATGGCTGACAATTAAGAGCAAATTGGTTGTGATTGATGCTTTTACACAGCAAAAATAATTCATGTATTGATTATTACATCAATGTAATTCAATGTAATGAATATTACATTGAATATTACATGCACAAAAAGCTGCAGAACAATTCCCAAGAGTTCACGAATCTTTTATAAATCGGGCTCAGCATGCGATTGAAGAAAATGGTGGTCATATTGAACACAATCTGTGAATAACTAATAAATTTCTAGTGAAT
This sequence comes from Platypus cylindrus, assembly GCA_949748235.1. Lineage (NCBI taxonomy): Eukaryota > Metazoa > Arthropoda > Insecta > Coleoptera > Curculionidae > Platypus > Platypus cylindrus. The sequence goes on along the minus strand of OX456488.1, from coordinate 48,472,074 downwards.
TGATAGTGATATTTTAGTGAATCATTAATGGGGATATTGTACTTCTAGTGTAAAGTTGAATGTAATTTGTATTGTCTGACATAGTATTCATTGTCTAGTGTTGTGGACACCTGTTTATTTAATGATAGCTGATTAATTGCGGGCGACAGCGGGGTGGTAAGCTATACCACCTCGCCTGGTAAGTTGAAGTTTTTTACTAATTTGCTGCAGTAATTACACCAAATAATTAGTGGTATGCAGGTATTGCCTTAATCTGCATTACCCTAATAAAGGTAACAGTAAAGTACTGTTTGTGTAATTGATAACTTGCTATCTAATTTGGTAGCATGGAGATTGCAGAAAATACATTTTTTTAAAACTAGACATGACTAAAGTCAAATAGTTTTTGTTGACTTTAAAAACACTTTGATAGAAAGTATTATCAAATAAAAGATTTTACATTCTGATTGAAATTAGACGAAAAGATTAGATTGAAAATTGAAATTAGAATTAAAAAATTAAATGTAAATAAATAACGTCAAAATAGATTTTGCATTTTTTTTTTTAAATAAAAAACTTTAAATTTTTCTATTTTACATTACATAACTTTTACAATTTTTTTTTAAATTTTGAAGTGTTTTTAAAAGGTGTTGTTATGGCTAAATAAACATGTTCAATTTTTCTTATTAAATTTTTTTAATTCTAGTTTCAAGACAGAAGTAAAAAAATAAAAATAAACAAGCCTGACCTTCAATCATATATGTGATACGTAACAAGCCATTGAATGTTTTTTCCATCGCGTCTCTCATGGCTGTTTCAACAAGGGTTGTCTACTGTTGCCTGCGGTGATCCGCCGCACAGTACGGTGAATATCAAACGTTTTCTAGCCGTTTTTAAATGTTGCGCAATATTGCGAAATAATTAAAGTTGATTTTTCGAAAAAAAGTTATTAAGAAAAGTTTTTTGTATTGATGTCAGGAGTACGTGGTTAAATTTTCTGACAACCTTTCGCGAACACCCTGTATATATATATATTATTTTCTCACACCACCAATACGACACGTACCTTAAATGGTTGTATATTTTTACACAACAATTACACAATATTAATACATTTTTCTTTCGTTTCAAAAAAGCAAAGTAGATTTGAATGAATTCATATTTTTTGTTACAAAAACGAAAACTGGAAACCGCATTTCAGTTTTCCCCTTTTGTTTTGTTATTTTTTTTTTGGTAGAGAGGCAAAAAATACATTTTAATTAGCTATGCGCCTTTTTATTTTTCTAAAAGTAATGTCTCGTCCGGGCGTTCATTATCATTACTACGTTTTTAAATGAAATTATAATGAAATATATAGTATATACCTGCACAATTTCAACAAAAGAAAAAAAATGTTTTGTTTAATTGCTATAAAAACAGACACCTTTCATTCCTTTGCAGATGGGCATTTCATGTACATCAGCTCTCATCCACAGTCCATATCGCAAGAGTTCTATAAATTTTACGTAAGACAGCATCAATTTAGTGAATGAAGTAGACTTACCATAGTTATGTGGGGTAACTCTCACAGCTCGAAAAACCTATATGTATATTATTCATGTATTTTCATATAGGTAAAATTTACTGCATAAAAGTGGCTACAAACTTTCTAAACCAGAATAAGGGTCCGCATCCGCCTTGCGAGATTTCTAGCTAGCTAGTGCTCAATAAATCAAAAATTAAAAAAAAATCCCGTCTCCTAATACACGGTCATATTCTCTCTCACTTTGACTTAGTCTGTTTCTCATATTCCTTTGTCTTTTTTCTAGATGCTAGCTTTTTTTTAAACTGTATACTTGGTGTGGTTACTTTTTGTAAAAAAAAATTATGACGGTATACTAGGAAACTCGTAGACTCGTATGCTAGCAACAAGCAAACAAAGAGAGAAGCATATGACAAAGTACATAAGAGGAAATGAGACAGACGGTTTTAAATAAACACGTAATAAACATACTGCATCGAAATAAAAAGCAATAAATTATAACAAAAAAAGAAAGTATCCATATCGTTTTGTATTGAAAAGAATAGCAGTAAATATAGAAAAAAGTTAAGTAAAAAATAAATTTTAAATAATATTAAAAATTGTATTTTTTTGTCCAGAATGTCGTAAAAGATCAAAAATAGAAATGCTATTGGTAATGAAAAGAATGATGCAGTTAATTTTCATATTGAAAATTATTTTCTAATTTGAGAAACAGTTTTTTTTTGTAAATGGTTAAAGGTATTAATTGAGAGATATTATCCAATGCCATAAAAATTGACATTATTTCTAAAAATGTCAATTTCCTTTTTACTTTATTTCTCTCTATAAATATTTCTCTTTTCAATACAAGCGATAGATGTTTTTTTAAATTTATTTCTTTTCCTTATTAGTCATTATGTTTTCTACGTATTTATTCTTAAATCTTTCTGTCCTACTTCACTTATGTACGATAACCTATACTTCCCTCTCACACCATACGAGTTTCTTCTGTCTCATTTCCACTTATGTACTTTGTCCTATATTTCTCGATTTGTAGCACTCAGCTAGTATGCGAGTTTTCCTATAAACTAGCAGAACCTCGTAAATTAAAAAAAAAAAATTAAAAACGACAACTTTACAACGGAATAAAAAGATAACGCCTAGAGAAACAGAGAAAAGAATATAAAAGTATAATATATATATAAGAAAAAGTCAGAAAGAATATGAACGGGTGTATTTCATTCATTGATTTCATTCATAATTGTGTAGCAGGCGGAATTTATTTTTAATTTTTGATTTATTGAGCACTAGCTAGCTGGTAAACTCGCAAGACGAGTGCGGACCCTAAAATGTATAGCCGTTAGCGATGCGGTCAAACGGAACCTTTGTTATAATTCAATACATAAATGCATGTGCTCGTACTGTAGATTATATAACAAAGAAAATACGCCTGCGTTTACAACAAATCTAATGGAAATTATATATTTCATGGCGGTTCTTTATTCGTTCATGAGTCAATGAAAGCACACAGGTTGTTTTTTGCACACTAATGGAAAGAAATTAACCCCCGTCACTCCTCTTCTATCTCTAGTGGTTGCTTGTTTGTTTGTTTTTAATCAATTATTAAATAAGCTACTTTTCCATTAAAATAAATACGTGAATAAATAAATGTTTATATATGTACATACTTAGACAGAATGATCATAAAAATAAAAATGAAGAATATAATTATTATATTTATTGAGTGACAATTTATACTGTCTCTTTCTTTCTCTTCGCTGAGATGACTGTTCGATTCGTTATTCTACTATGTACATTAAACGAATTAATTGTGCTTTCCGCTATGCATTTGCTGCGTATCTCGTAACTTATTGCTTCCACAATTGGCAGCAAAGTAAATGACATGACAAATGAAATTTTATGTATACATACATACATACATAATTATGGATGTATTTTAATGCGAAATTAGGCCGAAATATGCACGGCATGAGGTTCATTAATCTGTTAGAAGAATGCAAATATGTCATGCATTATGTCATTCCAAAAGAAGTTGAACCAACCCATCTTAAGCTGTGGATTCGGCACGGCGACCCAAAATGACGCGACCGGAGACCGACATGTGTTTCACTACACGCTTCATAAGTATTAGTCTTATTCTTATATTCCTTATCTAGAGAATATACAAGAGAAGGAATACTTCTGCAGCGTATGGTGAAAACGAATGTTTGGTCGCTGTGCTTTAATAGATACAGCTTTAATACACACAGAAATAGCCGTTGCTTCGAGTTGTAAATGCGCTGAATGAACGGGAGGGGAATAAATATTGGAAAGGAGAATTTCCTACTTTTATATTTATTTTATCTTATTTATTCACTTTTATTTGGCAAATTGGAAATACTACTGGAAAGTTTCAAGAGTAAAAACATGTTAAAGCCTTTCAGATCTTGACTCATTCAGCATTTCTTTGTTCTCTTTCCTTGTTGCTAGCAACAATGCAGTGACACTTCGCTGTTCATTTTACTCTCGTCTTTTTTATTCAGGATGCTAAAAGACCCGTAAAGAGCCAAAAATCAAGTTGTTGCTCGATTTTTTTTACGTTAAACTTTTTACCACCTTCAATCGCAACCAATACTTTTGAAATGTTTGTTGACGAATGCTGGTAAATGAGTAAATTTTTAACTACGAAAGTTTAGCTTTTATGGAAACACTTTTTCAAGAAAAGATGGGGTAGGGCGAAACTTTATTCTGGAGTCGAGGTACTTATTTCTGATTCGAAGAATTAACCAACACACACAAAGAAAACAAAAATTAATATTTCAACAATAAAACTATTTACAGGAGCAGCTGAATATTTCTTATTCGATAATTATAGCATTTTATTTCAAATGCGGGAATATAGGATTTTAGCTTTCTTATTTTAGAAAATATAGTAATTATAAATATAATCATGATAAATAAATTATTGTTTGCCTATACAATAAGCCTAAACAGAAAGCTAGTGTAATCAAGGGATGAGGTTTACTTACTTTATTTACTAGACGTAGTAAGGCAAGTTACAAAATTATTTTATTAATTGTTTGATTTTATTATTTCTAATGACTAATTTAGGAAAAATTGACTCAGTAAAAAAACTATAAAATTTCTGTTGGTTGACACTTAAATGTCCTTTTTCAATAAGTTTTGCTGAATTATATAAGATATGCAATATTTTTAGGATACATATCTTATATTTACATCTTATTCTCATATTTATTTGGAGTTATTTTTTTCATAAACTTATTCATTTTTTTACATTTTTTTTTTGTATTTTGAAATTAACACTGAAATTTTGGAAATGGAAATAAATTGGGAAGGCAAAAAACCGTAAAAAATGGAAAGAAGTACAAACACTTACAATCTAGCTAAACAATAAACTTTTAAGGTTATCAAAACTTATTTTCTATAAAAATGCATAATATATTATTACGCATGTATAATCATAGATTGCCAATTTTTTTTGCATGTTCTTGTAACCCCAAATTGAACTGATTGCAGAAAACTACACTTTAAAAACATTTGTGGACATATTAAACACTTACTCTGTTGAGCATGATTCTTTGTATATTTACTTACATAACCTACAGTGATTTTAATTTAAACTGAAATAACAAAATAACTAGCTGAAGTAAAAGCAACTCTTACTTTATTGTTATAATGTTCAACATATGGGACCGAATTGTTGTCGCCGGCGGTCAAGACCTAGAAATAATAAATGAAATAACATACAGCACATTCTATAAACAACAAACAATAGAGAATTGTCCTCTTCTCTATTTGTATTTTATTTCGATTTCTAAATGAATAAGAAAAGAAAAAAAATATTTGTGTAGTTTCAAACAATAATGGGGAAAAATTGGAATTGAAATGTTTCAATTTTATCCGCACTCACACTGGACTATACAGGTTTATAAACGTTAATAGTACTTTTCTAATTTGCTGCTTTTATACCATTTTACCAACATTTTTATTTTAAAATACGTCTACTCTTCCACAAGCAATATAGTGAATTTCAGTAACCAAATTTTTGTTAATTTGTTAGGTTATATCGAAAACTATCTGCTAGTTTAACGCCGTATGTACATCTAATTTTAACTGTCAGTTGTCATGTCTCTTTTTTTTGACGTTTTTTGAAAGATTTAGAAGCGGCGTTGCCAGATTTTCAGTGTACTAGAAAATTTCGTGGAGGTAACAGCTCTCTGTGTGTATTATAATTTATTTTTTTATTGTGAAATAGAACAACAAATGAAATATATTGGAGATTTATTCAATAGAAATGAAAATAAAATGAATACATACGTTTTTACAATATGTATACACGAAAATTATTTGATTTCGGCAAACTATGTAAAATGAAAGCACATGTAAATTTGATGATGCAATTAATACAATTAATTAATAACACCGCTTCAAACTATAATACAAATTAATATGTCGTGATCCCAAAGAAAATCTTTTTAGTAGCATTTATTGTTTCACTATCGATTTTAATTCTTTTAAAATGTTTTTCTCCTCATTAGTAAAAACTTCCACTATGTTGTTGATTCATCCATCGAAAATAACCATTAAGTTTCAAAAATCGGCATCAAACTCATACTGTGTGCTTCAATTATGTAATTACATTTAGATAAAAAAATAAAATTTCTACCTCAACTCAAAACTAAAAAAAATCGTCTTGCAACGGAACGGAACACATGCAATACCCCCAGAGAGCTGTTACCTCTACGAAATTTTCTAGTGCACTGCAAATCTGGCAACGCCGCGTCTAAATCTTTCAAGAAACGTCAAAAAAGTGACATGACCGCTGACACTTAAATGTAGATGTACATACGCCGTAAGTTTAAAGTGTCAAATAATTGGTTCACCTAATACCAATCATCTTCAACGCAAATGTAAAAGTTACTAATTTAAATGGCGGATGCAAGTAATTTTGAAAAGTAAATTAATTATTTATTAGTAAAAATATCCTCACTAGAAAATATAACGTAAAGCATTGGTGGAAAAAACCTGATTATTAAGTTCCTTCATTGCAACCACACACCCATACTCGCAGGCTATTGCTATATGTATTCAAATATTCCTTATATGTATATAACATATAATTTTTTTGTCTATCCAAGTTTTTTTGTATCCACACCCTACTTAAATTAATAGCGTTTTATTTAATTATAGGTAATTAATAGTTATAATATAGGTAAAATTTAAAATATGAAGTATGATAGATACTTTGGATGGACATTTTAGGTATGTACTTCTCATAAACATCCAATATTGTGACGATAAAATAATCAGAAATTGTAGCCAATAGTCAAAAAATTGGAAGATTTAATAAAATCTAATAAGCGTCTTAAAAATGTGCAAGTTTCATCCCACTACATTGTAGTGGGATAGTTTTCAAAATATTCACGAAAAGCGAAATTCGTGAATTTCTGTTTCTTTGAATTTATCTGTGGAAGTACTCATATTTTGTATTTGACTTTAAGCCTTTTTTAAGCACTATTTTACTAAACACAGAATTTCGCAACTGTGTCTCTATTTAGCCCACCCTGTTTTTGTTGCGAGTTTCGAAATTCCTGTGCATTAACGCGAATTTGAATCACCCTGTATTTGCGTGTTTGCCAGTGTTATTTATTTTATGATTTATGAAAATATTGAATTTTGAAACTTCCGGTTTGTATATAGGGTAATAAACATACACAAAGTTGCTAATAAAATTAACCTGGCCTTCTATTGCCGAACATTCAAATTTAGAAAGCGTATACTTTTCCATTGGTTTTAAGCAATCAAACATAGAGGGTTTTCTTTAGTGAGTTAAGTTATACGCTTTTTAATTCGAACGCTCAATAATAGGACTTGCTGGATGGAACTTACATTTTGTATGGAAACTTGCTGTCCATACAAAAAATTCTACTTAATAACTTTTTTTTAATCACTTTTACTTTCCTGTTAAAAATATGCAATAGTAGAAATTCTTAAACAAATTTCTTAAGCACTAAAAAAACTAACCCAATAGGTAGATTACATATGATGATGCATGACCTGCTGATTGCAGAGCCCTGGCTTAAAATCATTTTGATGTTTGTTAATCAACATCTGTAAGTGTAGTGATCTGTAATAATTCGGCTATCTAAAAGTTCACTAGTATGGTTTATTTTACACTGCATTTCAACAGCTAGTTAAATAACTAGCTGAAGTTATAACATCAAGTCACACATCAATTAGTAAAATAAACCTTAATTAATGCAATACTTTCTCGATCTTGACTTTGACTAGACTTTCTCTAGTGAGTAACTAATAATAAACAATATATTTTTGATATAAACTCATAAATAAGTAGATGAAACATTTATCAATCTAAATAATTAACAAAAAATAAAATAATATTAATGCAAACCCCAGGTAGAATAAGAAGTAAATAATAATAATTAAATATTATCTACAAATAAAAGTTAAAAGTTAAACAACTATCAAGGTCATTTCTTATTCTTAACCCTTGTATGGACGCTTATATTGAAACGCCATGTTTTTACTTTATTCTTTGTGTTTTATTCCTTACTCGTTATTCTTTATTATTATTTATATTTTTATTATATTACTTTATATATTACTTTTATTCTCTTGTATGAGTCAGCCGTAAATGCAGACATAAATAAGACCAGCGATGAATAAACAATATTTAAGAAACATTGCTAGAATGAATACATCGAAAATAAAATAAAAATATACAAAATCTATAAGAAAGAATGCTAATTATCACGGCACCTATTGATGATATGCTTCTTTAAGCATTTAGTCTTTGTTTTTAATGGCCTATGACTTCTTCCAATGTCTAGCAACTGCTTCCAATCAACCTATATGGGCATTAAAGATGGCATGAAGTCAATGCAAGGAGTGGAGGCACCGCAAACACAGTTTTTTCCCAGAATGCATTTCACTAATATCTGGGTAAACCCAGATATGGCTATCATATTTATGCATATAAATATAAATATATATGGTACAAAATAAATGTACGGAAATATCTAATTAATACAAATTAGAATGTATAGAGGCTTTTGTTTCATTAATGAATATGTAGTATCTATTATGTTACTGAAATTGTTGAATATTTCCAATAAATATGCTTAAAACTACGCTTTCTCGCATACGTTGCAAATTATCTCTATTGATAGAGCGTTGTAGTTCGAATTGGTTTATTGAAATAATGAGTAATAAATTAATTAAATTGTTCCCAGATTTTAAAAAAGTGAATTGTTATATAGATCATCACGTTTGCACACTGATACATTCAGATTTTTTTAAAGAACATTTGCATAGATTTGAAGAAAGTTTGCACCTTTCTTTTGCTTATATTATAAATTTTATAATAAAATGTTATAATAAATGAATGCCACTGCATGCAGCTGAGTTTTAAAGACATCTTATTTCTTTTGATATCATGCCAGTGGTTTATATATATAAATAAAAAATAAAAATCAGAAAAACTGCTATCAAAGTGAACTTGACATCACTAGTAAGTACTACGTGTGTGGTAACAAAACCAAGTACAGTTTGTATACTCTTGTTCAAAACCACATAACATTTCCAGAAAAATGGTAGATTTTCAGGAAAATGCCAATCTATTTTAAATACGGATGTTAAAAAACTATGTTATTCTTATTTCTTATATAAATTTTTTAATAGAATATTATTACATGAGTGACGAAAATAGCATTTTATGCAAACGAGAGAACAGTTCACTAACCGAGGCGTTAGTGAACTGCGAACATTACTAAACTGAGTTTAGTAATGTTCGCGACATTCAAAAAATGATTTTCAACGAGTATAATACTGTACTTTTTTTGCGACCATCGTTATTAAAATTAAATCTAATTAAAAAAATATATAGAATAAAAAAATAGCCAGAATTAAATTTCATAGACTTTGCCAACTTAATATAAAAGTTCAATTGTATTGACTATTGAGTGTCATACATTTTTTGATAATACTAATTATTTCGTTAAATTTATTTATTTTACTTAAAATTTAATTTTATTTAATAATTACATAAAGTAGCAAAACTTTACAGTAATTATAATGCAGTGACTATGGATCATATGTATTTGCAGTTGCTGAGGATTATTAGGCAACCAAAAATTATATACATAATTAAACATTTATTCAAATTTTGAAAATTGAAGAAATATTTGCCATTTCATGATATGTTGTCAATCATCTTTTTATATTTTTGTATTTGCAATGTGTCTTTGAATAATTTCTTAGCTTGATAAAATTAATTTTAATTTTTTGCATTTAATATAATCAGTTTTGAGTTTAAAATAAAAGAAGGCGCTGCCCAGTGCCTTCGGTGATTAATTAGAAATGCTGGAATCTTTTAAATGTTTAATTTTTACTGTTAAAAAAGAGAAATGTTTATAGTTTGGGGCTAGATCATGTTTTCCCATTATTCTTTTAATAATTCAATCATTATAATTGCATATATGTAAGTGCATCTGTTTGATTTACTAATGATTTACTTTCGTCACAAGTGACGAAAGTTAACGTTATGGGTTTTTACATCACTAGTGACGGAAATCAAATTTTCGAGTAGAGTAGATAGTGACGAAAGATAATCATTTTTATGTGGTCGTAGAAAAAAACTTTAAGAGATGCAGCCTGCGCCATCTGACGAATAGATCTGAAACTGTATAACCAAATCAATACCATTATTCGTGAACACTGCTTATAAAGAGCTAGCTAAAATTGCTAAAAATCAATTTTTTACCAAGATTTTAAAATTTCCTTAAAATTTTGACACCAGATGCTTGTCGCTCTTTATTCCCTGTTTTATTTCTATTATTAGTTATATTATTAGGTTATTATTTGTTTTATCATCTATAATTAGATATATATATATATATATATATAAATTATTACATGCTATGTAAAACATGTAGATTCTTAATATGAGTAAAAAACGACTGATAACGTGCTCTAATATTAATTTGTGATTAATCATAATTATTACAGAATAAAATATCGTTTATGGTACATTATTGAAATTGACATTACAAAATTCAATTCAATTATTCCCTCGTTTGGAAATACGTCGATATTAATAAAATTTTTTTTACGTTAATTTTTTCGTTGCACGAACACATAACATTTAAAACTTTAAACAAATAGGGAATTGAAGTTCAAAATCAACAATGAGTAAAAATGCTATGTGTATTGTATACAGTATACAGAGTTAGCTACTGCCTATTCATCTATCATATTTTGGATTGTGTGTTTTCGTATAGCTCAAAACATTAAAAACAATTAAAAATTTTGTTAATTGAAAATTTAGTAGCAAAAAAGGGTCACTAGGTGGCTTTTGTAAATTTTCGTTATACTTGGAGATTTACAAATGAGAACTTGTCCTAGATGCGATCAATAATTGTTGTATATAATGTACTAGCATATATGTATATATGACGCGACGTGTAGTGTAGTATAGTGTAGTGTATACTATAATTGCATCTGGAATAAAGCAACAAATGAAATAATGTAGGTAGTAATAATAATGGGTGAACTAGAGTTAGTAACGGAAATTTCCAGCTGTAAATTGCAGGTCTTTGTTCTTGCGTTTTGAATTTCTATTGTATTTTTATAATCGTTTTCAGGGAAAATTAACTCCATGAATACTATTATCAATTATTGTTATTTCAGGTGTAGTTACCACTTTTAAGCTTATTCTCCCGATATATCCATGTGGATAGTTAAATACATATATACAGATATCTATAAATTATAATAACTAAAAGCGCAGGATTCAAATGTACCACCCACTGGATTTGGAATTGGTATAAAAAGATGAAAATGACCTTATGCCACTCCCAAGAAAGGCGCACATTGGACGTCAGACAACGCCTCTTTCCAGATGACGTCAATGATGAACAATCCCGAAATCTACACTAAAATAATTCCAAAAAAGTAAAAAACAATAATTTCTAAAATTTGTACTTTAAAAAAAAGACAGGACGCTTGACACGTTACGTTACGCTCCGCAGTCCATCAGAGCTTTCGCATGTTAGCGGAAACTTGCTGTTGTATTGTGTTTTGCTGCTGTTGCTTACTGATTCTGCCACTACCACTGCCACCGCTACCGTTTCCCATTTAGAAAGAGAAAGAAAGAGCTACTTGCGTGCCAGTAAATATAAACAAGTGGAAAGGGAAACTTGGAAGAGTGTTGTGCATTAGAGCAGAACACTAGCTTGCAATGACGGAATTAGGATTAACGATTTAATAATGCAATACATATAAAACACACGTTTTAGTTGTGTTTAAGTTTAATTGTTAGATCAAACTTACAATTAAATTAAAAAAGGCACTTTGGCTATCTGATCAAATTATGTTAACTGCATTGAAGGCTACTGGTGATAGTGCACACGTACCAAAGCTATTAATTTTGTGTAAACATTATCACTTATCATGCATCTGTCAAGCGATTATACCACTAACATTTTGAAGGTGCAATCTGCAAATTTTTGGATTACCTCTGATACTTCTATATATGTATACAGAATTTATATTTCTAGCCTGAAAGAGGTTAACTAGCCTATTTTAATGAATGCATTGTATGCATATATTTATATAATGTTATTTTAAACTTGTCTTAATAACATCAATCTTCTCCATTAATTTAGCAATTGATCATTACCCAAACAAACAAAATGGCTGCCTAACCTAGCAACCATTGCAGTTTTAACTGTAATGTACGCACAGTGGTTTCTTCTTTTTTATTATTGATTTCAATATAAAAAAAAGGTTTATTCACATTTATGTCACATGTTTCGAAGCGGATATTTTATATGTATCTATATGGTAATAGTCCATACAGACATATATTGGAAAAGCCAAAACCAAAAGGGACATTAGAGACGGTGGAGGGTAGGAGCCATTTGTCACGTAGAACAGACATCCTAATTTTTTGCCAGTTTTTATCTCCCTTGTCCAGTTCCCCTCTTTTAGCTGACACACTTGGCGGTTTGAGGTGGCTTGACAGTTGAACAGACAGATTGGAAAATGTTGGAAAATGATATGTAATTTATGATTGGTAAATTGTCGAATGTTTTGCTGTTATTGTAGGATTTTACATATCTCTATTAGATGCTTTCTTCAGAAATGTGTTTGCCCTAGATATAGGAGTCTGAATTATACATCTGGTATTAGTGGTACTCCCATATGATACTATATAAAGTGTTATCCAGTACTTGTTTTACAAGAAAAGTTGGAGGAAGCAGGAATCGTATCAGTTTGTATAAGATAAATGATTAAAATTTCGCCCTTCTTTTTTTTAAAAGTTTAAATCCCAGTTTCTCGTTGTCAGATCAATGTGATTTAGGCCTGTATTATAATACTTATACCATAGACAGATATATAAGAATGAAGAGAGGGCTATTCCATTCTCTTTTCTCTATACCATTGTGTTGAATATAGCACTGCTACCACCATCAGGCTCAAACTGATTTATAGAGAAAGGTTAGGTTAATCCTGATAGAGGCACCACCTCTTTCGCTTTCCCTGACTGACTATAATTTTAAATTTTGTACATTCACGTCAGAAACATTCATGGTTTGAATATAATTTGTTCTCTTTTTAAATTTGTTCGTTTAGTAAACTATTAAATTGATAGATATTGACTTTCTTTGAAAGAAAATGTATTTCAACAACAATTTTCCAATAGGCACCATTAAAACCATATAACAATCTTAATAGAAATAAGATAAATTGAAACAAGAGCCGATTCTGTATTCAAATGTAGCGTGTACTTGCTGCACGGCTTGTCGTCCGGAAACAAACTCTTATCGCCATTTATAGAACATTACCCATAGCAAACTGTATACTGTAGCGCATTGTTATAGTATATACACCATAATGTAAAATGTAAATTAAGTACATTTCTTTATTGGCAGCAATATAACGAGAGATATCCGATCCAAGATGAGAAATTTATATCTAAAAATCTAAAATATTCAAATGTGTTATGACATAGGTATATACACAAGCAAAATGGCCATCTGTTAAGATTTTAAATTTTATTGAATCAAATAAATAAGTAGAGAATATTTTATTGGATAAAATGCGCTGCAGTGATCGCATATTAGCTTAACTAAATTCTATTGACCCAATTGAGTATGATTGGTTGGAATCTGGCAATTAGTAAATAAGCGAGCCTGAAAGTTATTGGAGTAGCATATACACAGTTTCGATCATATATACTTCCTACTCTGTGTTCTCGATTTCAACTAATTAGAACTTTGACGTTATGACGTTTATCAGCCTGGATAATTTTAATTCCACTAACAATATCTGTGGATCGCAAAAGTGAAGTGAAACCTTCAATTCACTGAAATAAGACTGGATATGAATATATAGTAAGAATATATAGAATTATAAGTGGCGAAGCAAGGAACATTTTTTCCATCTAATAGACTACAGTTTAACTAAGCGAGTGTTAATCAAATAGTTACTGATTGTTGTTATTATATCCAGCTCATGGACAATATACTAATCCAGCTTGGCATATATGTCAGTCCCCAAGTCTGATTTAGATAATATTCGCTGATTTGAAACTTTGATTTGACAAGTCATATTCAATACAGTTCGACAGCTGCGCTATTCAGTACTAGATAACTCGATGCAGATCATTCAAATTTCAGTTATTTCTATCTTATTTAATCACCTCATTCCCACTTTTAATACTTTTCGTAAACAAAAACTGCAATTAAAGAACACTCTGTAGAAAAGTATGTCATATTTCCTTCGAAACCCAATTAAAAATTTGCAAAATTAAAAAGATATTCATACAACTTTACTCTCAATCTGGAATTTATATTTTTCCAGTAGAATTTTATCTCTTTTGATAAGGCTGGTTTTTAATTGCTTCCGTCGCGTGAAGGAAAATTTTCTTTTCTCCTTAATGAATTTAAATTGCTTAAAATTAATGAAAGGTTTTTTTCTCTATCTGTGTTTTCTATCTGCTTGAAGACTAGATCATATGAGACTGAATCAAGTTGAGAGGTAATGATTAACAAAAAGCAGATACGGCTACCATCTAATTGATATGGCTTTTTGGTCTCTGTATACACTCCATTTTCATATTATGTATTATGAATTTCCAAAGTCTCACCTTGTTGAATTTTACAGTTTCAGTTCAGTTTATTTCGATCCAATTAGATTTTGTTTTAGTTTAATTTATTGTTCTATTCATAGATAAAGAATACTACTTCTTCACACTAACCACAATGACAAGCATGTCAAAATAAAAACCATTTTTTTTTCTTTCGCTCATCTCACAATTTGTCATTTATTAAATAAATAATGTACGTTGTGTTTATTCGCGTAGATGAGATCAACACTTACAATCCTATTTGCCAGCCAATGTTTGTATAGGATCTTATAGAACAAATATTGGATAAGCATCCATTGTTAATTGAACTTTTTTGATCTTCCTTTCTCTGTTGTTTATAGTATAGCGATCTTTGTTCATTTTTGTGGATAATATACCAATTCTTTGTTGCTCTTCTGCTTCATTTTCAACTTCAAGTTAAATTAAAGGTCGTAGACGCTTAACAGACATTAAAATAAGGAAAGCTTGACCTTTAATGATTACTTGTTAGTCTTCTCTATTTTGATATTTTTGGTAGAATTGAAAAGAAACTAATTTCGTTCTTCAGCTATGTTTATCTTTAGTATCAATAAAGGTTTTATTATGTGTTGGTGACTGTGTGCGTATTTGCTTCTATTAGGTGGGTGTTTTCTTAGAGAGAGAAGAGATGGTAGAGAAATAACGAATGAAGAAGAACAGTACTTTTAGGATCTTTTAGAGATTTAATAATCACGATAAAAAGAACAAATAACAATCAATATTAAAGTTGTACGTGAAGCACGAACTTCAGCAATTTAGTATATATGCAATTCATCGTATAAGAAAAAAACCCATCAAATTTTTCTTTCCTGTGCAGCAAGAAACAGTCATTCGGTGTGGTTGCAACAACAGGAAGGAAAGAGGTTTGCAAACATTTTACATTTTTACACTCATTTTCTACCGCTGCCCTTATATATTTTCTAGCCCACATAACGAGGATATTTCGTGATTCCACTTACCATCATATTGACAAATAATAATAACAATAATAATCATCTAATAATCGCCAGCACATGATTTATATTTTCTAGATAAACTACTCTAGATAAACTCCAAAACTTCGAGAAAACAAATGCATATAATACATATGATAAAAGAATATTGGGCCAAAAATAGACACGAAGCTTATAAATGACTAATTAGATACTAATAAGTAAACTGTCGGGCTATTAAAATATAATTGATTAATAATGGCAATTTCTGAGTTACTAAAATTATTTTTTTCTAATTCGGTTAAAGAGTCAACTTTCTCACACCTGCACGAGTGTTTATAGATAGCACACAAATGCTTTGGAAACTCTTTCCATAATCACGATTACCATAGATGATTTATTATATAGTATACTAATATAGATTATCTGTAGTATTTGGACATAACTACAGTGAATTTACAAATAAAGGTGTTGCCCTATGTTTTCAAAGTAAACCAAAAAATGAATCATTGCTCATTACTGTTAATTAATTAAAATTGCTTGTTTGTATAATTAATATAATTATAATAATATAATTATATTATTATATAATTATAATTAGTTTGCTAATGGTAACTAACTCACACTGGCCAAAAATTGACTTATAAGACTTGTATTCGAATGTACAAAGTGATCAACAATGTCCGTACTAATTTTTCAGCAACCAGATATAGTATATACATATTTACATGCCTTTTACCGGCAACCATTTTTTTACAATGTAGGATACGGGAATTTTTTATTACACTTTACTATTGCCTAATTCAACAATTCAAATAGTAGACCTTAGGAAAAGAAAATATCACAACATGTTTAAACCAAAAACATGTTGGTTTGGTTTTTTTTCTAAAATCTCTATCTACCATTTACTCTCTCCCTTTCTATCCTCCACTCTCCTTTTTCTTTGTTATCCCTTCCTTACCACTCGCATCTTTTCCAATTTGTGGCGTTTCACTTAATTTAATTTAAAAGTCTTTTGCATTCGAACGGGCTTTGCATATCAAAGAAGAAGCCAAGCAGTTGCCTTTAAGTTTTAATTTGATAATAGTTCATGTATATTTGTTCTGGTTTGAACCAGTTTTGTGTTGATTTTTGATATACACTGGAATATAAAGGGAATATGTTATAAATAAACTTAAATAATAGCGCATGGAAAAACAGAGAGGGAGAGAGAGATGGGAGACATAAGAGGAAATAATTAAAGTTAACAGTTTACAAAAGAATAATAAGATGACGCTAGTAAAAAGGACATACAAAGTATTTGCATCTTGTTGAAGCAGTTGTATGCAAACCTATTTTAGAATAGAATTTAGAGGAAAACAATTTATAAATTTGTAGAATCAATTTCTTGCCGATGTCGCCAAGAGACTCTTTAGATAAGGGTAACACTCGAATCGATTCAAATGCAATCAAAAGAAAAGATCTAATAATAATAATAATAATAATTACGTCATCTCTAATGGGAAAAATTGACATCGTTATGCCCAATTTTCAGTCATTCTTGTGCCGCCCTTTATCAAACTCCTTTTTAGCCATTTAACAAACTTTACTGTAATCTATAACAAGTCTCCGTTGCTTATTTTCTTCGCTTGACTGCTCGTTTTTATTTTTTTTCTTTTTTCTACAACGAAATTTGTCATCTTTTGGAGGTTTAGAAGGAAAGCTTGGAGTTGCCTGAAAAATTTTCAATAATCCTCCCCTCAAGAGGCTTGCTAATTGGTTTTTTCTTTCTTTCTTTTAAGAAAGCAGGGGAACGTCTTCACGTCGATAAGTAATTTGTCACTTGCTTGTCGCTACAGCTAATAAAATTAGAAGAGACAATCTTTTTATGAGTGTTATTCAGGGTGAAAAATACTATTATATTCCATAATTTCGGCTTTTGAATCATTTTAAATAGAGCATTGTTTTGACAATATAGAAACAACAGTAGCCTTAGAAGCGAATGTTGAGCCACATTCTGCGCTTTTCCAGCATTCCAATACGAATCTTTTAATTGATAATTCAAAACGTGAATTTTTAAGAAATATTCAGAGAACATAAACTTCGTCCTCTTTTTCATCATCATCATCTTCGCCTCGTAATTTCAATTTAATACACTAAAAATCTTATAGGATTCGCATCTATTTCATCGTTTTCCTTTCTCTTAAAATGTCCACCCTTAAGCTTCTGCTGCATTTTGCTCCTCTATCTCTTCATTTAGAAATAATATTAAACCAGCTGAAATTATTTTATCAAGCTGTCTTTAGGTAGTCTAAGTATTTGGCGAGGATAGCGTGGATGAGCACAGCTAAAGAGGGAATTGCATTTTCAGATTTTCATTATCAAATTAAGAGCAAAGAAAGTTTCCATTGCTAATCAAAAACAATCGTCTTCGTTCAATGGTAGTAGCATATTCTTTGCTTTTGAATGAAATAAGAAAGACTGAAATAATTCTCGTTAAAAAAAGCAACAAAGTTGCATAAGGTTCCCTGGTAAAATAATTGATAATAAATAAATGATTTTTGTCCTATTTATTTTTCCATTGTGTATAAAAGTCAGAGTTAGCAAGACTAACAGACGAGAAAATAATTATTTCATGAAATGTTCAGCATTATTTGTCCTAATACTGGATCCACACCAAATCAAAAATACTGAAACACAATAAAATGTGATTTGTTTTGTTTCTTTGCTACAAACCAATGAATTAGTTTGTATACCATGTTTGATCTGGTATCCGACAATTAAGCAGATTTATTTAATTATGTGAATAAAAACGAATTATCTAGAGTCCATTTAGATATTCCAGTTGAAATTCTGTTTGACCACTCACTTAATTATACTAATTCCAATAAATACGTTCAAATATTATCATGGGTATATTTCTACAACCAGTAATACAAAGCACACATAAGTAAACATTAGTTCGAATGAAATATCCCCACTGTGCCAAAAAAAAATCCTTGAATGGTAACAAAACGGAAGTACTTTGATCTTCACTGATTCGGTGATTCGTAAAAACGGGGAAAGTTCGAAAAAACCCAAATAACACAAAATAAAAAAAAATTAAGAAATAGCCCAGTCTGGTTTCTAAATTTTAGCAACACGTCAAAAATGTTGTTCAGTCGAATTACTGATTTTTCATTTCTGGTTTTAGTCTGGACCTGGCATTAGATAAAGTCCATAGTTTAACGTATTATACGTAGAACTTACTACGTATGGAGTACTAGTAGAGGACTATAGGAAGGTATTCGCAGACTCGCAGTAGCCATTTTCGATTCAACATTTCAACCGCTGTTTATTATACATCGTTGTATCTTGCCAACATAGTCAACTCGGTAATTATTAAAAACGAATATATTTAATAGTTGTTGGACTTTTTTCATCATAAGTTAGATTTTGTAAGAAGTGTATTAGGGTGCGTTATTTTTTTCAACGCAAATCGATCTGATAGCATCAAACTTCAACGAAAGCGTTTATTAATGCAGAAAATTTGAAGTCTGATATAGTTACTATATGTTTAAAGTGCCGCAATCCAATGTCCCAATGAATTGAATAAAAAAAGCAGTACTTTCGCTCAAATATGGAGAGTCACACAACTATAATATAATTTCGCAACGCTGAATTCTATTTTAATGTAGACAGTGACAGTAGTCAAGTCAGGTCTGAAGGTCATTACAGATCTTTTGAATCTCCTCTACTTCTCATATTTTGGTATAAGTTAATATTCATTGTAAAGAGCTGTTTTCTAACAATTTTCTGCAGGTAACTCGATAATTTAATGTTTTAATTTTGAATACGACGTTGGATATTTATGACGCCTTTACAAAATCAAATATTTGAAACATATGCGTAGGGTAAATCTTTAAAAGAATCCTGTAAATTGAATTAAATAACTGCTTTTTTAAATTATTATACAATACTGTAATAAAGATAAGTACTATAATAAGTATTTACTATTAATTAATTTCGAATATCTAATCAAATAAACTAAATTACATGTATTTCACACACCTAATTTCGCTCAAATATGGCGTCGATTATGGTACTTTGAACATATAGTGACTTTAGTCTGATGACTAAATGACTACACACATCATGCAACGCGTTCTGGACATTACTGATGAAATTTAGTTTTATCCATCCCGATGGCATCATCTTCCATCGAAGTCAAAAAGTGCGGGATTGATGTATTTATGTTTAATAGACTATATAACCTCAGAGTTATTATAAAATTTTTATATACATTACACAGAATAAAAAAAAATACAGTATACAAAACAGAACTTGAATTGGATAAAATAAAAATAGTGATAGAAAATAAAATTATGTATTATTTTTTTATATTGGATAGTATAAGTTAATTTTACTTAGCTTTTTATTGGATTTTCTATCCTGTTATAATTTCTTTTTATTTTTCTTCACTTTGACGGCCGTTTCGATATTTATACCTTTTTAAAAGAGTTCCTTTTTTTGTTGTTGGTGATTTCGCTTTGAAAGTCAATTTTTGATTTGTTAATTTTGTTGTTTTATTGTTGCTAAGGTTACATTTTCATATATTACCTATAAATATTTTTAATTTTAAGCGCTTATTTGTTCATAGGTATGTATTTTCTGTATGTATACATATGTGTCTGTTTATGTTTTTAATTTAATTTATGTGTTAATAAATGTGTGTTAATTTTAAATTTTAAAAAAAGCAATGTATATAAAATACCATGCTCAGATTGTAATAAAGTTTACATTGAACAGACAAATCAATATTTAAAAAATAGAATTAATGGGCATAAATATGACAAAAAAAACAAAACAGCATTAACATATCACACTGAAGGAACAAAACACACATTTGGTTTTGATAACACAGTAACCTTAAACACTGAAACAAATACATACAAAAGAGAAATACTAGAAATAATACAAATCAAAAATCATGATAACACTATTAATTATAAAACAGACATAAAATTCTGAAGCAAATCATACTGTAGCATAATATAAATTAATTTAAATGCATAAACACAAACATATGTATACATAGAGAAAATACATAGGTACCTATGAACAAATAAGCGCTTAAAATTAAAAATATTTATAGGTAACATATGAAAATGTAACCTTAGCAACAATAAAACAACAAAATTAACAAATCAAAAATTGGCATTCAAAGCGAAATCGCCAAAAAAAAGGCACTCTTTGAAAAAGATATAAATATCGAAACGGCCGTCAGAGTGAAGAAAAATAAAAAGAAATTATAACAGGATTTAAAGTCCAATAAAAAGCTAAGTAAAATAAAATTATATTAATTCGATACAAATAAAATAGAAATGAGATTAGGATTTCCATCAAATAGTTTGTCAATTCCACATTAATTCGTCCATAAAATACTGACATCCCAGTTAAACGCATATTTATCATTATCTTTTTTTCTACAATTTACTGATATAAATCAGTAGAATAGCAATGAAGATAAGCAGTGAAGATGTGTGAAAAATAACTAGCTGAAAACTTCTAATGTAAACTAACATGGCAGTCCGATATTAAGTAACAGTTTTGCATTTTTAAGAATCTAAATACTTTCATATAAAAATGTAATGGCAGGTTGTTCTGCTGAAAACTTCCGTAGGAGATCAAAAAATAGCAGATTATTTTTTTTTGTTCTACAGATCCTGGAAGAGGAGGGAAGAATCGAAAATAGCTGCTATGAATACTCTTCCTATAAGGAAGAGTCATTAGCAATAGATTGGAACTATTTCAGAATTTTATACATACTATATGATATTATACGCCATTTTTCCTCCCTCATACAAATTTACCATATGTTTAAATTAATTAAATATAATTCCGTGTATGGTTTTGAAAATTAAAATTTTGCCAGTATCGATAAAAGATGCCGGACTCTAACGTTATACGTTATTTCAACCCTCATGGGATCAATGTATCTTTATAAAACTACGTATCATAATAATTTATTTACCTGTTACACTGGCAATGAAATAGTAGAATAAAAGTGATAGAGAACAAGATGACGGTAAAGTTCACAATAAAATTCAAAGTGAAAAGTGAGTTTAAAGTGATGATCCAAGAATTGGATCATCGATGATGAAGATCATCATTATTATTATTACTATTATTATTATTATTATTATTATTACTATTATTATTATTATTATTATTATTATTATTATTATTATTATTATTATTATTTGCACAAACAAATATTTGTTCATATTTACAAAAGTGAAAAAAGATAAACGTTACTCAAAGACTAGGCAGGTCTATTTGCCTGCGCACTATTTCCTCTGTAATTTTTCTTCATATTTTCCACTCTGTATAAGTCCAATTAGCCCAAATGCTAACATTCAGACTTTCTAAATAATAACAATGTGATTACATATATGCCACGAAACCATTTGCCTCCAACCATTTTCCTAACCTTTCTTGGCTTTTAGTTAAAAGGAAAGCATAGCAAACAACGTATAGTGCTTATGGATCAAACCAACCATGCCTGTTTTAAATAGCTTAGATATTATATATGAGTAGTATAGTATAAAGGGTAAAAATGGATGTCCTGCAATGACAATCAGCGCAGGCAAGCATGCAAAGTAAAATTATGAATCAGCGTCTACGGCTGCTGCTGTCGGCTAAATTATAATAAAAAATTTATTATACAGATATGAGATTTCCTCGTAAATGCTACGCTTTTTTTATTCGTTTTTCATTATTTTGTGTGTAGAGTTAATTAGAATATAAATAATAAATGAGGAAATTGAGCATGTTCAAAGGTATACGAGCTCTGTAAGAGCAAAGTTTGTTAATATTCCTTTGGAGGAAAGCATAGCGCTAGCAACGCAAACATAATTAAAATGCTTTTTCCCTGTTACATTTCGTCTAAAATACTATCATTTTTCTACACTTTCAGATTAATTAAGTCTTACAATTTATCACGTTCCTTATGGAAGTAAAATATGAGAAAATTATGTAAGTATAACTTATTGAACTTATTCATCTTTAATTTGATTGAAACAAAGGAAAATGAAGATTTTAAACGTTCTCAAGAACAGAATGAAGAAAATAGTGGGCTGCTTCATTTGGAAGAATAATAATATTCAACCCTTTGTGTGAGATTCAATTAAAAAGCAGCTGATAGAAAGACGAAGTTCAGCACAACTAGAAGAAATTTTAAATTGCTACAGCTCCAAGGTGAATTAGGGTTAGTACATCAACCTAATGCCACATATGTTTTGGAAGTTAATTAAAGCGCATAGCATTAAAATGTTAACCCGTTTTTGTTACAGGACGGAAAATAGCAGGAATTTTTGTTATTTTTGGAAAAGGTGTACATTTTATTAGTAATTAAAGTTCATTTCCTAATGAGCACGTACACTGGTGAGTGGTGCCCCGTAGAGCCTAAAACAAGATAGAAAAAAAAGAGATAAGTAGACAAGATACAATACGTAACATGTAACAAGAGACAATATATAATAAAAATATACGCATCGCATTAATAATTCAACTTTTTCCCTTTTAACTATTTTTCAAATTTTCTTTAGATATCTAGCGTAGCAGCAGTCAAGCTGCTGCAAATTTCTTTTCATTAGTAAATTTGTCAAGAAACAAAGTTCTTACAGTAAAAAAAAAATAGGAGAAAAAAGACTTAAAAATTAAATGTCTAATAACTAAAAAGAAAAAAGTACAATAAGATTGGACTGTCTCTATCTACTCTGTCGGCTCCTCCCTATCTTGTTCTGCTCTTACTGATCCTTATTAAATTAGTTTTTGTTCTCGTCACTCTTTCTCCCTTCATGTTCACTTTTACGCTTGCTTCTTCTTCTTTTGCTTGTTTAGCTTCGTTTTCTCTACTGTTGTTGCTTCCTTGCTTTCTTTCTTTCGTCTTCATCATCATTTTTCCCGTTCACTTGGCTTTTGCATAATGTAACTTTCATTGGGGAAAAGAGAAACTTTTTTAATATTGATTAACATTAAAATGTACTCCCTAAAAAATCGGGAAACTGGAATTTTACCCGTAAATTTAAATTAAATTTCGCCTAAACGTTTTTTTACAATTATTGTCTTCTCTTATTTTGAATGTTAAA
Organism: Platypus cylindrus; assembly: GCA_949748235.1. Classification (NCBI taxonomy): domain Eukaryota; kingdom Metazoa; phylum Arthropoda; class Insecta; order Coleoptera; family Curculionidae; genus Platypus; species Platypus cylindrus. Next base: position 48,448,341 of record OX456488.1, on the reverse strand, counting down.
TGACAATTTTATCCATTTTGTAATTTTAAATGATGATGATGATGATGATACTTTTACGAGTTTATAAATAAAGCTGAAACTCAGTATTGCTGGGAAATAAAACAGGTTTCACTTGCATATCTAATGCCAGATTATAAGTTTTGCTAGCTGATGGACCCTGTTAACTCGTTTTTATATCATATATGCTAAATTTAGTTCAATTCGATTTGAAAGGTTGAAAATATTAATCATATTTTTACATTATTTATACTTACCCATATAAAAGTCTCTTTTTCTTTTTTTCCTCTTTAAAATATCAGGAGACTAGTAGTAAAAACGTGAGCGTCAGTTGGAGTAAGTAAAGTGGAGAAAAAATAATGTATTTTCTTCTTCCAATATGTATATCTCATATTTTACTGGAATTTTATAGGGGCGATGGTGCTACGGCAGAGACAACACGTTTTATCTTGATAGGGCACGTATCCAGAAAAATATGTAGCATCAATAAAATATAATTTATAATATTTAGAGAAATTCTAGAGTAAACTAGAACCCAATTTTAAAAAGTAAAAATTTTAGAAAAGCAGAAATTGAAGAGTATACAAAAACGTCAGTACAAATCGGTAAATTTCATAATATACGGGTCAAAGAATTGATGAACCTTATGTCATCAAATTAGAAACAAGGTCATATAAAATTAGTGAGGTCACACAATCAACTGCTATGATCATAATTGTGATCATCATCATTTAAAAGTTAGTTTTAGAAGTTTGGAAGGCAGTTTCAATTTCTTTGGTTCACTATTCAGTCCCTCCGTTTATTTTTCTCTCCTATGACTTGTTTTAATGTAAAGTTGTTAAAAAATTTAAAATTTCTGAATAACTGGACTGCATATACACGACGACGACATCCAAGTTTTCTAACGAGCAATATATGCAAATGAGCACGCCACTAACTAAATTTCCACGCTGGTGGTGACTGAATATGCATTGCTTTTCTAAATAATGATAATAATTTCAGTTTTTTTTCAGTTTTCATTCATTTCAGTTTAATTTTTCATAGTTGTATATGTTGAAAATTTGGCGTCTTTATGAGGAAAAATATAGAAAAAAACGCATTGAATAAGGAAAAAAAGCAGTTATCGTAAATTTATGTAAGCAGTGAACATGACGGCACACTGCTGAACTCGCATTTGTCTAATCTGGAAGGCAGAAGAATACAGACATAACACTAGACAAAATACAAAGCACTATAAACTATATCACATAAATGCATTATATAATATATATATATATTATATATATATAAAATATTATAATATAAATATTATTATATAATAATATTTTATTAGTGATTAGTGTCAGGCCTATCAGGAGCACCAGAGTCAGACGTGATGTATTGTATTATAGTATAATATAGTAAAACCTTCCTTAACGGTCACCTCTCGATAACGGTCATCTTCTTAATCGGCCACTGTTTGTTTTCACCGAATGGTTTATATAGGATTTCTGCCATTTAAAACTCCCCAAAACAGGCCACCTCTTCATAATGACCGCGGCTACTACACGCTATACACTTCTAACCAATTCCTATGTAAATTTACCTCTTGATAACGGCATTTCAGCAATGTTTTTTTTATTAAAATGCAAAGATAAAAATTGTTCAATTGTTGATGGGCTAATATAAATTCTTATAATTTATTTACAAGTCGTAAATATTGAATTTAATGGGAGATCCAATTACGGCCATTCAGGGTCAATACTAATTTCATTTCTCATAGAGAAGAATTTGCTAGACTAATAGAACTATTTCCTGTAAAGTACAAGACTTGCGCGCGCATATTTATGTAACCGACAGATGAAAATTTATATACGGTAAAATAAATATTCTCCTCAGAATAATCAACAAATACAATATTATGCATCATATATAATGCATCAAACTTAAAACAATGACAGGTATTTTATTAATATAAGTACTTTGGTAAAGAAAAATTTACCAAAAAAAGAACACACTATATTATATATAAATGAAAGTATCTAATATATCGTATTATATATAATATACTAGCGGAACGAAGTACCCGACTTCGTTCGGGGTGACTTACAGGGCTAAATACTATGAGTACTCGAACTTACGTAAATTTCATAACTTTAACGGGAAATACAAGAGAAAAAAGAAAATTGGCAACGTTGCAACATTTGTTTTCGTCCTCGTCCGGGTTGAGTTATTAATTGAAAATCTCTATAAGACAGAACAATCATACCAAACAACCCGTTATAAATTCGAATTATCTGTAATACTAAACTTAATTACGACCAAACTAAGCAGCCCGTTATAAATCGGAATCCTCTTTAAGGCAGAACTCATCATCAAACCAACTAATCCGTTATAAATTAGAATTTTCTATAAATAAAATTCAAAACCAAACCAAATTTACAATTGCCTTATAAAGAATTCTGATTTATAGTGGGTCTGTTTGGTTTGGTTATTGGTTGGTTAGGTTGTTTAGCAATTAATGCCTATTTGTTTATAACATTTAAGCATGAATCATTTAATTAAGACAACAAGATAATACATTTATTACAAATAATAGTCCAAGAATTTATTGTATTTGAAGATGAAGAAAATGTAATAAAAATAATAACTTGTATAATGTGATGATGGCCGAAACAGCTCTGCTCGTAAGCGTGAACCGTATTTTGTACGTTTGTGTGTCCAGTCCGAGCAAAATACCGGACCCCCAACCATCTACTTTACGTTCGTACTCGACGACGCACAGAAAGGAAGCATCATCAGGTGTTTCATTGGACATACTTTTGAATTTCATTAATATAAGATTTAATATATCGTATTGTTCTAATACGTATTTAGAGTTTATTTTCATAAACAAATGTATGAGTCAGACAAAGAGAACGCTAATTTAATGTGGTGACATCGGAACCATTATGTAAAGAATGTTAAATGTAACATGTAAAAAATGAACAATGTAAAAACAATGTTCATGTCTGGACTTGAAAGTAACACATAAACTCACAAAGTATTATTGATTTAAACAAAATTAACTAAATTAGTAGATAAACAAAAGTGAATTTTTCTTTTTAGCAAAAAGACAATATTAGAGAGACACTATTACAAGAAATAAATCAAGATCTGCAAAACAAACCGCTATTGATTCGTATTTAAAAAAAAAAAAAACATACATGATGTCATTGCATTTTATATGTATCTATTTATATGTATGTCTGCAGTACTATCTCTACTATAGATATCTCTACATTTTGCAAGCCTCCCGATGCCGGCCACCTCGTTATAATGGCCACTAGGGCTGAATTTTGATTGACCATTATAGATAGGTTCTACTGTAATTGATTATTGATTTATTTGAGTAGCACTAGTGAGTTGAATTAGTTTCAACTTCAAATCAATTCATTTTAAAATTTTTGAAAGTTATGAATTAGTAAGCAGAAACATGAAGTCTGGTGGAATACTTCACCAAATACTATATGCATGTTTAGATTGTAGGAATATTGGATATAAAGAGGGAACGGTCTAAGCACATATTATATGTTTATGGAGGTTGTTATAACTCTTAATGTTTATTTAGAGTAGCTACCATCATGTGAACTCTCAAAGGTGAAATATATACATACATAATAAAATATACCCTGTGAAATGCACGTTCTTATCGTCCACCACAGATAAATATTACTTACCGTACTGTTTCGCATAACACGCATAAATATCAACATATTTTTATTTTGCTTGCTGCTCGAGACAATCGATAAACGGGATCAAAATCGAAATTTATTATCATTCCTCTATTTGTTTTCCAAATATTATTCAATTAATATAAATATTAATAATGATAATGATAATAATATAAAAATAAACAATACAGGCGAGCTATAAAACAACCTCCCTTTGTTTAATATCACTGCAGATGTCTTACTGCGGATATCGATTTTGTTCTTTTTCGCTAATCATTGCCATACAATACAATACAATACAGGTGGTTACTAGTCATTTGGTAGTTAATTATTTTGTGCCCCTTTTGAGGGATATTATTACAAAAAAAAATGTTTATTAATTCGTTATATAAAGAAGTGTATCAGTAAAACTACTTACTATAAATTTTACGTACAATTACTTGTTTTATTTTACTAGGTAGGTGCCTTTCAGTTTTTTATTTCATGTCTCATTTTCCATTTATTTCTAATTTGGTCTCTTTTTATTCATCTTTCACTTTCTTTGTTGAATTACCTTCTTGACTCCTTGACAAAATTTCAGTTCGATTATCTCGACACACCAACAAGGCACAACTCAAATAAAACATCTCATTAAAACTTTTCTTCCCCGAGTAGAAGAAAATATGACTTTAAATAATTATTTCTGTTCTGTTTAAATTATGGTATTTGTATTTATTTAGGATAATTGGTTGCTTTATTCTGAGTTTTTTGTTGCTTCAAATTTAATCTTCTTTTGTTCCTTGTTATTTTAGAGTAGAATTGGAAACAATTTATACAGGTATTAAGAAAAAAGTTCCATATTTATCCCAAAATTAAACTTAGTGAGATGATAGATGTTTCTAATGGAAATGTTGTTGCTTACTAATTTTTAATGCTAATAGTATGTATCACTTGTATCAAGTAGGTTGCGATGCAGCATGTACACAGTTATGTGTACATAATATGTAGATATACACTATTCCGATAGAGATCACTGTATGACTACTCATGATATAAAATTTCCTATAAAATATAAATGTTGGCTTGCAGATTATTGGTCTATATCTATGACAGCATCGAGCAGTTGCAAAATCATATTGTTGTATGACATAACCATAATATAAACACCAGTTTTTACTGTATACACCACTTCTGTTTGCTACTGTCATAAATTGCTTTGAATTATTTTATTTTTATGCATAGAAATTGAAGAAAGAAAACATTACCATCTATTTTTGTTATTACTATGATTTTTTCCCTTTTTTATATTTCCAGTTTTTTCCCCATCTCTCGAACATATTCGCACATATAAAGAATTCAATTTCTCGTTTAGAAGAAGAAAGTTATTCACTTTGATGGTTGACAATTTTCGCTCTTGGAAACGAATTTTAGCACTTTGAATCCTTTATAAGTATATTGAAAATTCAACGACAAAATACCTTTTTTGATGCATACGAACAAAATTCCTAGGATTAAGATGGATTGCTTCAAGCACCTAGTTTCTATTCATTGGTGGATAAAAGAAGAAATTCGAACTTTCGTTGGAATACATATAAGTTTTACAATGAGTTTGTTACTCGGTTATATCGTTGAAATTGTTAAATGACATTTGCTGCAGTTACTTATTAATAGAAAGAAGGCTTAACTTGAAATGGTGCAGTTCGCGTGTTCTGTGACATGTCCGTTTAGCCTCTATTTATTGTATTACATCAAATCTCCATTTCTTCTAAGAATGAATTACGTTACGATTTTTTTTTTCATGTTACGAGACATTTCGTCATGCTACTCGGCACACTAAACAAAGAAAATTATAACAACATATTAACTAGCGATTAAGACAAAGACAGATGTTTATAAGTGAACCTTTATTGAATACGAAAATAATTAGTTCATACTGCATTTTCCCTCTAATTCTGTTGGAGTCGCAATCTTGCTGCATTCGCATATTTGCAATGTCGTAGATTCATTCTTGGAAGAATTGGATAGTATAACCAATTCACCTATTCATCTAAAAAATAGCTAGCTAGAATAGTGCTACCATATTATTCTTAAATGTTGTAAATAATCCAGTAACTTTAATTGAGTTTCCTTTTTCACACTAATTAATTGATTGAGTTGAAAACGATATTGAACCAACAATAAATCAAAAATAATCTTCCAATTTCGACTAAAGAACAATGGAAAGAATAGGGTTGGTGGTAGATGCAGACCGATAGAGAGGGGAAGCGATGGAAAACTGTAGAGAATCGTTACTATTAACCGAAATGCGCGTTGAAAAGTAAAGCTTACGAAGAGAGAAACACTAATAATCTTATTAATCTCCTAGTAGTTGGGCAAACATTTCCGGCTGCTGCTTCAACACCCTTTTGCCTCGCTAAATATTAGTTTATTCTTTTTTTTCTTGTGTTTCTTTTCTCTAATTGTATCTTTTTCTCTTTCTTTTTGTCTTGATAGGAATTATATTTTATTTCTAATATATGTAGCTCTATGTTCATATACATGCTTTACATTAAATAGATAAAATTAAATTAGCTCCCTGCTCATAAATTTTGATTTCATATTGGAGGGGATTTAATGGTACGAACGTATCTTGTATGCAGGAGTTGTATGAATTTTATATGCAAATTTATGCATATGTAAATAGTAATCTTTATGTACCGGATGTTTTTTTTTTCGTGTTTATTTATGAAACAAGAATGAAGAGTAAATTTTCCCGTTTCGTATTATTCTATACAACGACTTCTTCAATCAAACAACAGGTAACCCTTTAGAAAAATAAGTACTTTATTTATTCATAGTCCATCATCGGTGTTACGGAATCCCTTACCTAAACCCTTAACGAATTTCTTCTGGACTGCCATATTTTACATTCTTCCCCGTTATCCATGTCTATCAGTGTTTGTTCAGCTGGGGCCGTAAATTCTAATGCAGACACTGACGTACATACCGATTATATGCATACCTACGTACACATAACGACAAGAAAAAATCCGATGGCAAATGTAAATACACATAGGTATATATATAATAGGTGAGTAAGGGACTCAAAGCATTTAATAATTGTTACGTAAAAAAAATAAATAAGCGAATGGAGCAGGTGTATTTAGGTCTTATTACCATTATATACCAAGACAATTAGAGTTTCAATTTTATAAATTTTTTGCTTGTATAGGCACACACATCAGTCTTTTAATAATCTTTAAGCGCCATTTCCAGTCTGTTCGGCAAATGGTAGACGCATCTTATTAATAACATATAGTTTATCTGACTTTTAATGATATATCTTCAATAGGAATAGTAAAACTTCCATAGTAAATATATATATTTTAGAATTTAAATCTTCAGCATGAAAAAGTGGATCAGTCAGACGATGGCTTAGTATTCCACACCAAACCTTAGCACTACCTGGTTCTCTAGTAAACTGAATGTTGATCTTATATATTCCAAATACGAGTGCTGCTTTTGTTCATTTTACTAGTAAGATGAATTTGCTTTAAAGGTTACCAAACTGGTAACTAAAAGAAACAACAATCAAATTGGACAATGTGTATAAATTCCATGATAGAATCTAGTTCGTTTGATTATTTTTCCATTATCCAAATCCACTCCCGTCAAAGCTAGCTGCAGCCATGTTCCTTCTATTTTTAATAAAAGTTCACCAACCCACACGTTTTTGTGGGGATACTAATTCATTATTTCTATCCAATAAAAAAAAACAAACAATGTTGGAATTTTATTAACACGTCATCGATTTTTGGATTCAGGGTTTTTAATTCGTGTAAAATTCTGCTGAATATCTCCGACATTTTTGTTTCCTCGATTTATTTTTTTTCTTCTTTTACCCTCCGTATTTAAATTTTCTAACGCTTTTTTATCCCACTTCGTCCTAACAACGCAACTATAGTTAATTAAGATCTAATCCCTTCATCTTCCTTTTTTTTACGAGGCATCTCAAAGTACTAGAATTTCTCTCTCTTCTTTTTAGCCTTAAGGATGAAATACCTAAAAACTTTAATACAAACTGTATGTATGTACGTATTATGACAAGCGTTGTTTTTAGATGCTCTTTGAATGGCAACAAGAGAAACAATTTCCTTGTTTTATGCATCAAAAGAGTAAGAAGATTGTGCAGTTATACTTTTTGATTATAAGTAATGTTAATGTGAATATTGCTTTCAAAGGATCTTCCAATAAAAGGTGTGAAACCAGCCTTAAAACTCCCTAACATTTGATCTCATAATGAATTAATAAATTCCAAATTCTGCCAAAGGGTGTTTCAAATAATTTTCTCTTCATTCTGATTCCCTTTGTCTTTTTATCATGCTGCATGATTCAAACACAATCCCTTCCATTGGTCATCTCGAACGTTGAACGTTTTAAATAAATTCGGAACATTTTTCAGCATCTTTTTAGCACCATTAGAATTTCGAGGGTGTATTTTGTGAAAAGAGCGAGAGAGAGAGAGGGTTTTAAATTCTAGACAGGGTTAGAGCAACATGCTTTTTAGACGGACTGGATAATTCATTCAAACGGATTCATTATTTGGTATAATTGAGGGTCAATATTGGATATAATAGTAGATTACAAGACGAGCGGGGAAGTTTGCCATTACAGTCGAGAGTTTAGTATGGCAAGCTGACACCGTGAGGCTTGTATACTATTTCATTCCAAATCGCATACTTTAATTTTTAAACCAATCAAATAAACAAATAATAATTAAAATTTTTAATAGAACTGGCTAGTGGCAATATTTATTATATTATTTTAATTATACAAAAATTACACAAGAGCTAGCATGTTTTTTTTGTATCTTTGTTACAATTTATTTTTATACATTTTTATTAATTAATTCTAACAAAACACAATTAATTATCGAACCAAGAAGTTGTTTTGTTTGGTTACTTTTGTTAGTAAATTATGTTAGGTTAACTACCTATTGTTTAAAATATTATATTTTCTAAATAATGTTATTTATCATATAAAAATTATAAGTACTTACCTATTAGTTTCTTTTTTTTAAATTGTATTTTTCTTGTAATAATTTGTTATTTTATTATTAATACACTTTTCTTATTTTTCTATTCACTACGGAAGGAGTGAATGACACTTATTCTATTTAGATCCCTACACCCTACATACATAAATTTGAAAGAATAAAAATGTCAGTTTCTAGATAACCTTTGAAGAAATAAACACAGCCGCCATTATTTTCCCCGCCTTAGCGGGGAAGTATATTACTTGCCTCCTCTTCTTCTTAACTAAAGAATAGCCTACTTTCAAACTTTTTAAATGTCAATAATAAATGCATTACATATACGATGTGGAATAAATGTTATCACAATCCATCCTCAGACAATTACAAAACTTAATAATGACAATAAATAGAAATTGCTTTAATTTATTTAACAATTATCTATAAAACTTAAATATAAAATCGAAAATAAAATCGCTCGATTGTAGTTAGATAAGAGGCTATATGTCGATAGCCAGGTAAGGTGACAATAAATATATAAAAAAAAAACGTTATATGTAAAAACAAAGTTCGCAAATACTTGTTTGTTGTTTTGATTGTGATTCCAAGAAAGCAGCTTAATGGTGGTTGTGACGTGGCGCTTGCAGTCTCCACTCTGGTCCCGACAGGACCAGAATCAGGCACTAAATGCCCCAAAAGTGGGCACCGCCTTCGGCAATATTGCTGCCAACCGACGATAATATCTGAGAGCGAGTTACAAAATCCCCGATTGGGTGTTGCGACACTTAGCAAGACGTAACCGCTCCCAGGACCTTCTGTCTGGACTCGAAGTCAAGAAGACTTCCCGAGTCTTTGCAAAAACAACCTGCTGAACGTGACCCATAAAAAAATACGACCAGTTTTGTTGGTGGTTCTAGGTATTTTCCCTATCATTAAAAAACTGTCGTCGATCATCATCGGTTCACTTCCAAAAGTGTCGAAAGCGCCCAACGACGCCAGAGGCTTATCGAGACTTGAAGGTAATTAAATTATTAAAATAAAATATAAATGATTATCCACCAAACAAACAGGATTTTCCTAGTGGCCGATTTAAACCGTTACAATGTATTGGGAAGAACAGGCGGGAAAAGTTAGAATATATTGATAGGGCAAAGTTGTGGTGTGTATATGCTAAACATTTTAATAATCCATTGAAAATATTATGCACAGGTTGAAATGTTACATATTACGGGTGCTACCGAAATTTATTCCCTGTTGCGGGGCATTTCATTTGTATCAAAATTATGTCCATTATTTTCATATTTTTAACTACATTCTTACAAACTTTATCCACCCCGAAAATAAAAAAAAACTTTGAAGTAGAAAGTTACAAACCACGAATAGAATAAGAGAAAATGAGATATAAAAAAGGAAAGGAAAAAGATTGGCAGTTTCGTTTTCCTATCACGAACAAACCAACGCTAACTTCGAGTCTTCGACATGACTGACTGACCTGCGAATATAGTGATTTGTACGTTCTAATAGGCCTATGTGTGTGTGGTGTACGAAATCCCTTTATTAAAATGAGAAAAAATATATAAATAGAAAAAGAGAAGAAAGTAGTGATAACTTTAGTGTTTAAGAGATTTATATCGTCACACTAGGGTAGTTTTGAGGATTTTATCCCTTGAAACTAATAGAAGGAAAGTTATATTGTCAAAATCTAATGGAAAATATGAGCAATAAAATGTATCTGGGTATGATTTCATTTGAACTTGCCAAGATTTCTAGAAAAGATTTGTCTCGCTGATTTAACTTAAATAACAATTTATAGATTAGTAAATTTGATTAAAATTAGCAGCGTATATTATCAGACAATTGGAAGATCAGTATTGTTAGTGTAAGGTCGAGCACAACAAATTTTATACATATACAACTGGATTTTATTAATAAAGTGATTGTACAACGGTTATTGTCATTCTGGCTTTTCAACATTTAAGCAAATTAATCAAAATAAAAATAAGATTGTGGTTTAGCAGCCAGACAATAGTAGGGGTGAATGGTAAGTTGAGGAGGCAGCGAGGAGAAGCAGGGCAATAAGGAGGACTTTCTTTATTATTGCTAGTGCTGCGAACAAAATCCAAAAGGATTTATCTTTAACTAGATAAATTCGATATTGCCGAAAAATGTAAATGAATCGATTTTAATAGTCTGAACTGGAAGCGCGAGAACGGGTGGATTTAATCTCTTTAAAACATAATTCTCCATTAATTATTAATTAATATTGATGATATTTCCTATTGAGAAGATAGCACAACTGAATTTTGACTTATCGTAAAAAATCATATTTCTTTATTAAAGATACCCTAGAGGAGTGTTCAGTAGATGGATTTCTCTACCGTTAGTCGAACGATAACTAAATGCGTTAGATAAATACCTTCCCCTTTTAACAGGTTTCTACATTTTTTAAATTACAGTTGTGACAGATTTTCTTCTCTTAACCGTTTCAGTGGAAAATTCGAAATATAAACTACAATAGTTTTTATCATTAAACTTCAGCATTTTATTTAGTTAAAAGTTAAAGGAAATACATTATAGAAGTTATTCAAACTTTATGCTCAAAGATGTACAATGTTCTTGCTTTGTTTTCAATTTCTATGAACTCTACAAAAATGTTCTATTATTGACTAGTGACTGCAAAAGTGGAAAAGGACGATACGACATGAACTATATTTCTGAACCATTTTACTTGTGGATTAGAAATGGCGTTCATTTAATGTTTTTTTTTTCATTCGAGAATAACTTCACAGTTTACACCAACAATAGTATATATATACCTACTCCATTCTAGTGTACTATCCATAGGATGTAAAGTATAAGCGAATTTATTCCGGGGTAATAAGGCAACGGATGAAATGTAGTAGATGGGAAGGGTAGAAATGCGATTGTTGTGTTGATTGCATTTCGGACAAATTTTTAAGATTACACAATCTAGTTTGTAGTCGTGGAAACCAATTCTGGTTATATTAAATGTTGTATCAATGTGATACAACTCATACGTGGGGTACAACTTACAAAATGAGTACTTAATTTTTTTTTCTGCAGATCAGAATATCTGCGTTTCTTCTTTTTTTGCCTCTCAACTCCTTTCCACTATAATAGTGGTACACCATTAAAGATATCTGCTAATAACACCATTTCCAAGAATTAAACATCGTTTATCAAAAATAAAAAGGGCTAGTTTTTAATTATATCCTTTGCTTCGTTTTGAAAAAAAATAGACAATTCTTTCTTTAAAAGTTGCAAGCTATCACTTATTTTAATAATTTCTCGAAGTATCAGTTGAGTACCAGCAAGTAGTTTTTTAATTAGTTATATTTATTGCCCTAAATTTCTAGCTACATATGTATTATACTTTCAAATATAAGCCCATACCCAAATACAGTAAATTCTCTCTATAACGGGCACCCAAACTGTCAACCTAAATATTCTGAGCTAGTTAATAAGCTACAATAAATAAAGCTTGATAAAGGTAATTAATTATATGGTCACGTCTACTCTCCATGAAAATGATAATAACAACATCTCCACGAATCGAAGGTTGGTTTCTGCGGAGTGAAAAAACTACGCCTGATAGGAAAATGGACACGTTCAGATTTAAAAGCATGTGCTTGAATTTTGAGTGACCGCACAGTGGAAACGTACTCATATTCATACATTTATATAGTTATATGTCCAAATCTAATGGAAAATATGAGCAAGAAAATATCTGTGTATGATTTCTTTTGAACCTGTCAAGATTTTACAGAAGATTTTTCCCGCTGAATTTACTTAAATCTCAATTTATAAATTAGCAAATTTTACTAGAATTAGCAGCCTATATTATCTAATCTTTGAAACAACAAGCATACATAATATCACCGAAACCAAGAATATTAGTGGTATATGGTATATGTCCATATCCATCGATTTATTATAATATGTTTTTAATAAATCCTAGCTAAAATACGCAACTTAGATCGAGTTCAGTTCAATGAATTTATAACATAAGATTTATAAAGATCATTTGCTTAATGAAATATTTTTTTTACGAAATTCTACATTAATTTAACTGATCCTGCCAGTTTTACTATACTCATTCCTAAACTGAACCTGGTTTGGTTTTATTAAATTAAAATAGAAATTATAATTCACTTTAAGACAGTTGCAAGTTCAATTTTATAATTAATCTGTTTCGTTTGGTTGTAATGATTTGGTTTTAAACCAATCTGCTCAATCAATTTTTGTACGTTAGCAAATTAGGTATACAGTTAAAAAGTGATGACTGAACGCGTTGATGAAAAACATTTTACAATTTAAAATGCTTATTTTTACAAAAAATCGGACGATATTTCAACGAAAAATCGCAACTACATGTATACATACGTAATACTGAACATGGGGCAAAGGGTTATCTATGTTTTATAAGGCTTTCTGATTGTCTTCATATATGTATATATAAGAAAGTAGGCACGTTCGCATTTAAAAGCATTCACACATTTTCTTATGAAAAATATCCGTGTTAATTATTCTAGCGAATTCGCCTGAATTAGTATTGACCCTTAATTGGATCTTTTCACGAAATTCAATAATTAGAACTTAAAAATGAATGATTCTGAATAAAGAATTTATTTTACCTCATAAAATAAAGAATTCATCTGTTCTAATTTCAATAATAAAACTTTGTTAAAACGCCGACCGTTATAGCCAGGTAATATCACATAATAAAAAAGGTTAAATAAAAAGTGTATATTATGTAATGGACGCGGTCTTCATGTGAAAGTGGCCGTATTTGAGATGGTTTAAATAGCAGAAATGTCATAAACGATTTGGTAAAAACAAAAAGTGACCGATAATAGATGTGTCAGTTAATAGAAGTTTTACTGTATTTACAAATTTTATTATTGGGGATAATAATATTTAAATAATATATAATATTATACATAAATATTTATTAATTATTATATTATATATTATTATTATTATACAGTATATTATAATATTATATTATATTTAATATATAATATAATATAATATAATAATATTTAATAATAATATTTGGGAACTAAATGCATACCTTGAATGATAACATCTTGAAGTATGTGAAAATTAACTACTTCGGCAACTGAATAGCTGTGGCGAATAAAATGCGCTAGCTGGAGAGGAATATAATAAAATATTTAGAAAAGAAATTAAAATGTCTATAATGACCAAACCAAACACGATCGAAATAATAATAATGCTTACAAGATATATTTGGATTTTTGAAAGGGTAAGGGAAGTGAACCAGTATGCTTGTATAGAATAGTGAATGGAAAAAAGAGAAGCAATAAGGAACTACGTTTTATTTGCCTTTCTTATTCCCCGAAAGTAATAGAGAGTGAGAAGGAAGTTAAGGATAAATGGACCTCTAACATACAACCCAACGAATTACTAAAATCTTATAATAATAGTAATAATGAAAGGATGGGATTCTGCTTCAGTTCAGTTAATCAGAAGAAGCATAAAGAGTTGATTCTCCGATCAATGGAAGACGGCCGAGCATTTTGATACTTAACTCATTTTATGAAACCTACATATAACGTTCATTTCTCAAAGTTCATACGGGCTGTTTTAATGGTTAATGTCACTACTATGCTATTTATGCTTTTCTGAATCCTTAATTTACTTATCTCTTATCTATATCACATCCCTTTTTCACATAGAGTAATCCTTTTAAAGTTCCAACTTCAATTAGTTGAAATACATGATTAAAATGAAATATCATTTAATAGAGGTGTGAATCCCCAATTAGCTGAGCAGCATAGAATCATCTACAGTGGGTAATAATTCATAAACAAAGACTCTGTTCTGTAAGATCTAAAGTACAAAGTCCCAGCATGATCAGATCTCATCACATAATATATATTAATATATATAATTATTATTTATAAGTAATGCCATTTAATACTTTGCCAAAATCAGTTACAAGGCAACCACGCTGTCTCTCTTGTATGGAGTATTCAATTAATATAATAATGGGCCGACCATATATTGAGGGAAGATAGAACGAAATAGAGAGGTCCAAAGGAGGAAAATAAGAGAGAACAAAAGAGCTGGGGAAACATGGTAAGGTAGCTGTTACAGGTAGTATGTTATAGCAGTAATAGTCACACGGCTATAAATACATATAACATGAACATGTTCCTGGAAGTGAAAGTATCAATACGTCAATATGTGGAAAATTTGACTTCAAAATATGATATCTAATCTCCAATTATCCTCTTTATATGAGATTCTAATGGCATGTTAAGGCCGTGATGAGATTAGCTATCCAAAACAACAGTGCCTACCTCTCTTTTCACATTTTCCCACACACGCCCCATAAAAAAGAAAAAGGCAAAAAAGCAAATAGGGACAGCACAGTACATGGGAGTAAAAAGGGAGACTTAAAGAGATTAATAATGTAAATAAAGTGACCACATCACGATAAGCTCTTTGTCTCGGAACCTAATTTAAATTATGACAGCTTTAGAAACTGTCTTAACTGGGAAGATTTAGTGCCTGGCACAGAATAATTTGGTTGAAATTGAAGAAAGATCGTTTCAGCTAATCACTTCGATAATAGTGGTTAAAATAATGTAACCACAATTTAAAGATGTTACGCTTTATACTGTATATTTAGTATGTTACAAATATATTTTATATTTATATTTGTTAAGGCTAATGCTTTATAGGCGCTACAATACATCTTTACGTAATTATCATGGAAGCTGTTACTTCAGTTTTCATTTGATACAACTTTAATCAAAAGAGAATTTTAAAAAAGAAACAAAATACAGTGAAAATGGATATAACCGTATCCCGTATTCTTTGTTTCTGCTTAATTAATTATGCAAGCAAAACTTTGCACCCTCTTTTTGTATGTTGAATCATTTATTAAAAGTTTTTTGTCTGGAAGGATTCCATTGCCTTACTGATTTTTTCCTTTCATTTTAATTCAATACTATTTTTTATATAGAGATAACAATAGTCTGGAAACTACCGAGAATTACATATTCTCTGCGTTCAGGTAAAGGCAATTCCAAGAATGCAATGTAATATAAATATCTACAGAATAATGAAATTATCAAAATACCTTTGGTGTGCAAATGTTGGGTAATTGAGTCGTAACTGCTGCAGCCACATTAGGGACATAGTTGCTAGGTCCAGTTATTGGTACGAACAGCATAGGTGTCGCTGAAATTGAACCAGTGGCAGTAGCACTATTATTGTTATTAGCTAATAAAGTTTCTTGTCCCGATATAAATACAGAATTTTCTTTATTGAATGCTGTTGAAGAAGATGCAATCTGGCCCGAATTGTGACTACAGTTGCATCCAGTTAATACAACTTGAGTTGGTTGCGCGACAGTTTGATGATGATGATGTTGATTTTGTATTGGAAATTCCAACGGTATTTGTACAGTCGGATACGGAGCTGATGATCGTAACCGGTTGTTTGTTTCGTTAATGCGATACTGATTACGAATGGGCCCAGGAGCAGAGGTAACAGCAACAGGAGCAATAGTTGTAGCTGAGGTGGACGAAGAGGAAGAAGAGGAGGTGGATGAGGGGTTATGCTGTTGTTGTTGTTGTTGTTGCGTTTGAATTGCTTGGGGCCGCCAGACGGCGCAGGGGTATACGCCGACAAGGCTGTAGCCCGCGAAAGGATGCGGAGGCGCCAAGGCAACGGCGAAATTAGTACATTAATATAAATAAATGTTGCTGCGAATTAGCAGCCTGTTTTTGTTAAATAAAAATGGGTTATTTAGGTTGCGCTTTCTGTTTTTATGCGTCAAGGCAATGCGTATTTTACTTTAATATATCCTGTTGATCATGTCATGTCACGTCACGTGTAGCACGGGCGCGTTCATCAGATTTTATTTACGCGCGTAAGCAAAGTCTCGATTCTAGCATTGAGAAGAAGAGGGTTTGTCAGAATCAGTCGTGGTGCCAGTGGCGGCTGAAACACCGAGGTTAACGACGACAACAGCGACGACGGCGTTGCTGACGGCAGCAACAACGAAATCCAGCGACTACGTTCAAGCGTCTGCAGCACGTTTGAGGTCATACACAGCCGTGCGATAAATAAGCAGCAGCTACAGAAAAGAGGAAAGTAACGTCGCACATACATATACAAACGACCGTTACTACAAAATTTGGAGGCGGCAACGCGTTGATCATGCGACCTTAGAGGGGCTGACCGACACCGGGCGTGTCATTGTTTAACGCTATAGTTTTTACACTGCCACCACCTTCCCAAACTGTTTCTTTTTTCTGTGGTTGTAACTTTTAAGCTTTATCTTTTTTTCTGTTCCGTTTTTATTCTAATTAAACAATTATTTTAGCATACAGACTTCTTAAAAAGAACAAGATAGTTAAGCTAATAGTTAAGGATAATTATGTTAATTCCTTTCCATATTTTCCATGTTGACAAAAACAAGTCTAAAACATTGATACAAAAAAGTAGTATACGTACTATCTATTGTAGCCCAGTACAAAATAAAAATATAGCCGATATCCTTGAATTCAAAGCAAAGCTGCCGAGTAATCTAATTTTTTTCTCGTATGTTAAAAATAGCATATTGTCTTCCGATCTCATAATAATTTTTTATGTAGACAATATAAATTATTAAACGAAATGATATACAAAAGCACGCTGACGGTCATCATAGAGCCTTACAATTGTTATTTTAATAAAAATCAAAACAGCGAATCGAGTCCATTGAAGATTTAATTAGTAGAAAATGTATTGAATGGATAAATAGACATTTATATTACATAGCTTTAATCAAACCCCTCATTGTATTTTAGTTAATAAAACACTTATTGAGTTAAATGGAATAAATGACAAAAAATCCATTTTGTACTAGATAATATTCTAATTATGCCCGTTTATGTAATTTAAGTGGTTTGATCTAATCACGTAAATTTAATTTTGTGCAATTCCAACGATATCTAATTCTTAATCAGAACTGCTTTTTACCGAAATTTTAATCATTTAGATTAAAATTCTACGGATATTAACACCAAATTCACACTATGCCCTCTACGAGATTAGTCAATAGTAATCAGACCGTTCTTACTGTAAGTCAAGCTTTTTATTTAATGTGTTAAGTAAGTAAGTTCCCTAAAGTTACATAGATGATCTAAAGCAAATTACTTTACATCCTAAGTAATCTACTTAGGCCGGAGTTCCATGCGTCCGACCATATGACAATACGACAGTGCACTTATTGGTTGACCTTTAATAGTTTTGATTGGTTAACATATTAAAATTATATAAATATATAACTCATAAACAAAACAAAGTGATTACCGAAAGAAATTTATTTCGTTAAGAAATATCCAGCGTCGGACCGAAGCTAAAATAAATTTAACTCATCCGACAGTCGTAGCAAATATTCAAACTGAACTTGGCGCTGAAAAATATCAACTGATCCAAGCACTGTCGGATGTTGGACGCATGAGACACCGGCCGATACCCCGGAAGTCTACGTATGCCAGTTTAAATTTACAGAGAAAAGTCTGCTTTATAGACTATTGAAAAAAAACGACATTATTAACGTTTTTAATTAAAAATCACTATTTTCTGTACAGCCTAACGTAAAATTTATCCTTGGGTGTAAACAGAACGACTTGTGGAAACGATATTATTACCACTACTTCTAACAATTCCTCTACTTTCTGAACTTGTAGCTACTTCTATAGCAATAATTGCCAAATATGTAATAGTCTCATATTAAAGGGCTTAAACTATTTGAAAGTCATCTATAGGTTTATGACCGGCAGCTTCTGAAAAGCGAATTGTGCTTGATCCATAGATGATCATAGTTATAATGGGCATAATACATTCAAATTAACAGGTGAAATGTTTTAGCCTACCAAGGAAGATAATTCGCATTTCTGCATCCGGCGGTGACTGATAAATAAAACGAACAAATAATAAATCAAAACAATAGATTGGTCCTCTGACAAATAGACTGGTATTAAAGTTGTGATCAACCCGCAAATTCCAAATTTGTACATCTAATGTAAACTTGATCTAATTCTAATCAAGTTTAGTAATAAGTAAATAAATTTTACAGGATAAAATTTTTAATAATTACACCCAAGCCCAACTAAATTTTAACTTTTTTTCGATTTGGTCGAAGTAGTCTTTGCTTTAATATAGTTCCTATTAGGTACCTACGAACATGTTGGTTATAGTAAAACAAGAAATATAATATGTTTTTACAGCCCAAGTTGAGCAGTTCAATATGTAAAAATTACCTATCGAGTCAACGTCTCCAAATTTTGAACTATACGCTTAAATTATCGATAATCAGAATATTTGATGAATTGATGCTATGATTCATTGATCGATGATCGATTTTTTCTTATTATTTGATTAATCAGTAATAATCGACAATTTTGCTCGTCCAATAATCGATTACTGCGCAGAATCCCCAGACACTAATAGTACTATACTATAAATGTTAATGGTAACTACTATAAAAAGTAGTTAGTTAAATACAAAAAAACATATACATAATTCTACTGTCTATAAAAGACAGAACACCACAATTGTCCTTAATTTTGGGTTATTACTAACATACTAACGTTGACGTAGTGGACATTTAACAAAATACTAAAAATATACCAACCAATCAGCAATTAATCTTTAATTCATTTTGATTTGCATCCACTATTTATGATATTTAATTATTTTAATATTAGTATACATCATAAGTATCAATTAGTGCCTAAGCAGCTCTTACGTTGTGCTATTAAAAACAAGAAAAGTAAAAAACCAGTAGTGTTATATGCAAATGTATATCAATGTTTAATTTTCAAATAAACTTTCGGTAATCAGCTCATTTAAAATAAAAAAAGGAATATACTAAAACGTCGGATCAAATCAAACGTCTATTCGACCAAAGCAACTATACAATCTCCACATTATGGCGTTTCAGGATGTCATAAGATACTATGATTGCATTGCATAGATGTGATCTATATGTGTTAAATATTAAATTATAAAAGCATATGATAAAAGCTTTAAGAGCATATCGGTTAGAGGCAGAGCATCTGAATCAATCTATTTGGCTTCTAGGTTCTTGCTAATTTGGGAACGTAATGCCGCTTTTTTTCTGAAGTAGCGTTTCCACCGAGAGTCAGTTTTTTCTAAACCAAAATATACCCACGTAATAGGCAATGCAAATCATCTTCCAAAATCTTGACTCGTTTTCCAAACTGAGAATCTTAAAATTTTACTCTCTACTTTTGGGTTTAACCGATTTTTTGTTGTTTTGTATTGATCGATCGTCTTTTTGTGCACGTATGTACAAAAAGACATTAACACATATTGTTAATGTTAATTAAAAGTTCACACCGTATGTTGCCAATTTTCCATACTGGAAATAGAACTTATACAATATTTTTACCGTAAGAAAAGTTAAAACGAATTAGGGGGTAGCAACAAAGCTGAGTATATTATTTTAAACTTCATAATTCGTATTTCATAGAATTTTCAGTGTTACAGTATATTTTGAATTGAAGGGTTGGATCCGTAAAAATCTTCGAATAAATTCTTATAATTCATTATTCATTCTTATAATCAGCATAGTTAAAATAATAAACGGAAATAAATTTTGGAGTTCGTCCCAGCTTTGTAAACATAAGTTTGTTTAAATTCTTACGCTTAATCATAAAAAAAGTCTATAAGAGAATATGAAAAACTGATAAAAAATTATAAATTAATGATAAATCCAATTGGATAACTTTATCGATAAAAAGCATGCATTTAAGTTGGAATTAGTGAAATTAAATTACAAATCCGGTTGTTTATTGTATGAATACCAATTTAACCAGGTAATTTTAGTGGCTAATGTAATGTTTAACTAATTATTGTTGAATTATTGCCAGTTTTGCAGCTATCATCATTCAAAAGAATGATCATACAAGTGAAGTCTATCTTTTTTGGCAGATAATAAGTATTTTATTAATTTTAACAAAATGCTATAATTAGGACCAACTTATGACCCACTTCAGATTACTATAACTTTTTATATTTGATTTACGTTATTTATCGTTCTGCATGTATTGTAAAATATTGCATTGTAATGAGGGTAAATTTTGAGATTCTTTATTTTATCAGAAATTATATCAATTAAACAAATTTAAATAATTAGATTAATAAAAATCTTAATTTTCAATTGAATAAATGACGTATAGAAGCTACATATATTTGCATTTTTAACATGTAATATTGACTTCACTTAAGGATAAGATAAAATATACATACATATATGTATATGTATAGTACATAGTATGATTTGTACGAGTACGAATAGGTCTGTATTCAAGACTTTACTTCAGCTCTTTTTTTTTAATGTGGTAATAACTTTCATTAATTTTGTCAGAGTTAAACAAAACGTTACTATGTTACTGTTATAGATATTACTATATTATAGATATTAGGGTTATATTATTACTTTCTAAATTATTTCATTATTTAGTTTGTGATTCATTTCATTTAATTCTGTTGTAGTGATTCTAGGAGTTTTATAACATGCTTGTAGGTTTTGTCATTACATCAAATATTAATGTATCAATAGTTCACAGTTCGAATGACAATCCCAAAATAGTAGTACGTATCTAATTTGTCTTTTATAACATCCCTTTTGAAATCATAAGGTAAACACGCCAAATATTCATACAATTTTACTCGCTTTACTACAGATGCTAACGTAATATACCTTCATCTTCGTGTATAGATATAATAATAATGATAATATTTCATCTCAGTGTCTTGCTTGACAAATAAAACCATTAAGTAACGAGCTACATGATTGTATTTACTGCTTTTATTCCATATTCACTAGGTAGTATTAATTCGTAAATCAAAATGTTCGAATGTGCCGGAATGTGTAGGTACATAGCAGAAGGTAGGTGCACTTTCAAATTAATAATTATTAGAAAAGCACTTTGATAAATGAAGCTCACGAACTACATATAGGAAATTGAATCTGTAACAATATATCTAAATATATTTATTTAGTGAATGGGGGTGAAGAATATTTAGGCTCTTATAGCGAAATATTGAGGGTGATTTCAAGTTAGCTCCTACAATTTCAACAATTAGTTTAGTTTATTTTTATGTTACTTTGTCACTCATAACAATGACTATATATCATAACTCATGTATAATGCCCTTTATATAGTAAGTGCAGCATTTTAACAAGAATCTTTTCCGTAATTTCCGACAAGCAAAACTACTGCTGAAAACCAGTTGTGCCTTTTGGAAATTTTCTATTTTTTTCTTGCTGATAAAATCTAAATGAAGCTAGCGTTCTTTTTCTGCTTTTCTGTAATGGGTGTATTTTCTGTGTCTGTCAAACGCCGTTTCTCTATTTTCCTTGCAGAATCATCTAAGATTTTAAGTTTCATCGTCTCCTACTACCTGCGTAATACGTATGCAATACGTGCACTGGTATAGTGATATCATGCCTCTTTCCTACTGCTTCATTCTTTGTGATTTATTTATTCAGCGAAAAAAGGAAGAAAAAAGAATAGGAAGTGAATTCTAAGGGGGTAAAAAGTTGCAATGAATACCACCACCACCACCACTATCACTGCTTTTGCTATTTTGCTTTAACTTAACGCAATGGTGCTGAAAATAGCTTTCGAGCGACATGTTCGTTTTATTCAACGCACAGTGCAGTTCTATACATATTTTCTTTTTTAGGAAAATATGGCCATTATTCATTTTCTTAATACATTTGAATTGTCTTTATGTGGTTTTCAAATAATATTTATTTACTATATATTCATTCAGTATAAATAAATAAGTGGTAATCTGCGATATGAATATTGAAGATTTACTACTAAAAAGCATTTTATAACCGAATATGGATAGCAATTGCTCTTCATTCCTTCATTTAAGTGAATTTAGTCACATTTTATTTAAAAATTCTAAGCCAACCTCACCTAGCTTACGTTCCTCTACCTGCATTATTTGCCATATAACTTATACCCAGTAATATTCATGTGTTGTAGGAGTTTTATTATGAATCTATGTGCCATTTGTACGGCATACACGTTTCCCGTTTCATATACTAACTGGAGATTTTTTAATGCAGTGTTTGTCATAAAACGAGAAGAGTGACTTTTGAGAGTTTAAAATAACAATCAATTGGTAGATTACGGAATCTTTTAAGAGGTAGGAATAAATTTGAAAGAAGAATTACCAATTAGCAATTTTGTTTAAATTTACGACTTTAAAACGTCATGAATCTCGCGGATGCTATAGACTCAAAGTGTCTGAAATAGATGTCATGATGTTCTTAAGTTCTTTTTGTTAATCTTTAGTAACAAAAAATGTTGTACACTTTTGTACAGAACACTTTTTGTACTGAAGCCAACGAACAAAAACTCATCTACCATCTAACTAGGCATAGGTCCTATTTTCTTAAATGCAGCAACACAGGCAGATTTTAAATTTACATTACTTTTACTCTCTTTGTAGAGCGGAGTTGTTGATGAAATGAGCATTTGAAATATAATTTATTAATTATAATTATATAATTAATATATATTATATTAATATTATATAATTATATTTCCTTTATAAAGGAAATATAATATTATTTCCTCAACGAAAAAAAGAATGCACTAGCGTCTACCGGATTCGTGTTACAATTGAACTCGAAAAGTGGGAAGGCACGTAATACATGCATTCTGGCGTGGAAATAACTAAGTAGGCTTCTAAACTTATAAACATAGAACAACTATTCTGTGCTTATAAACGTTATGCAACCGATATAACGAAAATTTAAATTTTTAGTCATAAAAATGATCTGATTTTTTTAGTCATCTAACTGAATAATAACTAACTAAATATCTAACTGAAATAATAACATTTATCTGAAAATTCCTACACAATAAAAAGAACTAAATCAAAGTAAATGGATATTACTTATTTTATATACTATCTAGTATTTAAATATTCACACATTCACAATTCAAATATTTTTTTTTTGCTCAGGCTTCAAGCATAATATTTGTATAATTATAAAAGTGAATATTAGAATTGTTAGAGAACAATGTGCTTTATATAAGAGACAAGCAATTAAACCATAACTATATCTTTAAATAGAAATTGAACAATATCCTGTTCAAGAAATAAGTTATTCTAAAACCGTCTTTCGGCATTTTGATGTTACATGATTTAAATTCATTTCAAATGTAATGTAAATTTTTAGATAATGTAATTGTAAAATGATTGGCTATTTAGTAGTTAACATGAAAATATGGTAAGTGTATTGGCGTATAAATTTAGGTTTTTTATTTTAAATTTAGAGGGATATCAGGAATCGGTACTTGGATTCCCGGCAGATTTTTTACTATTTTAATTTGTTAAAGTAATGGCTTTTTAATTGTCTTGGCTTTATCAATTTGATTTTGACTACATTTAAAATTGTTAAATTAAATTAAAACAAGGTTCATGGTCTAGGAGTGATGAAACATGCATCAATGTGTTTGGACGGCGTCTAAAAAAGACTCACGTATTTCTCCCGAAGATTGCAACCGCAATCGAAATAGTGACAACAATACAAAGAGTTTATATTCTCCAAGAACAGATTCCCGATATCCCTCTAAATTTAAATTCTATATTATATTATTTTATATTAATTTTATATTACTAATTGATTTTTATTTTAAAGATGCATGAAAATTGAAAGTGTAAAAAATTAAATACAAATAAAAATAATTTAATATGTAATAACATTAACTTACAAAACGGCCAACTTTATTCATCATTCATTTTCTCGGCCAGAAAACATATATTAGTGTCTCCCACTTCTCTAGTTCAATTGTAACACGAATTTAGACCCTAGTAAAGAACACGAGGTAATAATCGAAACTGGGGACCTCTTGTTTTAAAATATAAAGTTTCTGTAACGTCTACCTAAAATGTTTTATTAAAACCGCGAATAAAAACTGTGATGACTGGCGGTGTTTAGATTAGAACAATGTTGTTTTTCCAGGAACTGAAATTTATCTTATCCCAGGTTTTTTGGGTAAAAAAAACTTTCTGGTTATTTCGCTTTGCGTAAAACACCCCGTGTTATTTTTATTTCGATCGTATAAAAATGGTGTCGGTAAATTTCATTCCAAAGTGAGAGAAAGATAGGGATAAAGAATAAATTCGGGATCGCCATGCATGTCTCTTGGATAAACAAAATATCCAAAGGACAAAAAGAGTTCATTCCCTAATGGCAATTCTAAGGCTTAAGGATAGCAGAATGAGGGCGAATGAAAGCCAATTGTTTGCTGTAATAATAATAGTTTGAAGACTGTAAAGAAAATAGGATTATCTTTTAATTTGTGCAAAAGAAAGCTGGTCGTAAACTTTAGAGCATCAATTTATGTAGAAGTGAAATGTGTTTCATAGATGATGATGATTCAGTATGAAACTGAATACGCCCCACCTATACAAATAGTATACCTAGTTTAAAGTTATGAATGATGATTATTCATTATTATGGAAAAAACAACTTTTATTCCAAATCGTATACATATGTAGCGCATTTATTATTGACATTTAAAAAGTTTGGAAGTAGGCTATTCTTTACTTAAAAAGAAGAAGAAGCAATTAATATACTTCGCCGCGAAGGGGGGGGGATAATGGCGGCTGTATTTATTTCTTCAAAGATTACCTAGAAACTGGTATGTATAATTTTTTCAAATTTCCTGTATTGATTTTCAAATATCTAAGTATATTATAAAATAGGAAACATGATTAAGCGATGTATGTTGTTCGCATTCAAGCTTCACTTCGGCGATCACGCGTTGTTTAGTTGCAAATCGAAAACCGAACAGGATGCACCACGCGCTGAGACCTGGAAACAGTCACGCAGTGTGTATGGCAGTATGATGAAATATGTATTAGATATTGATGTTTGAATTTTTATTTAAATTTTAATACATAATTTATGGTGCGATTCTATATCATTTTTACAGCGCTGTAAGCGATGTAGCGATGTAAAATCGGTGAATGTAAGATATTTCCGATTCTGTAAGTTTAAATGTATTGTCCGATTTAAATTGAAGGCTTACATCCCTCTGTAAATCTTGCATCGCTGTAAGTTTATATCGACGTAAAGCATTTTATAGAATCACACCATTGAACTTATATTTTTTAAATACAATCTATAATTTAAAGATAAGATAAGATATAATGAGATATGATAATGATAAATATAAATGAAATAAAAAATAATGAATTTAAGGATTAGAAATTTTGCGACATTGCCAATTTTCTATTTTTTGGTGTTTTACGCTAAAATTGTTAAATTCACTTATGATTAGTGGCAATTAGATAAGAAGTTATGAATTTAGAGACGAGAAACTCTACGACGTTGAGAATATTAAAATTTTCTAATTTTAGGTTAAAATTGTGGCATTCACTTATAATTATTGGCCATTAGATAGAAAATTATGAATTTAAAGAAGAAAAATTTTGCGACGTGGCCAATTTTCAATTTTCCTAATTTAGCATTAAAATAGTAAAATTCACTTATGGTAATTAGTGGTAATTATGGTTTGGTTGTGAGTTCCGCGTTATAGAGAATTCCAATTTATAACTTGGGTGGAGTTCTTCAACTTCTTATGCTTTGTAATTCCCATTACCTAGGTTACAGAGTATTAGACGGAAGTATAGTCTTTCATAGACGAAACCTTTGATATATTACATGTAGTCAATTAATTAAAACATTTATATTAACGGCTATTTTCGATGTGCTGATGCGGAATAAGTTCGAGTTCTTATAGTATTTAGCCCGAGAAGTGAGCCTCGAACGAACTCGGGTTGATACACTAGTTAATAATAAAATAACAAATTTTGTTAGTACAAAATAGAAATTTAGTTTAAGAAAAAATAAGTAAGTACTTATAATTTTTAAATGATAAATAACATTATTTAGAAAATAGAATATTCGGAACAATAGATGTTAACCTAACCTAACTTACTAACAAAACTAACCAAACAAAACAACCTTAGTTCTATAATTGTTTTTGTTTTATTTTAATTATTATTTGTTTATTTTATGGATTCAAAAATTAAATATTGCGATTTGGAATATAATAGTATACAAGCTTCGCGGTGTCGGCTTGCCATACCAGCCTCGAGATTAGTCTAGTATTCCGTGGTGTAACTGGTGCAAGTGCCTCGGGATACCTTACTAAAGTCTCGCCTGTAATGGCAAGCTTCCCCGCTCGCCTTATAATCTACGATTATTAAAAGAAAATATAACGTTTTTTCAATTTGATAATATGATTGGGAAGCTCTCTGTCACCACAAGGAGATAATATTCTGTATTCGTACATTGTGAATTACGATTGATGGCCATGGTTATACCTATGGGACATACTTAAAACTACGTCTAAAATAAGCATGCTTCTATTCTTAGATATCAAGCCTCTTTCCTACCTCTATGCATTACAGGAATTCATTTAAATTAACAGCCAGAGAAGCTCAAGAGATGTAATGTAGCTAATTAATAGTAACTGCTTCTAAAAATAACTAAGGCTACGCTTCCTATGTTACTACTACTAGTTATTCCTGTTTCTGCTTTTCTCTCTGTGGCGTTTTAAAACAGAGAGAGAGTTTTCTCTTGAGAGTAATATTCCGTCCGTTCATTTCTACCATTTCAAACCAACTAAATTAACTATGTAAGTGAATTAAAATATTTATTAAGGAATTTTGCCGCATATAAACCACTCTCTGGGGGTGTTGGGAAAGAGAAGGATGGGAGTAAAATAAAGGAGCATTGGATCTAAGTTTGCCTTCGTACTTAATTAAACTTATTCAATTACTTATTGCTAATTAGTTCTGATATACATTAAGTGGGACGAATATTTTGGTATATCAATAAGCATTTCTATAGCAATTCAAAATTGTCCTTTAAAAAACAAAAAAAAAAATAAAAATAAAAAAACGTTTTTATATCCATTCTAAACTCTTCATCCTCCTTCCACTCCATCTCACTTTCTAAAAGCTATTTGACCTTTTTTTTCTTTTTGACGATATTATTCGAACTTCTCTTTTTGCTCATGTCTCTCTCACTCGCTTTTACTCCAGGCATCCGAAACGCAAAGAAAGTCGGTATCGTCTAGTTCCCTTCACTCACTAACGCGAGTAGGTTTTGGTAGGTAGATATATGTTGCTACTAGGTTCCTTGATTTCCCTTAGGGTCTCTTCAAATTATGTTAAGTGGAATATATATGAAATTCATCGGTTCATCTTACTTTGTCATACTTATATTACCATCGAATACATTGCTTGTCTTGATAATTAAATTTAAATTAGCTTATGCCTTATTATTTGCAATTCTATAGTATATTGGTGTATGTATGGTATATACATTATAAGTTTTCTTTAATGCGAGTTAGAGTCTCATCGCGGACTACTAATGTATTCAATTTTTAATCGGAAATATCGATTCAATCTCGTTTTCTGCATTGAAATTCAAAAAGGGAATTCTCCGCCAACCAATAGATTAAGTAAACATTCATGTATTTTGTATGAATGAATCATTAGAGGACAGGCACTGACAATGAAGATCATAAAGAAGAAAAATAAAATAGAAAGATAAAGCAATAAAAGGAAGAAGGGAAAATAATAATTTTGGTACAAGGTGATGATGATAAAATTGAAAAGCGTATATGTAGATTGGATGAAAATGTCGACAGATGAAAAAAATCAGTGCCGGGAAGTGGATAAATATGTTGTAACTTAATGAACGAAAACACAATTTATCAGTTTGACTAATAAATTAAATATTCTAATGTCGCATATGGGCGGATCGGAATATTATGAATTTTAAACCGACTATTGCTTTTGAGTGACTAATTGATATGATTTTTAACAAAATAACTAGCTGAAGTACCCGACTTCGTCCGGGTTGAGATCACTGAATTGCAATATTTATTAATATTTTTTTAATTATTTTTATATCAATTTTATTAATTTTAGTTGAATTTTATATTAATATTACATGAAGATCATTTTCAAATATTTCTTGTCCAGATATTTTCTTTTTATAATTTTTTTTCCGAAGTTAAATTATCCAACCAAACCAAACAAGCCGTCATAAGTTAGAATCAACTATATTGCAGAAATCACAACCAAAGGGATCCAGACCTACAATTCAATCGAACAACCCATATAAATTAGAATTCTCTATAAGGTGTACCCAGCAATTTTTGAAATTTCCTATTTTCTTCCGTCTCCTTATTACAGTCTTCCATAGTTTTATTATTTCAAATAATTATCATAAAATTGGAACAACAGTACAATAAACTGTGTTTAGGCACTAAACTTTGTACGAAATTAATACATGGACCGTGAAATGGAGCCATAATAATGGTGGTTGAATGGAGAATCGCACCACAAAACCCGCATACATTTGGGTTTTACAGATAAGGAGATACCAGCTCTTCTACTAACTCCTTTTTTTTACTTATTATTTTAAAATTTCTTGGATTTTTTAGATCTAAATTTACGTACGCCACTGCAATTTTTTTGCTCCATGCAATTCCCAATATAAATGAAATGATAAATTCATACAGAAAGGCCGCCCTCCTTCCAATATTGTTACAGACAATATTCTCACCACCATCCGTTAAAAAAACACAGAGTGAACGATATTTCAATCGGTTAAATCAATCTGTTTCGTTTTGTCTTTACTTTTCTCTCTCTCTCTCCCTTCTTCCATCACCATTTTTGAATGATGATGAAAAAGAATAATTGAAATTTGAAGGTAATATTTGGAAATGATTTTTTTATGTTTGCCTCTAAAATCCTGTCGATGTTGCAAATTTTAATTAGCGTAGGAAAATTCTATTTGATTGTAAGCATGTAATGCACGGAGTATTTATATTTTATTTGTTAAGCATCTGATAGACGAATTGGTATTATGACATTTTTATCAGATAATAACAGATAGATAATAATAATTAATTCCAGGGGATATGGTGTACTAAAATATATATGCAAACAAAGATTAAACTCAGGGCTTAAGTACTTAAACTCAAGATTAGTGATTTTATTATTCAACTGACTCAAAACCCCCGTTTCTTCAAACTTTACCGACGGGCCACGAGGTGCATGATCAGAGAGAAGGACTTTTATTAAATTAATAGATTGATGGATAGATAGATATAGAAAAGACAAGGATAAATCGAAAGAAACAAAAGAAAGGAGCAAAAACAAGATGTAAAAAAAAATACACAAACCATATAGAGCGCACTGAAAATTTCACTACGTATTCACATTGTACGCTGGCTGGTGCTATTTGAAATTGGAATAAAAATAAAGCAACGACAGAAAAAAGAAGATGCGATCACGCATACGGGAAAACTTTCTTTCTTTCTTTTTGTCTTTCCTGCCTCCCACATTTCACCCTGATAAACATCACCTCGCCATCTTTATTCATTTGTGAATTGATAAATTATGAATTTAGTGCTTCATTGCTTTTCAGAATTTGAAGTCTGTCTTTATTTCTCTATCGTTTCCGCTTGTCGATACGGCAGGCAATTTTAATTTGACTTGGATGAATATTTCTTTTTATTCCTGGTTGGTTCTGATACTAGTGAAAATGCATAGAGTAAATTAAGTATACAGTCACATCAGGTTCGGATTAATGGTATGCCTCAACTTAAGATTATAATTGGTATAATAGGAACCTTTCGAATATATGAATTTTGCCGAATCAAGATTAATTTTTTTGAAAAGAAACCTAGGAAGAGATAAAATAAATTTATAATTACAAGTGTTGACTAAGTTGTGGCAACACAAATTATTTCACAAATATAACGTGCACGTAGACTTCATGTATACATAATTACAAGTATGTATATGAAAGACAGACTGATTATATTCACATATAAACTCAAACGCAACAAATGGCATTCTCATTATTCTTTCATAAGCAAAAAAAAAGAAGAAGGAAACGAAAAATAGAAAGAACGGGAAAGAAGCAAATTTGCCTCTAGCTAAATAAACCTTTGGAAAACCAAACCATTTCAATTTTTTTTGTCATTTAAAAAGTATATTTTTTTTCCTTGTACAAGAAATATAAAAAAATCTTTTTCCGTATGTAAAACACCAAGAATGGCAGGTAGTTTGAAATGTTTAGATAGATACTACATATATACGAGATACAATATTGGTAGACAAAAAAAAAATTTAGTTCGCTATTATATTCGCTCTGTAGGAAATGCAATGGAAATCTTGACGTTCTTATAAATATTTTATATCATTTACAATATCCCTATGAAAAAGATATAATGGTCAAAAATAATACACGTTGAGGACAGCAAATTTGTGAGTGGAAATTTATTTATTTTTTTACAGTTCATCAATAATGAATTCACCGAAAGAGTAATATTTAAAACAATTTTCCACATTTTACACATTAAGATGAATATTTCTATATTTCAGATAAGTATACATAAAGAAGTAATTTTCTAAAGGTCAATTTGCCTCCATTCTTTTTCTAATGCACATAAACACTATAAATTCATTGAAAAAGAAAATTAATTTCCATGCAAAGAAAAAACTGTATAAAAGATAATCGCAGTAATCGACATCGTTGCCGACGACCGTTTGATCTACAGTTACTTTTTCTTGTTCTCGTTTGTTCCCGCCCCTCTCCCATTCACTCTCTTTCTCTGTTCAACCCTCAATTTTCCATCCATACCGGTCCCCTCATTCTTCACTATCTTTTCTATATCACCAAAGCCCGATCAGAAAAACTAACTGAAGCGTACGAAACATCCACTGGTTTAGTTAAATTGAAAATTTTCCTCTCCTTTTCTCTCTCTTTCTTTCTCTCTATCTGTTTTAATAACAGCTGTTGACAAAATTTTCTCACCACCGTGGAAAAATGAATATGTAATTAAATTTAAATTGGATTGGATGATTTTTCGTTAATTTGGCTTTCCTCTTTTTTGCTCTAAAGAAAATGTTGAAAAAAAATTAAAAAGGTTATGAATATAATTTTTAAAAGGGCCCATTTCCGTCATTTCATTTTTCTAATGTATAGTTAGGTAGGCACACTGTAATGGAAAATTGTAATTTTTTTCCTCAATATGAAAAGTTCAGATTAAAACATTGTTTTTGCTTCAGTAATGGAACGCAATGTTTAATTTCCAAAAAAGTTTCCAATGCTTACACCACATTTTTCATGCCATTTATTCCATCATTGACCCGCATGTTTATTTACAGCACAAAAAATATACAAACACACTGGATCATAACTCAATTTCCGATATTTCTTCCATCAGCCACATGACATTTCCTAAATGTCAATATATTGTATCGCCTTTTATACTACCATGCTTTCCTTGTTATGTAAGTATATCTATATGTATACTATATATGCACTTAGACCCTTTCAAATGTCCCTTTTCTCTTTTATAACTTTGTTTTAATGTATCGATATATTTAACTTATATTTATATCCTTTTGCATCAAAAAAAATGAGAAGAGTGGCCAGGAAAATGAGAGCTATTTCTAATCCTATAAAAAATACGATTATTTGGATCCAGTATAAAGAAAATAGTATATTATTACACGAGTGATGAAAATAGTATTTTCTGTAATCGAGAGAACAGTTCGAACAGTACTGTTCGCGAGATTCAGAAAATGATTTTCAACGAGTATAATACTATACTTTTTCTGCGATCATCGTTATTAAAATTAAATCTAATTAAAAAAATATATAGAATAAAAAAATAGACAGAATTAAATTTCATAGACCTTGCCAACTTGATATAAAAGTTCAATTGTATTGACTATTGAGTGTCATACATTTGTTGATAATGCTAATTATTTCGTTAAATTAATTTTTTTATTTTACATGTATTATTTGAGTTAAAATATTATTTTATTTAATAATTACAAAACAAACAAAAAATTAAAAAACAAATTGTACATTAATTATAACGCAGTGACCATTGATCATATGTAGTTGCAGTTGCCGATGATTTTTAGGCAACCAAAAATTATATGCATAATTAAACATTTATTTCAATTTTGAAAATTGAAGAAATATTTAGTACTTCATGATTTGCTGTGAATCATTTTTTACATTTTTGTATTTGCAATGTGTTTCAATTGTTTTTTAGCTTGATTAATATAATTTTTTCTATCACCATATAAAAGTGATCAACTTTCGTCACTATCTACTCTACCCGAAAATTTGATTTTCGTCACTAGTGATGTAATCACCCATAACGTTAACTTTCGTCACTTGTGACGAAAGTAAATCATTAGTAAATCAATGATTGAATTATTAAAAGAATAATGGGAAAACATGATTTAGCACCAAAATATAAACATTTCCCTTTTTTAAAAGCAAAAATTAAACATTTAAAAGATTTCAGGATTTCACATTAATAAACGAGACGCTGGGCAGCGCCTTCCTTGATTTTAAAATCAAAACTGATTGTATTAAATGCAAAAATTAAAATTATTTTTATCAAATTAAAAAATAATTAAAACACACATTGCAAACACAAAAATATAAAAAATTATTCGTAACATATCATGAAATGGTAAATATTTCTGCAATTACCAAAATTTGAATAAATGTTTAATTATATAATATATAATTTTTGGTTGTCTAACAATCCTCAGCAACTGCAAATACATATGATCAATAGCCACTGCATTATAATTACTGTAAAGTTTTTCTACTTTTTGTAATTACTAAAAAAATTAAAATTTTCAGTGAAATAATACATGTGAAATACAACAGTAAATTTAACGAAATAATTAGTATTATCAATAAATGTATGACATTCGATAGTCAATACACTTGAACTTTTAGATCAAGTTGGCAAGGTCTATGAAATTTAATTCTGGCTATTTTGTCTATATTTTTTAATTAAATTTAATTTTAATAAGAATGGTCGTAGAAAAAGTATAGTATTATACTCGTTAAAAATCCTTTTCTGAATCTCGCGAACATTACCAAATTCAGCTTCGGCTCGTTTAATAAACTGTTCTCTTGATTGCAGAAAATGCGATTTTCGTCACTTGTGTAATAATATAGTAGTAATTTTTTGCATTTCCTACAACCAGTTTTGGTTTTAAAATCAACGAAGATGCTGTCCAGCGCCTTTTTTGATTAATGAAATCCTGAAATCTTTTAAATGTTTAATTTTTGCTTTTAAAAAAGGGAAATGTTTATATTTTGGTGGTAAATCATATTTTCCCATTATTCTTTAAATAATTCAATCATTATAATTTATAATTGCATATATGTAAGTAAATCATCTACTTGATTTACTAATGATTTGCTTTCATCACAAGTGACGAAAGTTAACGTTATGGATTATTACATCAGTAGTGACGGAAATCCAATTTTCGTGTAGAGCAGATAGTGACGATAGTTACTAGTATTTATATGGTTGTAGAAAAAACTATTTTTTATTAGTTTTAAAGGAACAATATGAAGTTGACATTCGGAGGAATTTTTCCATTATTAATATCGGCCGTCTAATAGTATACAGTACAGGAGGTCAAGAAAATTAATAAGTAAAACTTATTTACCCAGTTCATTCCGAAATAGAAATTAAAATTTGAAAAAAAAATTAAAAATAGTTAACCTTTTCAAATGATTCCAAATTTTCTTTATCTGCATGTATATATAATATCCATTTTTCCCGGTGGTGGTTTGTGATGACGGTGAAGGGTGAATAACATGCCATTTCCAATTTCTACTATACCTAAATTGTTGTTATAGAACATTTTTTTTCTTAATACTCAGGTTTCTCTTAGGGCATTTGAAAGTTTTAATGAAGTTTTTATACAAGAAAAGGAAAAGTTTGAATTCAAAATGAAAATGCCGAAATATATAAAAAAGGAAAACGTACATTTTGAATAAGTTTACAAATAATATAAATAAAAAAATAAATAGTTAACATATTATATCAACAAATTTCACTTAACATTAATTTCACTAGAGTCCTACCATCCTCATTTTATCGAAGGGCTCTAAATTTTACCATAGCCAGTAATATCAGGTATATATACCGAGTACCGCATTCTTTTGAGGAGGACAAATACCGACACAGTTTGTTGTGTCGGCAGCCATTTTTTATTGTCTTACTAAATGGATTTGACATTTGTATAGGTTAATTCCTTATATTTATAATAATCATACATTATAATTATCAAAAATGTTAAATAATTGTTACGAATAATATTTTAAAATAAATTTATAAATTATTAAAATTTAGTTAGAATTTGAATATTTTGAATAATTAAATTTAAAATAACATCATGTGGTAAATAATATAGTTTATACTCTGTTTAAGAACGAAATTCGAAACGCTAGTAAAATGGAATAATAAATTAATAATGGCATCACAATACGGTAGGTACTCTTTATTAAAATCTGCTGACTCTAAATTTCACTAAAGTTACTTTAAACTTCACTCGTTCACGGCCATCTATTAAATTTATTTGGTATGACAAACGGCGACAAGATGTGAATCTAATGCGTTAATCGCGTGTGTAAACAATACAACACGATTTTTTAACAATGGCAAATTAAATATTGAGCATACATATTACATACACATATAACTAATTAATTGCTATTACTACTGTTAATGCCGTTCTCGGATTCATTTATGGTTTTCACTTCTTTTACACCGTTATTTGTCCTATAGTAAAGAGCAATGTTACTATTATCAAGTAATTGTAACATTTCTTCATCATCGTCATCGCTAACATTAGTTTCTACATCTTTTTTCTCTTCTACTTCAACTTCGTCTTCCTTGTGATTATTTATTGGCGCCCCCACAATTACTTCTTTAATTTCAGATGGCTGTGATTGGGCGACATCAAAACTACTTGCATTCAAATTATTCAAGTTAATATTGGATTGTAATATTATGGGATATTTATTATCGTTCTTTTGTTTAGGCTCTTCAATTGCTTGCAGTATTGATTGTAGAAGACCCTCGTGCAATATTTGATTATGAGGTAACTTATTGTTTGATCCATCAGATGATTGAATTTGCAACGTATAACTGTCTAAATTGCCCTGTAATCGAATATTATTTAAATCAATACTTTGCGATTGGACTAATTCAGTATTTGGCCCAAAACTGTCAGCTACTGACTGCCCATAAGTTTTGCCCTGGTTATCCTCTATATTTTCATTTTCTGAATTCGTTCTAGTTTTAATTTTTTTAGAAGAACTATGGAGCAAATCTGGTGCTCCGTATTCAGAAAATGGTGCAACGTATATAGACTGGGGTCTAATTGGCTGGTTATGCGATGTACCAATATTTGTTGTTAAGCTAGATAGAGAAGAGGAATAGCTATCAGCAGCTGGAGGACCGTAAGCAAGTGGTGGCACTGGCGACTGTTTGGCTGATGTACAGTTAATCGGATTGGCCTTCGGAGTAAAATCTATCGTAACAGGTGGATGAGAGTAATCTAGGCCGACACTAATACTTTCACCGGACGCAGAAGGAATTCCACTATAGCTTGCTCCATTAGTTAGCGGCAGAGCACTGGCTCCTTCTATATGTAATTCATTATCTTGCTGGCTTAATCCAGCAGGTGAAGAGCCTTGAACCAAAGTTTGATAGGATAAAGCACCGCTACCGCCGTCTGGAACGCCATACGAAGTACTTGGGGTCAATGTTGCCCGTGCAACAAGTGGATACGAAACAGAAGATATATCTTGGCTCAAATCTTGATTGTTCAATGATTCATAATTAATGACTTCAGAATTAACAGTCGTGTACAAAGAATTTCCATAATTAGAGGTTGGAGGTGCACCGTAAATTTTACTAGGTGGTATCGAACCTATAGATGACTCTACAGAAGGGTTATCATCATTAATATTATTTTGGTGTGAAGTAGAAACTTGATTTAAAGTTGTGGAAGGTTGATGATGCTCATAGGAATTACTAATTTGAGGATAAATTTGAGGACCATTGCTTTTGATAGATTGTGTTTCAGAATTGTATTGAGAGTTTTGAGATAACTCTGCATAGACTGCATGGTCGACAGTCTTTTGAGCAGTTGAATGTGCGGCTGCCAATCCATGTTGACCATGTTGTGCGACAGTAGATATTACACCACCTGAGCCCGTTACAGTACCTAGTGGTGCATTATATGAATCGGTAATCACTTTTCCTTCATTAAAGTTCAACAAATGTTCATTGGAATGACTAGATTCAACATTTAATGTTATAGAATTTGGTACAGAAGAAGGAGGTGAGGGTAGAGGGAGTTGTGATACACCATATGTAGGGTTTGGTATAGCATCAAAATGGTCCAATGTAGGAAGTAACATATCATTGTATCCATTATGAGAAATTAAAGTATAACCACTAGCTTCCTTAATTGGTGGCTTAGAAATTAATCCCGGTATTGGTTGCCATCCATCATACTTTATATCAGGTGGTGTTGGGGGTGCAGGTATACCCGGATGTGGAGGTTTCGGATTACGTGGAAGTTGTGGTGGACTATAAGTTGGAGCAGTTGTGAATTTTTCCGGAACACCATATTGAGTAGATAATCCGATATTTCCTTTCGGTACACCATATTTAAATGAGATAGTAGGTGGTTTAACTGGCAAACCATATTGATAATTCGAATTCGATAGGTCTTTGTATAAATTCGGGAGCGAGTAAGTATGTGATGAAATAGTGTTAGTGTTTAAACCAGTATAAAATTGATTATTCTTGTTGAATTTGAAGTTGTTATAACTAAACGGTGCTCCATAAACTGGTTTTGATGGTGAGCCATATACTGGCTTTGGAGGTGTCTTTAATCCAAGTGGTTTAGGGTATTTATTATAGATTTTTAACGGTTTAGTTGACAGACTGGAAGTGAATTTCGGGAGCCCATAGGTTGGTTTTGGCGGAATTAAATTTATACTAAACGGTCGTACGCCGTAATTTCTAGATGGTGGTGGTGGTCCGTAAGTATCTTTCGATACAAGTGGTAATGCGTTTAATGTTGACAGTCCATATGTGTTTCCTACAGCAGGCAAACCGTAAGCTGGCGGAGGAACATCAGGGGGTGGAGATGGATAAACTATATTTTGCTGTGATAGTGAATTGGGCACACCATATACGGGAACCGGCAGCAAAACACCATTATCTGATGGAGGTGGTAAGTATGCATCAAATTGAGAAGCCTGCAGTGAAGGCACTGACAACGATGGAACTCCAAATGCTAGTGGTAATATGGGTGCGTCACGTCGATCTGCTGTATCAGAACTTTCGGCAATTGAATCGGTGACGGCACTTTGACTGTCATTTGCTGAGCTTTCTGTTGTTTTTTCAATTTTTGAAGCAGTTTCACCTATATTAACTACCGCGACTATTGGCTGAAGTACCAAACAGCAGGCTGTTAGAGATAATATGGCAGTTGCCTGAAAAAAAGTAATAGTTTAGTTGGGATTATATAACGCCCATTTTATAGGTATTTTGATGATCGTGTTTACTCAAGTGGATAATGAGAATGATCGTACATTTTTTTTAGAGAAACAATTTCTAAATTATTAAAGTCGATTATTTTAAACGTTTTGTACGTACGTTACTGTACAACGTACTCTTGTAAAAAGCGTTCCCTGAGAGTGATAATCGTAAAACAGATAATAAATAGTTGAAGTCTCCTTTTTTTTTCAAATGTGTATTTGTAAAAAATTAACAAATAGTGTATGATGTACGAAAATAAATAAGATAGGATAAGTATATGTATAAAAATTTTGAAGAGTTCTCGTGTGAATTGAAATCTTATTTCGGGAATGAATAATTAATGAACAGCATAAACGTAAGACATCAGTAGTCTCCACCGGAGTACAATTTATAAGGAAGAATTAGATTCAACTACTGATTTCATATAAACAGCAAATGTTAGAAAAAAAAGAAATTTATGGAAAATCGTAAAAAAAATTGAATTCATGCATAATTTATGATGAATACCAAAATAATGAGCCAGCATTTAAGTAGGTATGCTAAAACTTTCCTTTTTTAGATGATAAAGTTGCCGAAAATAATTATTAAATGTTTAAAAACACTCGCTTACACGTATTCATATACCCACACACCTATCCGCACGTTTAAAATCAACGTTCAATAAATATTAAAGCAATCAATCTGTCTACTCTGGCAATCGAAATGGGTATCTTTAACAACAAATAAATTTACTTTCATAGCCAGGGTCAAAACTTTCATTTCAAAGACGTTCATATAGTGATGATGGTCAAAGCCAAGCCCATAAACTTGATTATAATTTTGCTTTTGCTGTTCATTAATCTCAGGTGTTTCGGCTGACACTTTTATTTCGAATAATAATAATAACATAATATGAATTGTAACACAGTAATTAATTCTAGGTTTAGTTTGTTTTAGTACATTGGTGAAAGTTAAATTAATAGAATTTTTGGAAATGAATATTTTAGATTTAGTCCAATATACTGTGATATACGTTTTGGTGTCTTTATGGAACTAACTGATGGATATTATTCAATGATGAAATGTATCATTAAGACTTAAGTTATTATTCTAAGATGATTGTAATCGAACTTATTGCAATTTATTACATACAGGATTCTATAATAATAAAAAAATTAAAAAATTCAACAAATACTTAGGTTCATAAATTTAATTAAATTAAGTCAAATGGCAAACTATTTTTATCCTTTTTCAAATACACACACATTGTCCATTTTAAAGTAAAATTTACCTCTATTAACGATCACTTTTTTGCCACTGGCATTTTCGATGACCGTTATGGAGAGAGCGTTTCCTGTATTTATTTTTTCAAACCTTCTGAAACCTAATAAGCCCAGATGATGTCCTGATAGTGTTTATAATAAAATTCAATTTCATGTTTTTCGATAATAATTCATTAACGGCCTAAATTAATTTTGGACGTACTAATTCATTAATTAAACTTAAATTAAGCGATAAACTAACCTGTCGAAGCATGGCAAATTAATTTATTTTAACAGTAATGTATACACGCAAAACAATTAAAAAAAATAAAAAAGAACACAACACCACACACGAAAACCATAAAAACAGAAGAAAAAAATTGATAGATAATACTTAATTATCTATAACGCACGTAAATATACGGTGTGCCACACACATGGATACGCACACCGAGTTACGTATTTGGCAAATTATTTACTTCTGAAGAACTATAATGCAGACACTGATAAAAATTGATGGATGTGTGGATAAGTACAAGAGAAAAAGATGCATAAAAAATATACAGAAAAATTATATGTATTTCGTTAGGTACCTCTTCTCCACATCAACGATATCTGAGATTGGTTCAAGAGGAGAAAGTAGGATGATGAAAGTAGTGTCTTGTTTTATGTATATGTATGAGTAAATTCATGCTTACTGCCCGTTTCTAAAGTGTCACGTATGTATCCGTATGTGATGTGACCATAAATTACAATAGATATGATATTATTATTGCCATTATGGTACGTTAACTCAATCAGCTAAACACATTAACAAAATACCATTAGATTAACTTTCTTTTATTACAATAATCAATGTACCTACATACTACCAGCAGCTAATGCAACATGAGTTTCCTCTAGATTATTTTTATTACCTCATAATCAATGTGCATGAAATCATGTCATGTTTCTTAAACATGATAGGATATATTATACATTTAAAGCAACGACAGGCATTAAGGAAAGATTACAATCGAATGCCAAATTATTTCTAATTCTGATTCCAATTAGACGTATTTTGTTCATCTCAGTAGCACTATTTTACTGTCTTAATTTTAGTATAATAGTTTACGATGGTTGAGGCTAAAACCTATTGGATGAAATTAGATATTTAGTACATATATTCCGTTTCCCAATTTTATTCAAGATTTTTTATCATCAATTTGCTTGGGAGTTCCTATAACTAATATCAAATTATGATAAAATTTATGCGTAAACAATAAGCATAATAAACTATTAGTTACTTTGAAGACTCTTTCGGGTACACTTTAGTAAGCACCAAAAATCGGTTTTTCACACGCGTATTCAACGTTATTTTTTCTAATGAGGTAATTTTAATCAACAAATAATTAATTACATCTGCCATTTAATCCAAAAATTGTTTTGTTTTTGCTGAAAGTAGGTTCTGGGTATTAAGTGAGTTTAGAAGATGAATTTTAATATAATTTAACAATTAAAACTACGAAATTACCTTATTATAAGTCACTAAATTGCGCGCGGAAAACTTCTACTTTTAGGCACTCAAATTGACTAAAACGCGTGCCGAAAATGATACTTTTCGGCAACGCATTAGAAAAACTACTTTTTTGTAACTGAAATTGTTTGAGGGGGCGGAAGATTAACATAGCACAAAGGCGGCTCATAAGCACGCGGCGGGGCTGAATGCCACCAATTGTTTCAAATATAATTATATTATTCGCATAAATTTTCTGTCATCTTAAAAAAAAAAAAAAAACAATGGTCAATGTATATACTTACCGTTTCATATGAAGTTCCAGGTTATTACTGTTTGTTGGTTACTTACAGCGAATTTCTAGTTATTTTTTGTAGTAAGTTTAATTGGGTTAAAAAAATACAATGTAAAAAACAAAATTTTTGCATATTTAAGCTAGGTGGAAGTTTCTGTGTTAAGTCCTTTGCCTCATAATTCTAGAACAAATATCATACTCATACAAGTGAGGGTCGGGATTACAATTTCTTATTCGAAAATAAAAGTAACAACGCCCCAGGTTACATACACACAGATATATTGTATTTATTACTATTAGTTGTTTGTATTTTGTTCGCAATATTTGAGGATTATTAGATGAAATTTCGCGTGTTGACACACATTACTTTCTACCACGCTTCCACCAAAATAAAAGATTAAATGTT
Organism: Platypus cylindrus; assembly: GCA_949748235.1. NCBI lineage: Eukaryota > Metazoa > Arthropoda > Insecta > Coleoptera > Curculionidae > Platypus > Platypus cylindrus. The sequence continues at coordinate 48,406,682 of OX456488.1, read as the reverse complement.
TTACAATGTTTTACTTTGAGACAAATAACTTTCTCTTAAAAGCAGTTAATTTCATGATCTCATCAAGGCGGCGGGTATAGGTACCTTGTTACTTCCTGCTAACCATTGTTTTTTTTTTTTTTTTGGAACTCGAAAAAAGACTGGAATACAGAAGGTATAAAATGCAATAAAACAACAATAATCTAATTACAAGATCAATGCATAATTTTTTTATATTGGATAGTTAATATGATAATTTTACTTACCTTTTTTTTTGGATTTCCTATTCTGTTATATTTCATTTTATTTATATTTTTTTTCTTTACTCTGACGACCGTTTCGATATTTCTATCTTCGTCAAAGAGCTCTTTCGTGTTAATTTGCAGTTTCGCTTTTAATTATGGCAATTTTTGATTTCTATTACATCATCAATTTATGTATGAATTATTTTTATCAAACTAATAACGATACTAATCGATTGTTGACGATCAATAAATTAAAAGACGACACGTAATGCGCAAAGCTTATAGCAACCACGACCTAGATTCTGCAATATGTAATTTAATAAATCACACAGATTCACTCGCCCACAATAAATAAATATTCTAATAGACTTTTGTTTTCCTACAAACTAAGTTTCACTATACAGATATGAAAAATGATTATTAATAAATATAACATATTTTAAAAAATGTATTTAAACCCAAGCATAAAACACGGAGGAAATTATCCAATTGTTTCATTTGGTTTTTTTTCGACATTGTCATTATTAGTTGTCAATAATAGTAGTTTTTCCCATTCAATAGGAGTTCCAAATACTTCTTGTTCCAACCACAAATTGTAATGTTTTTTAAAATAGTCGGATAATTCCATTGCTGGTCCTAAAACGCTACTTAAGTCATTATCAACTGGTTCAAATTCACTGTCCTGAAAGACATATTTCTTTAGATATTTTTTCACGTATTCTCATACTATTTTTGTCTTCACATTCGAAACTTACAATCATCTGGGTGTATCGCCGATTATTAAATCGATCTACACACGCTCTAAGCGCACATTCCTCAGCTTGAAAATCCCACGGTCGGGCATCTAACTCTGAAAAGTTATTAACTTAATACAAGGACGGAACAAAATCAAAGAAATAATCCGAACCATTTCCAAATGCCCAATCGTCATTTAATCGGTGTCTAACTTTTTGATAAATCGCACTAATTGTTTTCATATTTGATTTCCTCCATTGTCGACCCAAATATTTACTTTGCATTTTTAATAGTTTTAAAACATAGAGTTGCGTTAAAGCGTGTCGCACTTTAAGTGCTCGTTTCAATATTGGGGCCGACTTAAATACCACCAACATCTACAATGTGAATTAAAGTTTTCGAACAAATATTTCTTCTATTAAAAATCACGTCAAAAATTACCATTATTCTCGAATGTTTCCATTTGGTCAGTTTATTCAATATTCGGAGAAGGTTTATACATGAAAACATATTTCTCCATGAATACGGAGATGTACATCCTATCTCCAAAATCTCTGCTGTTAATTCTATTTGATCACCAATTACGCATGATGGAAAATCAAGCATAGAAACGCTAAAATAACATTAAAGTCAACTGTGTAAAACTAGCAATTAGTTCCATAAATGTGAAGGATACTCAATTGTAATGAGTATATTAGGAAACCTAACAAATATCTTCACTTCGTAAATGGACTTACACGTTCTTAGCTCCCACATAATTCATAATATTTTGGTTGAAGAATTTTAAAACCAGCGGGATACAATTGGCGAAAACCAAATGTTGTGACATAAACTCAAATTGATAAATATGATTCAACTTGAAATGTTTTAAAAGCAATAAAAGAATTGCCGAAACTGCTTTTACAATAATTTCTTTATGTCGATTAACATCGATTCCTAATTTCATTGACTGTAACACTGTCATACTAAAATAAAAATTAATAATTTAATTTATAATCAAGATTATAGAAATACAAATACTAAAATGTACTGTCAAATAGATAGAAACTATTTGTCTGACAAACTTAGTAAAAGAAAGTATGCGAGCAAATGCGTATCATAATAAAGAAAATCTTTTTTCATAAAAAATGAAATACGCCAAGTATCTTTTCTTAAAAAATCGTCCCATTATTGAAGAAATTTGCATTTCTTCATGGATTGAAGCAATGTTGACAATTCTTAATAACATTACATTAAAAATATGACGAGCAAATTCTAGTCTAAATCATAGTTTCTATCTGATTTCAGTTTACGGCATTTCTTCTGGTAAAACATCGGCTAAGACATTTATAGAATCAGTTTTAGCTCGAGACGTTGGTGCTGCAGCTAGTAAAATTTTCAACAAAGCAATCATATATTGAGGTAAATTTGGTAACATGGCTCGATATAAAATTTCAGTTGATGTTAATTCCACTTCATGTTCTTTTATCGATAATGGATTTCTTGCTATTTCTTCTTCTTTCAGAATTTGAAGTTCGGCTAATGATGTATAAATATGCTAAAAATTATCACTAGTTACGTATAAATTAACCAGTCCACTTATTGAACAAATAACTTCTTCAGTCATCGGAAAAGCATATAACTTTGCAACTTTGTATGTTTAGCCTTTTAAATAGTATATCAGAACCTACATCTTTTAAAATTTTAACGCTTTCGTGTACAGGTGTAGGCAATCCAAATAAAGTCATATAATCATCATTTAACGTATAACCAAGAAATTTTCGTCTAGCACCATCCAAAAACATATCGATGTCCTTTTGCCTGACCTTTGGTTTCCATGGTAAACCTCTTGGTGGAATATCATGTTCCGCTGGCGGTGGTGACATTTGTCTGCTATACGAATGCATAAATTGATTATTATACGACTGCGTTGGTTCATTATCATTTGGTCGTCGTTCATCGTATTCAGCCATGTCAGTAATTTCTTCATTATCACCGCCAGTTCCATCCGGATCTGCACCTTCCTGATCATCAAGGCTGCTCTGTTTGATCAGACTCTGCTAAACATATTCAATCAGTGTTTAAATAATTCAGATTTGTAAATATATTCTCAAATTACCCTTCTAAAGGGACGAATGTTTCTCTTTTGATTTTGAGCATCCAACAAATCGGTGGCACTAGCCGGCGGAGAGGATGGTCGCATTGTTTTAGCAATTTCCAAAGTATCTTCATCTTGAGACAATAAATTTGCTTTTCTTCGACGCTCTGCTTTTAGTTCCTATAAAACAGTTTGCTTAACAAATACAGTACTGTTGATACTATACAAATTTGTACCTTCAGAACATCCATGCCACCCAATGACACTAATATTAACTTCCATAACAGTAGTAATACCTTCTTCATAGGAAAATGCGGAGCAGCTCCACTACAAAATTTCGTTACCATACTTAAAAGCTTTATTACCAACAAATCTTCTTCCGCAGAACTTCCTGTCAAAAATTAGAGTTTAGATAGAGAAAAATAGAATGATAATTTTGTGGCTGTTACCAATTTCAAAACAGAAATTATCGATATCATTTTTATACTCAGTCATTTCACTGATTTTTTCATTTCTAATCACTTCCGTTATAGTGTAAAGTACCGATAGAATTACGCGAAGATCTTGAGAGTCTACTAAAGAAACCGCAATTTTTCTCATAGCTACAGTTGCGGCAGTGCTGTTTCTGTAAGAAACAAAAAATCAAAAAACAGTAAACAAACACTTAACAATTTATTTTACTTAAGGTAGTACTAACTCTATTTCTATATTTAATAATTCAGTAAAAGCACTAAAACCACCAAGTTGATAAAGCAAAAGGGAATTCACACGAGCCCAATGTTGCTGTTCAGTATCCGATTGCATTTCAGCCCAACACCCTTGAACAATGTATAGCAAACATCTAGCACTTTTCATCCGAATTGGTTTATTTGTAATTTCCAATTGATCTAATAATTTCATTATCACCGATTTACGTTTTTCTAATGTTAAACGTTGCCAGCTTGGAGGTAGATTGAGTGATTCTAACTGATCTTCAAAAGCCTTTAAAAAAGGAATAATAATAATCAGTTACAATAATTTAAAATAAATATTAAATGTTTTACCCGAACATTTAACTGCAGTTCACATTGTTCGGTATAACTATAAAGTTCAGCTATTTCATTTCCATGGGTGTCTGTGTCATCATAAATAAAATCCAGATCGGGGGAATCTCTTCCACCACCCTAAAAAGCATAAACTTTAGGTCAAAGGGTTTGACCTCTTTATTGAAAAGCATAATTTTATTTATAAGTAATAAATTTGAATGAGACAATTAATACAATTACTAACATCTGAATCCTGCCTTTGTCGCCTAAATATTTCCCTCAAAACTGGTAAACTTCTTCTTCCATTTCCATTCGGTTCCATTTTAATAGATAGGAAATAAACTAGATGAAGGCAAATCAAAATAAAGAATCACGGCGTATGTACATCTACATTTAAATTCAGCTGTCATGTCACTTTTTTTGACGTTTCTTGAAAGATTTAGAAGCGGCATTGCCAGATTTTCAGTGTACTAGAAAATTTCGTAGGGGTAAGGGGTAAGTAACTTACCGTAAGTTACCCCGAGTAACAGCTTTCTGTGTGTATTAGGCCGGCGTCTCATGCATCCGACAAAACGGCAATACGACATTGCTGTGATTGGTTGACCTTTGATAGTTTTGATTGGCTAACATATTAAAATTACATAAATATGTAACTCATAAAGAAAACAAACTGATCTTTAAAAGTGTGGTTAAGGAATATCCGACGGCGCAACAAAATTAAAATAAATTTAACTCATCCGACTGTCGCAGAAAATAGTAGAACAGAAATTCGCGCCAAAAATATCAAGCAATCAGAGCACTGTTGTATTGTCGGATGCATGAAACGACGGCCTTAGTATTAGTATATGTATATTAACACAGCTGTCACACTCATAGTACATCACGTACTACTACGTAGTGTATAGTCATTGTGTACTACATATTACAGTAGTTATGTTTCAAATGTGTGTAGTTGTTAATATTAATACAAGTAGTTATACAGTTATAACACATTTGTATGTAGATAACTGGATACTATAGATAGTAGATACTGTATATTAGGTAGATTTTAATAAACAGTCACTCTAGGCTAGGTGTACCTTACCTGTAAAATAATTTAGAAAATGGTGTTAAATTATATTATTCATTATTCTCATGATCTTATGGTAGCGCATTCGCAAAATTACGGATTATGAATATGATATACGTCAAATCAGCTCAATCTATTTATATTTGTCTATTTACTAATTTTACTATAGAGGTAAATTCATTTTTAGTAGGTAAATTCAAAAATGTACGTTTAAAAATTCGTAATTAGTTTCAGCTTTGTACGTTTAGTAAAACAGGATCTGAAATTGGTTTAAAAGTTTAATATATTTGTTGAAAAGCAACTTGGCAGTCTGGCAATATAGTATAGTCGATGTTGATAGAACATTACTATAGCTGCTAGTTGTCTGCTGGGTTAGAATATAGAAGTCAACCGATGTCGAACAAGATAGTTGTTCATGGTCAATCAATTAATTAAGTTTCCTTTTCTTTATATATAAATGCTAATTTCTTATGTTCTGTTCAATAAATCTTTTGCTTGAACTTCTGGTGTTTTCATTAAAACAACAGGTTATGGGCCCAGATTCGCTGGTTGTACAAAATTGATACAAGATTGTTGTAAGTAATTATTTTATTTTGGTGATAAGGCGAGACAAAATAAAATGGCGTCAAGTTTGATCTTTGGTTCTGGTGGAACTGAAAAGTATGGCATAGTTCAATTTGATGGTACTGATTATGATCATTGGAAGTTTAGAATGGAGGTGATTCTTGATCAGTATGAAGTGAAACACTGTATTGAATGCAAAAGAGAGAATCCTGATGAGGAATTTGATAAAAAAGATAAGAAATGTAAATCGATACTTATTCAATGTATTGGAAATTCTCAGCTACAACATGTAAAAGATAAAAATACAGCCTATGATATGTGGGTAAGTTTAGCTGGTATATATCAAAGAAAGGGAATGGCGAGTCAGTTATATCTAAGAAAGAAATTGTTGACTTTACGATTACAAGAAAACCAACGACTAGAAAATCTTTTTTTGAAATTGGATGAAACTGTCCGGGAATTAAGGTCGGTTGGTGGAAAATTGGAAGAAATTGATGTTGTTTGCCATTTGTTATTAAGTCTACCAAAATCATTTGACAATATTGTAACAGCTCTAGAAACTTTAGAAACTGAAAAATTAACTTTGGAATTTGTGAAAGGAAAACTGTTGGATTTTGAGATGAAACAAATGAATCAAAATAATACTAGGTATGAATCGAATAATGCTGCTTTCTCCTCGAATTCTGTTCTAGGAAATGAAAAACCAAAATTCAGATCATTAACCAATATCAGATGTTATCATTGTAAAAAGCTAGGTCATAAGAAATCAGAATGCAGATATTTAAAAAGAAAAGCCAATTATGCAGAAGCTGGTACGGCATTTTTAGTAAACACCTATCAAGCTAGTGTTCAGGAATTGGGCAATGTTGAGACTGTATGGTATGTAGATTCAGCTGCAACTGATCATATGGCAAAATCGAGTAAAAACTTTATAAATTCTAAAGTATTAAAAAATCCAATAAAGATATTTGTTGCAAAAACAAATGAATTTCTCATTGCAAAACAATCCGGAAATATTAATGTTGTGTTAGGCAACACTGTTGTAACAATTAAGGATGTTTTGTATGTAGAAGGGCTTCGTCATAATTTATTATCTGTACATAAATTAGTTTCAAAAGGTTACAAAGTTATCTTTGATAAAGTGAATGTTAGAATTTCAAAGGATTCTGATGATTTGATTCTTGGAAAGAGAATAAATAATATGTTTGAGGTTAGGCTGAAGTATGTATATAAAAATTCGCAAGCTAATTTATGCAAGGAAAATAATCAGGTGGATTTGTCACTGTTGCATAGAAGATTAGGTCATTTGGGTTATGCGAATGTTTTTAAATTGTCAAACAACAACATGGTACATGGTATAAAGCCACTTGCGTCAAAATGTATAGATGTATGTAGTGTATGTGCACTTAGCAAAAATAATAAACAACCATTTAATAAAAGTAGAAAAGTCAGATCAAGTAAGCCATTAGAACTAGTCCATAGTGATGTATGTGGTCCAATAACACCAACAACATATGATGGTAACAGGTATTTTGTAACATTTCTTGATGATTATACTCATTTTTGTATTGTATATTTAATTAAAAATAAAAGTGAAGTATTTAGATGCTTCAGAGAATATTATGCTTTGGTTACAAATCTGTTTAATTGTAAAATTATTAAATTTCGCTCTGATAATGGAAGGGAATATGTTTCAAAGGAGTTTAATGTGTTTTGTAAAAATAAAGGAATTCAACTTCAGTATACAATACCTTATACACCTGAGTTAAATGGTGTTGCAGAGAGGTATAATAGAACACTAATTGATAGAGCCAGATCAATGGTATTGGAATCGAATATACCCAAGTTCATGTGGGGTGAAGCTGTGCTCTGTGCAACGTATATATCTAATCGCTGCCCAACAAGTGTATTACCTGCTAATGTAACCCCTGCTCAGAGATTTTATGGTAAGAAACCAGATTTAAGCAATCTAAGGGTATTTGGGTGTACTGCGTATGCGCGAATTCCAAAAGAAAAATTAAGCAGTAAATTAGATCCGAGAGGTGAGAAATTGATTATGATTGGTTATACAAGAAATGGTTATAAATTGTGGAATCCAGAAACACATGCTGTGAAAGTTGCAAGAGATGTCGTTTTTGATGAAAATAAATTTATTAAAGATAAAAATACTGTTATTAAAGTGTCAGATGCTGAAGAAACAAATAGGGCTACTGACAGCCATTTAACTGACGAAAATTCTAATGATGTCAATTCTAATAGTGAACTAAATAGTGATGATTTCTATGATGTTGATTCTGATAGTGAGACAAATGACAGTGATACCTCTGATGATTGTTATCAAAATGAACTGAATGATGATGAAACTGGAAATAGGAAAAGTACCAGAGTTAGAAAAGATCCTGTGTGGTTTCAAGATTATGATTTAGATAATTCTGTTATGAGTGCTGAAGCTTGTTTAGAAGATTGTCCAGAAAGTTTGCAAGATGCAAAATGTAGAGATGATTACTCTCAGTGGAAAAAGGCAGTAGAGACTGAATTGCAAAGCCTAAGAGATAATGGAACATGGACTTTGGTAGATAAACCAGAAAATGTAAAGCTTATACAAAGTAAATGGGTTTTTCGTCTTAAGAAAAATGAAATTGGTAAAATTAAGAAGTATAAAGCTAGATTAGTAGCTAAAGGTTTCATGCAACAAAAGGGATTTGATTATGAAGAAACTTATTCACCAGTAGCTAGATTAAGTACTGTTCGAATATTATTATCTGCAATAAACCATTTGAATTTGCTTGCTGTGCAGATGGATGTTGAATCTGCATTTCTTCATGGAAAATTAAAAGAAAATCTGTATATGCAAATTCCTGAAGGGGTTGAATGTAGTAAAAACAAAGTTTGTAAACTTAATAAAGCATTATACGGTTTGAAACAAGCTCCTTATTGCTGGAATAAAAGGTTTGATAATTTTATGAGTAAGTTAAATTTTTCGAGGTCAGAAAATGATTCATGCTTATATACAAAATTTTTGGAAGATGGACTAATCTTTGTTCTACTTTACGTAGATGACATAATAATAGCTAGTAATAGACAAGAATTGATAGATAAAACGAAGCAAAGTCTGAGTAATGAATTTAAAATGCAAGATTTAGGAAAGTTGAATTATTTTCTTGGTATAAGTATTCAAAGGAATAGCAAGGGGATGTACCTGAATCAGAAAAGTTATTTGGAACAAGTTTTAAGAAAATTCAATATGTCTGATTGCAAGAGTGTCAGTTCGCCAATGTCACTGGGAACAAAATTGGATGAGGCAGTTTCTGATACAGAAATGGATGAAGTTAAAAATTTACCTATCAGAGAACTGATTGGATGCTTAATGTATGCAATGCTGGGTACACGTCCTGATCTTTGTCAAGCATTGAACTTGTGCAGTAGATTTCAAGATAAACCATCCAAACAACTTTGGATGTGTCTTAAAAGAATCTTACGTTATATTAAAGGAACCATTGACTATGAGTTGTTTTATCATAGGTCTAATGAAGGTGTTTTGACGGGTTTTGCTGATTCAGACTGGGCTGGTGATTCGACTGATCGAAAGTCTACATCTGGTTACATTTTCAAGGTGTTTGATTCACTGGTAAGCTGGGGTACTAAAAAACAAACTTCAGTGGCTATGTCTTCAACTGAAGCAGAATATGTTGCTTTGTCAGAAGCGTCTAAAGAAGGAATGTGGATATCTAAGGTAATGTGTGATCTTGGGTTTATCAAGCAGTCTTTTACAATTTATGAAGATAATCAATCATGTATAAAATTAACCAAGAGGCCAGATCATAAACGTACCAAACATATCGACATCAAATACAATTTTCTCAAGAACTTAGTTGAAAGAAAAGTGTTGAATATTGAGTATATAGATAGCAAGAACCAACCAGCCGATGTATTTACTAAAATAGTAAGTCCAGTCTTGTTTGAGAAGCATATTAAAAGTTTGGGTTTAGCGAAGACTGCTCAAATTGAGAGCGGGTGTTGAAAAGCAACTTGGTAGTCTGGCAATATAGTATAGTCGATGTTGATAGAACATTACTATAGCTGCTAGTTGTCTGCTGGGTTAGAATATAGAAGTCAACCGATGTCGAACAAGATAGTTGTTCATGGTCAATCAATTAATTAAGTTTCCTTTTCTTTATATATAAATGCTAATTTCTTATGTTCTGTTCAATAAATCTTTTGCTTGAACTTCTGGTGTTTTCATTAAAACAACAATATTTTATATTGCAATAAAAAGAAACACTATATAATATTTAATAATTTCCAAGAAGTAATATTCTTCAAAGTTCAAAATGCGGTTAACAGTAAATAAATAATAATGTGTTTAAAAATTCCTCTATTTTTTAATTATTAAAATTATAAACAAAAAATGTATATTTTTCATATTCATATCATTCCGAATGTATTAGGTAAAAAGTAAGTAGTGTGATAAAAAATCGTTAACTGTAACCATGTCATGTGATGCTAGTAAGGTTGCAACACATACTTACGCTGCGATATTAAACTAATGCTCAATCGCGCATTCACCATTTTACAGATACAACTAAGCGACTTCAATATGTATTTGTTGATTATTTAAATTATTTAATTTTCTTATTACTTAACTCACCACATTTTTAAAATTAAACAAATAAAAAAAAATTCAAATTATGTTCCACTGATTTAATTAAAGTAGTTTTACAGTTTTACTCTTTTAATAAAAAACAATTAATTATCAATAATTAAAAATAATCTATATATTATATATATTATTTTTTAGTGTCATTTGCATCAGGTGGATCAGGTGAAGTTTAAGATAAGTTACACTTTTTGGTCCATAGAAACTACATAGTTATGTAAATAAAAAAAATTACCAGAAAGTAATCTGCACTTAGGTTAAACTGCATCTAATCTAAGATAATTTAACTGGAGCAAATGGCAGTTAGTGAATAATGTGTAATTTTACTTATTTGCCTTTTGGAGTTATTCAACTTTTTCCTCGACAGCTGTTTCGATTAAATCTGTATCAAGTATATTTTTGGGTTTTCCTGTTTGACTCGCCTTTATTTTTTAGATTATCCACTATTATATAGTGGATAATCCACCATTTTAGTATGTTTTATGATATCTACCACTATTAGTTGAATGCAGTTGTTCGACTTTTCTCATTAATGCTTCATCTCCAATATTACTTTCTTCATCAGACTCGTCTATTGGACGACGTATTCTTAATAAAACTCTTTTTTTATATCACTTCTACATTATTTTCGTCTTGAATGACCCCAGGATCAGTTTAGTTATTATATACAAAAGCCTAAAATAAGAACAGAAAATTAGAGCTATAATTTAAATTTTTGTTGTAAAACAACAAGAGAATTTATGGAATTCTTTAAAAATAATAACAATGACGCGACGTCACAACAAAATGCGGGTCGTATTTCACTTAGAAACGAGCTGTTTTCGACGTGACGTCACACTACTACTAAGTACTGCTACCTTAACACGATTTTCTTTTTTTCTTTGGGTTCTTGCAAAAGAACATTTAGTATTTCAGTATGATTTTCTAAATTTGGTTCTTGAAAAAGAACGATTTACTTTCTGTTTGATTTTCTACATTTGGTTCTTGAAAAAGAACGATTTACTTTCTGTTTGATTTTCTACATTTGGTTCTTGAAAAAGAACGATTTACTTTAGTACGATTTTCCAGAATTTGTTCTTGAAAAAGAACGATTTGTTTACAACACTAATATCTCTTCTTTGGTTTAAAACAGAACAATAGAATTTCTATCCAAATCTTCTATTTCTATTTTTCTATTGTGGTCTTGAAAAAGAACGATGTTAATTTTAGCCCCATTGCTCATTTTGTTTCCGAAACAATGTTCAATTTGTCCTGAAAAGAACAGTTTGGTTTGTAACCGTCGTCTAGGTGATGATGTGATGTCGACAAACGCAGGACCAGCTACTGCGGTCGCTCGCTGGTATTGTCGTCTTTTTATGCTCGTTACCTCTCCTCTGCCGCACAACCCGTTTCTAATCCTAAGCTCCACCCCGCGTCTGCCATCATGCAGAGTCAACTACATTGATTATTCTAACTCATTTTTAACAATGAATTGTCTGTTAATAATTGAAATAGATATGTAACACCCGTAAAATCATGTTGCTGCTCTATCTACGATTTATGTGGGCCAATTTTTGACCATTTATCCATATGATAATTCTAGTTTTCAAATGAATAAATTAACATACAACGACTAAATATAACCAATGCTCTTGACCCATATAAATAATACCATTCAATTATGAACTCAAACAAACTGCAAACTATTAACAACAACATAACGGTTCAAGTTTTTTACTTTTCATATACACTACGTGAGTAAATCTGCATACATTGGAAATTTGCAAAGAAACAATAAATCTGCTTTATAGTACACGGCACATAAAATCACATATTTTTACCAGCACATAACACTAAGGCATTCGAAAATACAGTTTACTGCTTATTAACGTGACGTCAGAGGAGTTGCCAAAGAAATCCGTCTTGACTACATATGGTACTTGTTTTGCCGGCGATTTAAATTTCGCTGCTATATGTTGTTTTGGTTCTGTAATTACTAATAATTTTTTTTGTTACGTAGATTTAAATATGTATTTACTTTTCACACAATTTTTGTTTGTATACAATATTTACGTTAATTACTATGCACTTTTTTATCGTTTCTGAACGATTAACTCTACTAATTTTTATATGATTTTGATTGTATCTTTTTTATTCATTGATATTTTTGTTCAGTAGTGATATGTATTATAGAATAAGATTTCCACATTCTGTTCTTATCAAACTTGCATCGAAAATTGTTCAAATTTATTAATTATAAGAATTTTCCAATCGCCACTTCCATTAAATTCACGCTTGAGAGAGGGCCCATCAATATACGTTTAATGGTGGTTCAGTGCTCAGTGCGTCCTCTTTATTATGTATATGGGAATGGAACATTCAAGAAGACAGTATACAATTTTACAGTGACTAATTTAAAGTGTTTCTACACAAGTGTATCTCAAGAATCATATCTCACAACCAATCACTCACGTGTCTCAAGCATAAGCTCTCTCTCTCTCGCGACAGTAAAGTTACTTACGTGTCGACAAGTATAATTCTAACTCTCTCGCGACAGTAAAGTTACTTACATGTCCTCAAGTGATAAAATAAATCACTAGCTCACTCTATCGCGACAGTAAATGAAATCTACTGATCGGGAACAAGATTAGCACTGTAAAGTTTATATTCACGGCAAAAGACTTGCTCTCACTACATGAATCTGAGGTGGTTGTTTTGTATTTACATCAAAGTTGTATTATTTCAATCATTGTAAATAATCTCAACCAGTGTTGTAAATAAATGTACATAGTTCAAATTTGGTTTTTTTTGTTGGTGAATTCCAATTGAGTCAGCACCTATCTATTTCTCTTGTTCTGGCAAGAGCCATCACTATTAGCCGAAGCCAGAACAATTTTTATTGAAATATTAATAAATGACATTATTATTTTGCCTTTGCTTGACACATAGGGAGGGAAAGGAACCCGTTCGAGAGCTCGATTGGCGAAGGAAAACTGGATCTCGAGAACTCGATCACCACGGGGAAAGGTAGCCGTTCGAGAACTCGATTAGCCAAAGGAAGTGGATCTCGAGAACTCGATCACCACGGGAAAGAGTAGCCGTTCGAGAACTCGATTGGCCAAGGGAAAGGGTTATGCCAATCAAAGCGTTTCCGCCCTGTAACGGGAGGAAATATGAGCAGAGTTTAAATCCCTTTTCGGGTGAGCGGGTTACTCTGCTGCTTCCAGTGAAGTCGTTTTAATGTTTCCTCTACTCCACGTTTTACAGCTAGGTATCTCGAAGTCACGAAACAACTTGCCATTTCGGCCGAATCGGGCCCTTTTTATACCCAGGATTGTTTATTAAAATCAAGGTGCCAGGGTTAGCATAACAATTTCTAATACCTTCGTGTGGTGCTGGCTGCAAAACCCTATGTTGAAAACAACTTTATTTATAAAAATACATTTTATTTATTCGACGTTGTTTTCAATTTTACAGAACGACTGCCCTATACCTATGCTATATGGTTTAGGTCTATTAATTAAAAAAATAATAATTCCTCGGTAAATACTTTCACAATAAAATACCCTTTTATTGGAGTAAATTGGGGTAATTTTCCAAAATTAAAATAATTTTGGAAATCATAATTCGTTAAGATACATTTCGTTAACTGTCAAATGTAAAAACAAAAAAAAATATATATATATATATGTATCGTAAAGCCTGTCTACGATTTCTGGTGTAGGCTACAAAAAAATATATAATATAAAAAATATACATAAATTAAAAAAAAAAAAAAAAAACTCGAAACTGTCGAAAGAAAACAGCTTATACTGAGCTACTATATTGATAATATTTTGTTTTAATTGGAGCCACTCTGTAAGCAGTGGTTCGAATAAAGCAAAATTTTGCTTCATCTTTGCTTTTTTTTCGTGTTATCTTCATAAATTTTATCCCGTGAATGTCGGTTGAAACGGTTCATTCAAGTCTACTTCGACTAGCGTCATTTTGCTGCGCACCCATTTACTTTCTAGCATCTGTATTGCTGCAGAAAATATTTCATGATTTTATTCAAGAGAGGTTTATACACCTGAAGCGTTTCGAAGTCTAGCAACATTTTTGCTGCAGCAAAATACGAACCGCTTTGATGTAGAAAGTTTCTACAAAGTAGAACTTTGTAGAAACATTCGGCATGCAGTGAAATTGAGGTTTGGCAACACCTCGAATTCTGTTAGCGGTTCTCGCATAATTCACAACACTGCTCATATATACAATAAACCGAAGTGTTTTTAAGACGGTTTTTTAAACCGGTTCCCAACCCTGTTCAAAAGTACAGTTTAGGTATAGACCATAGATAACTAAGGTAAAAATAGATTGGCAACTCGCAGAAGTGGCGTCGCTAGTAACCTGTGTCACAACTATGTGATACCGCCATATTCAAATTTGATAGCATTTTTTTTTCTGTGATAGTTAGCTTAAAGACAGTGCCTCCTATTTTCTTATTTCGAGAAATATTGCATTCAAATTACTGGAACAATCTATAATACACATATAGATGTGAATAGATTTCCAACTAGTTTTAGACGTTATTGAAGACTATTTCTTGAAAAAGAAAAATAGCAGGTGCTGTTTTTTAGCTAACCATAACAGATACCGTTATGGGGAATTGAAAAAAAAAACAGATAAATAATATAATTTTAATATAATTGTCATCAACATTTTTTGCTAATTGCTTTTTAATGATAAAAATGTTTGTTTTGCCATTACTTTAACAATATCTTTACCAACTATTAAAGTCATACCTTTTAAAACATTTATACTTCTTACATATATTTTTATTTTAAAATTTACAAAGCATTTTATTATAGAAGCAAATAAATTATGGGTTTTGCATAAAAATGGATTATATAAATTTGAAAGAAATTGTTGACAAATTATGTTACAAATGTTTTCATTAAAAATGTGTTCTTTGATTTGATGCATAAACCAAATAATATATAACTATGTATTATAGTTCTTCATAGTTGGAAGATTAAAATAGTGGCAGATTAAATAGTTTTACACAAGCGGTGCATATAATTGTAGAAATTTAATGGGAGATTAGAATTTTAGAATTAATGGTAGTTTAACAACAAATTAACTTGTCGATGCATATGGTCCCTAACCCAAAACCAACATATCAGCCTATCAGGTAATCAGATTATTAATCGGTTAATGTCGAAACTAATAATCGGCTACTAAATAACCGGTTATTTTTGCCCATCGCTACTTACCATTCAACTTTAACGTTTGACATATCCCCTTTGTCATTATTTTTTTGCTTTTTTTTAAAATTTATCTCAGTTTCTGAATCTGAGCAATAGTTATTATTCATTTTTTAATTAATTTTTAATTACTTGCTGGTAATTAGACTGAACAATGCCTGATCGAAGACCCACACATGCTGGAAGCTGGTATACTGATTCAGGTATTTAAATTTGTTAATTAATTTTTTTGGTGTTCAATCTGATATTTAGGAATAGTCGAACTTCTGATGCATAACTTTTTGTTTTTGATTTGTTCACAGCGAATGAATTATCAAAACAATTAGATTTTTGGCTTAATCAGGCGGAACTGGTGCATGGTCCAGCCAGAGCAATAATTGCACCGTAAGTCATAAATAATCAATTGTAATATTTATTTAAAATTGAGACATGGAACATGATTTGTTTCTCAACATACTAAAACTATCATCGTATGTACGTAGTTACAATAACGCGATTTTTTAGAACCTGACGAAACCGCCTACGTGCACCCTGTTATCTCGAAACGCAAGTATTTTTAATGTTTTATGTTTTAGTCATGCTGGCTATCAGTACTGTGGTTCATGTGGCGGGCATGCTTATAGACAAGTTAGCGCAGCAGTTGTAAGCAGAATTTTTATTTTGGGCCCATCGCATCATGTTCGTTTGACAGGTTGTGCATTATCCAGTGCACGAAAATATAAAACTCCACTGTATGATTTACGTATAGACAACGTAGGTAGGTTGGGATAATTACCTTTAACAATATTTTTCCTACATTATTTTACATTAAATAGTTTTATTTTAGTTAATAATGAATTGCAAAAGACTGGTCAATTCGAATGGATGGATTTAGATACAGATGAAAATGAGCATAGTATAGAAATGCATTTACCTTATATTGCAAAAGTAATGGAGAAGTATGTATTTTGTGTTGGTACTAAAGTTCGAAAAGATGAGAATTTAATTATGAAATAAAAAAATTCATAATTTCAACTTCATTTGAAATTAATTGATCATTCTATCTTTGCTGATTTCAGTTATAAAAATCAATTTACAATTGTTCCCATTCTTGTGGGTTCATTAACTCCAGATCTGGAAGCTTACTATGGAAGAATTTTAGTACCCCATTTATCCGATCCTAAATGTTTATTTGTTATTTCATCAGATTTTTGCCATTGGGGACATCGATTTAGATATACGTATTATGATCGATCATATGGAAGTATTTATCAGTCTATTGAAGGATTAGACCGAGCTGTAAGATCAAGCATTTTACAAAAATTAAATATAAACCACCGGTTTACCAATTTTAGGGAATGAATATTATAGAAAATCTAAACCCAACCGAATTTACTAATTACCTTAAAAAATTTGGAAATACAATTTGTGGAAGACATCCAATTGGCATACTTCTGCAGGTAAAAAAGCATGTATTTATCTGTACTCTTTATTTTCAATTTAGACTGGAAACGATGCATTGCGAAGTTGGACTGAATTAGTTTTCATAATTAAATCAGTTCAATCTGATGCAGATTATGAATGAATGTTTAATTTTTTAGGCAATACAGGAATTACTCAGGAATGACAATAGTCAAAATGCTAATTTAAAATTTTTAAAATATGCTCAATCTAGTCAGTGTCGTAACATGAATGATTCATCTGTGAGTTACGCATCCGCGGCATTGGTGATTGATTAGTACAAAATGATTGTTATACATTATAAAAGGACAAATTACCATTTTTAAAAGTTTGTTTCAAGCGGAATTATTTTTATTACTCGTTTATTACATTTTCTGTTTAAGTTCTATATTTAAAAGGACTAATTATTTACTAATTTCCAAGCAATGTATTACTTTGACTTCTATTATTCATTTGTCGATCGATGGCTTTAGCGATCGGTATCATGTCACTGCGACGGCTAAATAATACATATCTTAATTTACTAATAAACCGATTTTGTTTTTTCAGCACTTTAAAATAAATGGAGTCTTAAGGCTTTACGATAAAGACCTAAGAATCAAAATTATTAACATAATAATTGAATAAAACAATAAATAAGTAGTACAATATGTATGAAATAACCAGGATTATTGGTACTTACAATTATGAGTTTTACCGAAATGTTTATGCAATTTTACCATTTATTCGTCCGTTGGAATTCAATTTTAGGGCTTTTGATATTTCAGTTAATCCTTTCGAAAAATTTTAGCGTTACTTATTTTTATCCGTAATGAACGAATATGATATGAATCATATTTACTATATGAATGTGGTGAATTTTTTGTAGTACCACAAAAACTTTAATTATTATGTATGACTAATTGGCATTATTATTTTGTAAAATCTGTATTTTTATTTTGCCATTTGTTCGTTTTCAATTTTATGTGCTGTTAAATATTTATTTTTATTAAAGTTTGAAGAATAAAGTGATAATTCGCCATAAAATATAAAAAAGTGAGTAAACAAGTGTCTTAAAAATTAATTTAAAATAAAAAACTTTACAATAATCATTAGAATAGTTCAACATAGGATTTTAGTCCCATTTTTAGTGATGATTATATTTACTTCGTTCTCATCTTTCTATCAATTGTTCTATTGATATGCTAATATTTCAAGAAACAGTTCAGATATATATGAATGTGTAACACATGATAATATGTACAGTAGTATGTATAATACATATAAATTCACGTCCTAAGCGTGTTGATATTGGAGGTGTGAAACATTTCATTCGTAAGCATTTATATTTTATTAAATATACTATTAAGCATGCACTGCGAGATATGGACTTACTTGTAAACTATCTATAGTAAAAATAGTGGCATTAATTTAAATTTAGAATGTAGGGACTTCAACTTTAATGGTTTAGATTAAAGAGTTAAGCCAACCCCAAACGGTTATTAATTTCTTTTCAGAAAATAGTGCTCTACGGTAAAAAAATTAAGGTAGGGTTTCGTGCCTTGAGCAAATCATTTTTAGGAAACACATCTTTGTAAAATTCTGTTTTTTAGTTTTAGTTAGCAAAAAAAAAATCTCGTTTTCTTTGTACAAAAAATCTTACGCAGCGCATAACATTTCAAAAGTACAGGCATTTAGGACATGAATTCACATTCATATAAGGTATGAATAATGAAAAATAATAAGAATTTTTGTTACT
Organism: Platypus cylindrus; assembly: GCA_949748235.1. NCBI lineage: Eukaryota > Metazoa > Arthropoda > Insecta > Coleoptera > Curculionidae > Platypus > Platypus cylindrus. The sequence goes on along the minus strand of OX456488.1, from coordinate 48,387,931 downwards.
TTGAACTTTTAAAAGGTACATTCCGAAGTGCTTTTTGCCCTTCGCTAACATAATTTTTACAAAATTTACAAATAGTAAATTAGAGTTGTTTTAATTTTAATAATTAATAGTTATGATAGTAATTTATAGTATAGTTATTATAATAATTAAGAATTCCAAAGTAAGTGGAATTGATTTAAATTTATTTCTGGAAACTTTTTAGTTTGTATCTAAACTTTTTAAATGAAATCATATTTTCTGCTAATTAAACGCAGATGTTATGTGAACAGGGGTTTCTATAGAGTATCTATGTAGGGCCACCCTAAATGGTGAGGCAAGTTTAAATATATGCCTTATTACTTAACTCATATTAGTTGCCTAACAGATAAATTTTTAAATCCACAATCTACATTTATATTGTATTTAGGATCTAAGTATAAACTAAAGTTATTTTTACATTTCCGATTAAGATATCATATTCTTATACTACCCATGATTTTATAAAGTGCGTTCTTTAACATTAACATCGAATTGAATTGAACAAGTTTATTATATTGTAATGTAGAAAAGTATACATAAAAATTACTAATAAAATGATTTTTTTAACATTTTGCAATTTAATTTTCTATAGATTTATTGCCGTGGTATAATCAAATGGTTTATCAGTTTATGAGCATATTTTTGGATTATAATGTGGAACTTATTAGATTAATTAAAAAAAAACAATTAACATTTTTGTGCGACTTATTTATTTTGATAAATATCAATAAATAAATCATAAATACATTTTATTTCTGTACTCTATGTTCTAATAGTTCCTGATACCCCCTCATATCGAAGACTTATCTCTGACCAAGAGTTAAAAGCAACATTTCTAATGATTGATGGAGACCGGCATTTTCCAAAGCATATGATCTATTCAACTACTAATCAATTTCATTTATTCCTATTAAGCAAGATTAATGTAATACCTACTTAAGCACCATAGTTATTAATGATTAATCAGTGGCATTCAAGAATCGGGATCGAAATATTTAACATATAAGCGAAGCGAATGCGTTAATGTTCTAGAACATTAATCACCTCTCTAATACCTGAGGTGTTAACGAAGTTTTTCAGCTCGCGGTATTGAGAAGATTATGAAACATGAATTTATACTTTAATTTTTCGTGGTTCGCCAAATGCTTTGAAACTTGGAAGCAGTGGTAATGACACACAGTAGCCGTGGATTCGATAAGTCGGTGTGCTTTGATAAGCCATTTTATTTATTGAAATATAAATGAGATATCCGACAATTGTTAACACTGCGTGCGGGCTGAAAAGGTTTGTTAATTTTTTAACATCAACTAGTAATAATCATACATACAATAACATCAACTTTAGATAAATATAGTGTTTAACTTCAACTATTTTCAACTTGATTACATATTAGATCTGTGTAGTATAATGTTCACTATATAGCTAATCTTTTTTAGAAATTAACTTACATTTACGAACAAAATGGAATTAACAGCAAAAATGGAATAGGTACATAGAAAACGTTGTAATAAATGTATCCTATTTCTTAAAGTACTTCTGCGCATTAAATAAATATCTTAAAGTAAAGTAGATTTCTAACATCAACATATCTGCCCACTAAATGATCACTAATTTAATAATTGGAATGTTAACTACTTATTTTTAATCTAACAGACTGAATAACTATGAAGATATATATATATATATATATATATATATATATATATATATATTACTAGGTAGGAAATAACGTATTATATAAATAACGTAGGAGATTATTTGTCTCCGTGTTCCTTACGAAATTCACGAACTCTTCAAACTTTTTCTACTGACGCGACTAGTAAGTACATAAAACAATAAACATTTTTTATTAACAGCCAAATTGTATTTACCGGCAAAGGCAAGCATAGTAGAGAATAAATACTAGAAAGAGATGAAAAAACAAAAAGGACGAAATACAATTAAGTATTTTAATTACATTAAAAGATTTTATCCAAATAACATTGATCATATCTCGATACCTAAACGTAACCGTAAACGTGCATCAAAAATTACAGTAGGTCGCCAACATTTCGATGTTTTTGATTGCCGTTCCCGTTAATTGTAAATACACACACATAAGCAATATTTGAACTAAAGCCACTATATACTATTAAAGTACCGTCATTAGTTTGACGTACTTTGGATGATTAAATATATATGGTTAATAAAAGCTGCTCACAATTATCTTGAATCTTAAATATTAATCATTTAATTGAGTAATTTTTTCAAAAAATTGATAGTAATATTATTTTATGTTTTTAAAAGTGATATTTTCTTACAGCGGTGTTCATTTCTAATAAGTGTTGTTTTGTTGGTATGACAAATGACAAAAATTTGTTTTGTTGATATTTTGGAATTGTTGTATTTTATAACTATTTTGTTTTCGTCGTATATAGTTTTGGTGTTTGCGTAAAGACAGTTTATAAATAAATAATGTTCACATCCAAGACATTTCAAATTTTCCGCTTTATTTGCACCAAAGTGGCAGCTAATTGACGTTTATTTTGGATAGCATATAGTGGCTTTAATTTGAAATTTTTGAGAGTTTACGTTCATATTCGCGTATTCGTTTACGTTGCCGTTCTTGTTAATTGTAACTCCGCTTAATACTGATATGGCAAGCATTAAATGCATGACCATTATTAAAAGATCCTTAATTATCTGCGTATTTAGATTTTTATGCGCATCTGTGTATGCGAATATAACCGTTTTAAATAGAATACTTTATTAAAATAATGCTTGTTTTTGTATTTTTCACATGCACTGTGAAAGTTCGAGCTTAGTGCATAAAAAACCCACCTAATACACTATTAGGTATTCAGGTAAGCGACTTGACAGATACTCTACCACGGCCGAAATAGATATTTTTTTGGTTACTGCATAAAAGTAATGTTACTGTAGGTAATTGAATACTTTTTCTACTACTTCAATAAACCGTTAAATTCGAAAAATTTTATTCAAATTTGTGTTCAGATTTTTAACTGAAGTCACAGCCATAAACGGGGACTACACTGACGTAATATAAAATACCTCTAGTGATAAACGTTCCGTGACAAATCGATTATTAGACTGTACGGTAATTGCAATGAATATTCAAACAAGTTAAGAGCAAATGTAACATATTCCGAATACCTATTAAACATGGATAATTTCATAATTAAAAACTGCATAATTATCAAACTAGCTTTAAATAATTACGCCAAACAATAATGTATTCGGTCATTACTTTTTGCTCAAAGTCAGCTTGAAATTACATAGAGTCCCTAAATGATAGTCGATCACGATCATCGTCATATTGGTGGAACTGTAGTATCAACTTCAAATAATAATTAAATAAACGCTAGACAGTTAGAAACTGTTACTTACGCAAGGCAAGTAAAAAATCTATTAAATATATTTGTGATAATAAATATTATTATAAATGATTATTTTCTGATAAACAAATTAAGTGGCCACTATATTGGTGGAATATGACAGTTTCCAGCGGACCATATTAAGTGCGGTACTCTCAAATTATAACTGAGAAAGACACCTTTCACATGAAACGTTTTTTTCGTGGTAGGAATGTTACAGAGGGAAAAACCTCGATACAGTGCATAATCCCACACTTAAAAATTTGGAAAACAACAAATTATTGCAGCTGAAAAAATATGATAGGAATAAAATTAGTAGTATTATATAAGTAGATACACCAGGTTACACTTGTACATATAGTACATGGCATTACATATTACTATAATTTTAATAGGAAACTGGAAATTCCGGCTATATGGAATCATCGATAATACTGAGTTTTAGGGTCCATTATTTTGTAGAGTTTAAGATAGTTATGGTTTTTTTGCGTACGCGCTGTATTGTATGGACTTACTGTAGGAATTTTATTTAGTAAAATTGTAAGTTTAAGTAAACTTAAATTAACTCTAAGTTAGAAACAACTTCACGTACTACAAGTTCAACGCAGTTTGGTCACATCCATTTATACTTAATAAAATTTTAATTATTTTGTTTTTAAATGATCGATAAATGATTAAATCTCTTATTTATTATAAAAATGAATAATACATTATGGCGCCATATGGGGGGCATGTACTAATTTCAGACAAAGTTTAGTAGTTCACAATACAGTTTACTGTACTGTTTTTTCCACTTTTATTATCATTATTTGAAATAATAAAGCTATCGATGATTGTAACAAGGAGACCGCGATCGAGATAGGAAAATTCAAAAATTTCTGGGCACACCGTATAGAGAATAGTTCTAATTTATGACGGGTTGTTTGGTGTGGTTGTGAGTCCAGTACAGTTTGGTTGTCAATTCTACCTTATAAGCTTTGTTTCCAGTGACGAGAAACCCGTCACCGAACGGTACTGATTATGCGCAATACAAAAAAAGAGTTCGATGTGAAATGACAACGATATATTGAATCGTGACGAAACACTCATTTCGATACATGGCAACGAGAAAAAATTGCATGTACTCACATGCACACTGTGTCTACTAACTATATCTTTTTCTATAGTTGGGTTATTCTATTTACGTCTCGAGATTAAATTCGTTGTTTTGGCTAATTAATTCAAAATTTGAAGCAGAAATATATTTAATTCTGTTAAAAATGGAGAATTTAAAAAAAAAGAGGCCATGATTGTTCAGACATTCGCTTAAGTTATTAACGTTAGCATTACTTTATACTAAATATGGAGGGCTATAAGAAGGAGTGAACACTAGAAAAATAAAAACGGGCTTCCGCCAGACGGCGCTGCGATCATCTGAGACAACAGTTTTTAACATTGTTCTTATGAGAAAATTTAATTTTCTTATTGTTAACGAAAATCATAGATTTTATGGCAGCAGTGAAACTATGATTGTAAAAATGAATATTTAATATAATAAAACAATTGTTATTTGAAAAATGGGCATAATTTTATTTTTTTCCCCATTTTATTAATTTTATGATCACTAACTTGTTATACGATTGGATAAAAATATATTACAATAATAATTATTAGTTTATTATGTAAAATTTATTTTGAAATTGTTATTAGCAATTATTTAATATTTATATGGTTTCTTTGGAACCTTATGGATTATTTGAAATATCTAAATTAATGTAAAATATGAAAATGATTTGAAAACGAAACAATAACAGGGCACGTCAATGATCTGACAATCACCTGCAATTATCGCAAAATACACCAATCTCTCTGGTGGACAAAAAATTTTCTAACCCACCAATGTTTTGACTTTTGTTAGGTTGATTCTACTCCTTATTATAGGTCTCCATAGTTGTAAATAAGTATAACAAAAACTGACAGCATCTGTCAATTTTTTAAGATTTTACAAACAAAATATTTGAAAATGATCTGTATAAATGTTGCAATTCAGTGATTTCAATTCTCTGTCTAAACGCGGATAAAGTCGGGTACTTCAGCTAGTATCATATTCATATATAAATGTATAAATAAACTCCGACAGTCACATCAGAAACCACGAACAAATTAAACGCTTCTGGTTGGTACAATGAAGAAAAATTAAGTGACAGATTGTGTCAAGTTTTAAGTTCGATGAACTTAGCCCAATCTTACGTATCGTAATTAAGTTAAGTTATTAATTTCCTTACATTGTACTAAGTTAAGTGGATGATAATGCACCTTTAATCCGGTTAGGAAATATAAAATTATGTAATTTAGGACTACTGTCGTGGTCTGGCTGGTAGTGGAGGTGGTGGAGCGGACCGTGCTGGCACAGGAGGTGGTCTCATAGGGCTTGGCGCGGGTACAGTTGGTTCGGAACGAGGCGGAGGCGGTGGCGGGCCTAAAATGTGATTATACCACCTATTATATACTTATTTACTATCAAATTTACATGGCAATCTACATAGGTAGCATCGAGCTCTATTTATAATTACATAATCGTGACGAAATTCTTTTCATTTACCCTGGGGCTCCGGCATTGATATGACTGCATCATCAACAATCTCTTCGTAGATTCCACCAATATCTTGTTGTTCAACCTGCAGTTCAGGCGGAGGCATACTTGGTGGTGGAGACATATTTGATGGAGGTGATGGTACTAAGGGTACTGGTGTTGGTTGTGTTACTGGTATTGGATGCAAAGGTTTTGCCAATGTCGGCATCATACTAATTACACCAGCTCTAGGTGCTGATTTTTTTACAGAAGGCGGTGGTGGGCGGCTAGGTGGTGTAGGTCGTTGTGGTGCAGTTTTTGGTAGTTGAACCTCGGGTATTCCTAGGCCTAAATATCGATAATTAATAGTTTCGAAATTATTAGTTGATTCCGAACTCACAATTGTAATCAGACTGAGCTAGAATGGGATAGAGGGGAACTGTATTGTTTGAACACAAACCAATTTCTTGCTTTGTTTGTTCAATCCAGTCTGGTGTTTTAAGCGAAAGTTTGAGATTATAATCTTGGATCTGAAACATTTAATGATATAGTGTAATTTAATTTTTAGATGAACAAAACCTTTATTTCCCCATTTGTTTTTTTTATTGCTTCCAAAGCAGATTGTCCATCTCGAAATGTTATCCACATTGTATCAGCAACAAATCGTACAAGAATTGTTTCACCAAATTGTGCAAACTCTTCCAACAGTATAATTACTAAAGTGTTATCAAATATAGTGTCATCGTGATATTGAGTACCTGGAAATATTGGTTATTGGTGAATTAAATAGTGTCGAAAATAAGTTCAATTTGTTTACCTTGGTATCTTACAATAACAGTTGCATCGGGTGGTCCCAAATCTTTAATTACTTCATATAACACTTGCTCGCGTTTATCAAAATTCAATGATCGGCATTCAATTTCAATAATCGCTACAACTGGCCGATGATCACTTTGTTTCAGTTCTGCTCTGCCATAATGTATTAATTTTCCGCATGACCAATTATCATTTACACCATTTAAGTCGAGTGACTGTATTCGACGTTTCCAGAGAATTCGATCAGTCCAAGCTGGTGCTCGACATTTTTCGCTTGTATCATAATCATCGCTAAACAAATCATATTTGTATGTTGGTGCAAATGCAATTTCTCCTTCATTAAAATTTTTAAATATGTTTCCTTCGTTTTGTTGTTTCTGCAAAATGAATTCTTAAGATGTTTACAATATAATATGTAAAATTAATAATATTTTAATACTAATAGCCTAATATTTAAAAGAATCGGTTGAACGGTTAGTAATTTATTGTACGCCAACGAAATAAAACACTCTGGATTGCCGATAGTCTCGTCTGAAACTATGCTGAATCGTAGATTCTAATGCTTTTTCACTTACTTTTAATTGATCGTTAATTAAAATAGACATATAATTTTCCTGTTTAACACATTCTTTTATTTCGTCTTTATCCATATCGATTCGATAATTAAAATCACCGCACCAGAACAAATATTCATGTGAGTTTAAGGATCGGCTCTATAAAATAAAGATGTTATTTTCGCAATTTTTCCATTGAAATATATCAAATGTACCATGGGAAATGTAATTTTTCTAGTAATTTCGTTATAATCAGCGTTCCGTTCACTAACTTGTGATTGACCTGCTGCAAAATGAGCACAAACAAAACAAAGTGATGTAGCATGGAAGACTAGACGTATGGCTGATGCACCCTTATTTCCTGAAAGAAAAAACATCGAGATAACCCCCTTAAACCACTAAATTTAGTGAGTGTACTAATTTGAAGTAATAATATACCCGTATGTCCACCTAATCCAGTTTTTACTGAATCGATAGCCACATCTCGTATATATGGAACATGCTCAGGGCGTACAAATACATACAGGCAAACCCCAACTAACTGCTGGTATGTAACCAACACATATTGAAAATCTCTTGATATTACTTTTTGTAACTCAATGGCCCATAATTTAGCATTTTCCGAACTTGAACTGACAATATTTGCGGCATTTAAATCAACAATTTCTTCAAAACCAATTGCAAAAATATCAGTTGGCGTTACATCGGAATGACTTGTATCAATTAAGTTTTTATTATTTTTATGACTGTCCAATAGCCAATCCGACAGTTTGATATTTTTAAAAACTAAGCTACGAAAATGTTTTCCACCATTAACATTATACGTTCCTACTGTTATCCGAACTTCTATTGGTTTAGTATATTCCATTGATCTCTTACACATTTCTCGTAGAACATGAGGTGGAGCTTAAATTTCTATTTGTATTAACGATTAGTTATATTACCTGATTAATTCTTACCATGCAGCATATTGTATGGTAACAATGTTCTTGACCGATCTGCTAATTCTGTAGATAAAGTAGAACCAACAAGCAAAATATCTATTGCTTCTTGTTTTGAATTATCCAGTAAATTATTTTGTATAGTCCTCGCAGCGGATCGTGCTCCATCCATTATTTTCGATCCACCTTGAATTGCTCCAGTTCCAGCATAGATTTTGCTAATTTCGTTACCATTATTAACCCACATTTGTTTGAAAACTTCTTCAAATCGTGACATTACATTTTTTTTATCGAACATTTGCATTGCTTGTAGTTGTGATGCTAATATCTACATTCAAGTCACTTTTAATTAATCAGTAGATTTTGATAATCTCAGTAAAATTCACCTCCAAACCCAGGTACGTTTGAACACAATTTGTTCGATCCAAACAATCTAGACAATTTGTTCGTATCGTACCTATTTGCAAATTATAAATTTTAGTACCGTCAGCATAGAAATAAGAAAATTCTTGTAATGGATGTTCTAGTTTTGTTTTTAATTTTTGTAAACATGCTTGATTTACACGAATTTCTTGATGGTAATCAAAAATTACATGTGGTACATCATTATGCGCCGATTCTTTATGATGTTTCTAAAATGTTGAAAATTACATATCTAGCAAATATCAATTGCAGTTGCTAGATATATTGCTTACTACATTACTACATTGTTAATCCAATAAGATAAATAAAATTCTGCTCACTTGAAATTCTTGACTTAACGTTGCTTCACCTTCTTTACTACCTATTAGACTAGAACCTAATAAATTTACTATTACTTGTTTACCATATCTTTGTTTGATCATGACCATATGTCTGTCAAAAGCGGATTTCGAAGCTTCGTAACCTCTAGATATACGAACTTTATGAGATCCTACCTACGAATAAAAACATGCTCATAATGAAGAAGAAAATATCTTTTTTATCTCACCTGTACACCTGGCTGCTCCCAAAATAAAGGCACTGATCCTCTAGTTTGAATATATGATGATATTTCGTTATCTAAGTAAATTACTTGTTCTGTTTCTACAAAATTTGCTACGTGACCTTCGTCATTAGTTCCTCTTACATTGAATCTGGAACGTTAATTTTATTGAAAACCTTCATTTAATATTAACAAATATAAGCAATTCCTTAGTCATCTCGCCTTAAAGTTATACCTTGTTCCTGTTCTTTCACAACTAAGTCTCGATATAATTGCCGCAGCAGCTTTCTTTGATCCAACATAAACTGTACGAATTTCAACTGAACCACACATAACTCTCAACAACCAATTATTACAGTCAACCCCAAATCGAACCAAATGAACGTGTAACATTCTATTCCTGAAATAAAGATAAAAATAATCCATTTCTGTGCGATTCGTCGAGAATATGATGTTACCAAAAAAAACGATGATCTGAAACAGTGGTATTTGATTTTCTTTGGGCACATAAGGTAAGATCAAATGGTGAGTTACTTGAAGTGCCTGTGTACCAAGAAAAATAAAATGTACCAGAATTCAACAGTTTCCGTACCTGAAATTTTTATTGTTTAGATTCTATTTAATTAGACATCCCACTTGAACTAGAAGCTATCGTATTTAAAGCAACTATGCAGCATATAAACATAACATCACTAGAGCATGTAATGACACTTAAGGTATAATAATAGTATATTTAATAATAAAGCATATTTTTTATTTAAACTTACTTCAGATATTCGATCCTCATTTTGAGAATGATGCAGTGGAACAAACTGAGTCTGAGTTATACGAAACACTTCAGTGTCTCCAATCTTTCCAATAGAAAAGCAACTAGTAACCATTACTAGATAAAGTAAATTAGATTCACCAGAAAACAATTGTAAAACACCAAGACATCCATATGCGTCGAGAATTTGTGTATAGTCTTTTTTTACAGCTTCTGTTTCTTGTACAGCTGCATACCGAATGGAAAATGAATGAAATTATGATAGAGTATGAAAAATTCAAATTGGAAAATTATCACTTACAAAGTAGTGCTACTGCTTGAGATTCAAATAATAACGTTGTTTCTTTTGCTTTATGATCCAATAAGACACTATGCGGACTTGGGGGTTTGGATTTCTCATAAACACGAAATGCTTTATACATTGCCATTATCGCTTACTTTTCTAATTATATTTCGTAAATTATTAAGTTTATAAATTCTATCTTCACATATCTATTTACAATATTAACAAATAACGAAATTTATATGACTAAAATGCCTAAAATTATAAAATGCAGAATGTGCCATTCGGCGAAGACATACTTGTCTTAATTTTTAACGGCGTGTTCAGACTATGCCTTCCAGAATTTTCAAAGCGCACGCGCTAAACCACTGGAGCAATATTTTCAACAAAATCTGCCGAACTTAGCCGAAGTAAAGCGAAATTTAGCAGTGCAGAGGAAATCTAAGTGATGAGGTCGCTCCGGGGTATTGTTCCTTTCAAAGTTGATTTTGAGAATGGATTTATATCAATTTCTAAATGTATGGGATGTGCATATTTAATTAATATGGAAATAAAACAGTTGAATTGTATTGAATAGAAAACAGAAACTATATTTGTATATTTATATAAAGATTTCTTCACTATACATATATGTATATATATGTACATTTAGATTTTCATATTACAAACAATAAGTGAATTTCTAATACATACCACCCGGCATATAATTATATTTTTCAAAACTTTCACAATAAATACAAAAACACTGCATGATACACAAAATAAGTAAATATAATTACCTTATTTACAACTAGCAGTAAATTTTCGAATAAATTAATTATAACAAAAATATCACGAAAAATCTATTACTAATGTAAGTACCATTGTAACGAGCACCCTATGAGATTTGTCTCAAATGTTCAAACCTCAAAAAAGTGTTATTATTTTAGCCAAACGCAACACAGAAGTAAATCTACCTTATTTACAACTAGCAGTACATTTTCGAATAAACTAATTATTCGTAAAAGGAACAATACCACGGAACTGGCACGGAACTTCATCACTTAGAATCCTTTGCACTACTAAATTTCGCTTTACTCCGGCTAAAATATTGCTCTATGGTTTAGAGGCTTAGCGCGTGCGCTTTGAAAATTATGGAGGCCATAGTCTGAACTAAGGATGGCAAAAATAGTCAATGCATCGATGTATCGATATATCGATTTTTCTTAATTTCCAATATATCGACATTCGATATATCGGTAGACAAGCGTCAATGTATTCGATATTTTTTTTTCTAATACATTATGAAAAAACTATTTTGATAGTTTTTCCTAGATTTAAATAAAGTTAAATTAAACTTTATTATGGATGATAAAAATGTTTTCATAAGTAGGTTTCTGTACTTTCTACATCAACTACAGCATTATTTACGCTTTCATTTTTGATAAGGCCCAATTTGGCTAAAAATATATACTAAATTAGTATTACTAATATTTGGTTGGTCTCGAACTAAATTTAAACATCATTCTATAACACTACCAATACGTACATTCATCTGTTGGTGTACGCCTATAGTAACTACCAATATTTCTCGGAGATACTATTTAAAAACAAAAGTTGGGAAAGCGTTGTGCTGCTGAGTCGATTTCTTTTTTGAGAAACTGTGGAGCCTGCTTTTGAAAATAGCCTCTCAGCCGGAACTGACGTAGCTACTGTAGCTAAATATTTAATTGCTACAGTATATAATTTTGGATATACCGATTTCATATCTTCCCATGTTTCGAGAAGATTATCTTTATGGTCAGATGCTACATGTGTCAATAAATACATTTTAATTTCAGTGTCAAGACCGTCCGAATTATTATTGACAATGCTATTAGTAGAATTATGAGCCAGAAATTTGTGATGGGCCCAAAAGTCTGCTTCATTTTCCTCAATAACAGAATTTGAAGTAATTGTTGAAGAATTTTCTGATAGATTTGGAAGGCATTTTACTACTACTTTTTTTATTTGATTTAATACTCGAGTTGCAGCTAATCAACAAAGTGAATGTTTTTAAATCGAGGATCTAAAAATGTTGAATGTGCCAATAAATGGGCCATTTCCCGGTCTTTAAATCTATATTCACACTCATTTAGCAAAGATGCTTTTAGAGTTATTGAAATTTGTGATTTCGGATCTGCAGAATGAATATTTTCATGCAAACAATTCAATAGGGGAATTACCATACTCCGTGTAACGTAATTGCCACCATATAATTCTCGAGTCAACTTTTCTATAGTAGCTAGCAATGTTGTGATTTCAGATATAATAATTATCTCTGCAGCTGTTACCATTGAAGGAGATTCCGGTTTACTTAAAATTATTTGGTTAATAATTTTGGCAATAATAGAAACCTCCGTAACATATAGAATGTCGAGTTCCAGCGAGTTTTTACATCCAGGATAAGCTTTAAAATGTCGCCGTCTTTTATACTTTTTATTTTCTGTACAATTCGACGTCACTAGACTACAGACTTTTATAAATTTAACGATTTCTCTAACTTTTTTAGTCAGCTGAACTATATTTTCTGTATTTTTTGTTGCAGACTCAATAAATAAATTTAATGTATGAGTCAAGCAACGCACATGTTTGTTTTTGGCAAATACTGAATTCACTACCATAATCATAGTTGCGTCATTATCAATTGCAGCTGATAATATTCTTTATAATGGAATGTCCCAATTATCGAGAAACTTAATTATTTCTCTGCTTAAATATTCAGCTGTGTGATATTCTTGCAATTTGGATACTCCAAGAGAAATAGAACAGAAAATTTACCCATCAATGTAATGGATCGTAATTCCAATATAACTCGTTGTTGTCATCATATTAGAGCATACATCTGTAGTGATTGTTAAATTGTTTACTTTGGAAAGTTCTGCTTTGTAATTATTACTGAGGGTTTCATTTTTTTTTTTATGTTTCAAGAAACATCGATGTATCTGCAAGAAGGCTACGTTAATTCTTAAAAAAAAAATTTTATGGAACAAAAATTGTGAGAGAGGTGCAAATGAATTGAAAACTCTAAATTCAAGAAAAAGAACTGAAATAAGCAGTTTATTACGTCACTATCATAGTAGAGTAAAGTCGGTTTTATTAATTAAGATGAGTAATGAATTTAAGTAAAGATTAGCTATAAAAGCATTTAAGTATTAATTAGGTTTCTCACCCATTTATTTTTAGAAAATTGATCGTTTAAAATTGAAGTTATTTTACAATAGCATGTTACAATTTTACAACGTACTTCATTTTTATTGATAATAATATATATATAAAATATATATATATAAAAATATTAATAAATATAAATCCAATATATTTTTTATGTAGGTAGGAAAACAGATACAATAGCGGCGATACTATTGGAGAAATGGTTTCAAGGCACAACTAAACAACATAAAAGGTAGGCCGCCTAGAGCATCATGATAGAAAGTTCGTTAATCTTGTTCCTTTGTGAGACCGAATGACCGAGAGGAACTGTGTGCAATTACCCAATAACAGCGAAAGAAGAATCGATGCCTGAAAACAATGCCAGCGGCCGTCAAAGTACCACACGACATAAAGCCGCTTGTGAAGATAAGTTATTGCAAATTTTAAAAGAAAAAGAACTGGATGAAAAAAAAACTTTATTATCTTTCTGCCTTAGTTTCGGATATTCAGTAGGGATCAAGACCATCAAATTAGAATTATGACGGAACTGTTTGCTAAAGTTAGAACCTTTTAGAGGGCATTGAAGGATTAGCTTTATTAGTTATTAAACTAATTCATTATTTAATATGCCATATTAGGTATTGAAAATTAGTGTTAATTAATCTTATTGCGAAACATTCCCTAAGATAAAATTTCACTCTAATAACATAATTAAATTTATTTTTCTAACGAAACAAAAAGAAAATCATAATTGCGACGGATTAGCGTATTCATTGTTCAATACAAAATGTAATTACCCATTTAATGTTTACTCTTAGAAAAAAAAAAACAAAAACAAAAAAAACAACTATGCTTTTTTTTAATGTTGACCTCATTTTTATAGCAATAATTTAGAGATAATGCGTTTTTAACATGAAGTTTAGGGAACATTTAGATTTAGTTATCATAAAAAAAATATCTCTATGAAAAAAAAGCAATTTTTACATTTTAATAGACCGTACAAATAGAATGTACTAATTTAATTTCGAAATCAAAATGTACATCATATCATAGGTACAACATTATGTGTCCGCTAATAAAAAAGCGTAGAATGAAACAGTTCTACAATTTTACACTTGGAACTAGGTTTTGTTACTATGCTGTATCCAGCAATGTCAACTTGTTTAAAAACATTGCATTAACTTCGTTTGGGTCATTCTTTAAAAGTAAAAACAGGAAACATAAAAGAATTCTACTAGCAGGTTATTGATAAATTTCTAGGGATTGTCACTTTAAAGTGAGAATGATTTAAATCCCTTAGATTTTTATTTATGAGGCTACATGAAATATCTAGTTTACAAAGGGCCCTTTGACAAAGAAGATCAACTTCATGCACGAATTTTTGAATTTGCAAGAATAATTCGTGAATAAGCTGCAGAACAATTCCCAAGAGGTCACAATGCTTTCATAAATCAGGCTCAGCATGCGATTGAAAAAATTGTGGTCATATTGAACGGAATCTGTGAATAACTAATAAATTACTAACATTGATAGTAATGTTTCAGTGAATCATTAATGTGGATATTGTACTTTTAGTGTAAAGTTGAATGTAATTTGTATTGTCTGACATAGTATTCATTGTTTAGTGTTGTGGACATCTGTTTATGTAATGATAGCTGATTAATTGCGGGTGGCAGCGGAGTGGTAAGCCATACCACCTCGCCTGGTAGGTTGAAATTCATTACTAATTTGTTGCAGTAATTATACCAAATAATTAGTGGTATGCAGGGATTGCCTTAATCTGCATTACCCTAATAAAGGTAACAGTAAAGTACTGTTTGTGTAATTGATAACTTGCTATCTAATTTGGTAGCATGGAGATTATACAAAATACATTTTTTTAAAACTAGACATGACTAAAATCAAACAGTTTTTGTTGGCTTTAAAAACAATTTTATAGAAAGTGTTATGAAATAAAAGATTTTACATACTCTCCTCTGATTGAAATTAGCATTAAAAAATTAAATGTAGAGAAATAACTTCAAAATAGATTTTGCATTTTTTTGAAACGTATTTTTTTAAAACTCTATAACTATCGATAGTCGTCGGTATGAGAAATATAGTACAAAATTTGTAATACTAATTCAAAAAATTTAGTTTAAAAGAACATCGAGATTTTTTTTAAAAACAATTTAATATTTGGCGTCATTTCATTTTCGTTTAATATAAAACATAGTTATATATATTTTAAAAAACCGTTACATGATACATGATACAAAATAGTATATTCGAATACAAGTGTGAAAAACTGCTTGTTTTTTGGTGCGAACGAGTTTGAAACACGAGCTGCCGAGCAATGAGTGTTTCATTAATGAGCATCAAAAATCGTTTTTTCACACGCGTATTCAACGCTATTTTATCTAATGAGGTAATTTTAATCAACAAATAATTAATTTTTGAAATTAAAAATGCCATTTAATCCAGAAATTGCTTTGTTTTTGCTGAAAGTAGGTTTTGTGGTAATAACTGAGTTTAGAAAATGAGTTTTAATATAATCTAACAAATAAAACTACGAAATTACGTTACTATACGTCATTAAATTGCGTGCGAAAAACTTTTATTTTTCGGCACTTAGCACAAATTGGCTAAAACGGGTGTCGAAAAGTGCACTTTTCGGCACCGAATTAGATTTTTTTTTTTAAATACTATATTAAATCTTAATCTATTTATCTATATATTTTTATTTAAAAAAGTTAGCATATTGACTCTGTCCGGCTTAATTGATTCGCTGCGGTCAGTAATAATTTGTCCTGTACTACTGAAACATCTGCCGCTTTCCCTAGAGGTAGCTGGAATATAAAAATATTTGTAGATACACTGGTTTAAGGGGTAGAATTCTTTGCCGGTTACCTAAAAATAATTTTTGATTAAATCGTTAATGATTTTTTATATTTCGAGCTAAAGATATATTTCTTACTTTCCAAAATAATAAAAGATTCGATGTTTCACTCGAATTTGGTCTTTCCAGATATTGCCTCTTAGTAATAATAATATTGGCTGTAAGTGGTTTGACTTTTTGATCAATACGATTTCCTAGAAATTAAAATAGTGCTGAAGCTTTTGAAGTTCTTCCTTGATCTTCATTTCTATCCAAATTACGTTCTTTATTTGTCAAATTATTCTCGTTTTCTTTTATATTATTATCTCTAATTATATTTCGCATTTCATTTTCTAAATATGCGGAAGCAGCATCAGCATGACCTGAATTAAAAAATCCTTCTGTCTTAAATCGAGGATCTAGTAACATAGCTAATCTAGTTACTGTTCGGCTTTCATAATGCAGTAATTTTTTTTGTAGAGAATCTATGACTTTATTGCAAAATATTTTTCCTACTTCTGTAGTCAATTTTTTTTTTGATTGAATTAAGAAATTATAAATTCCAAAAGTAACAGGTATAATAGAAATTGTAACATAAGAATCACCTGTAAAATAAGCATATATTTAGTTTATAAGTATATGTATTCAAGTAATTTACGTTACCAGAAATTTTTTTTGTAGGTTCTTCAAATATTTGAAGTACAAGTTGTACATCTTTAAATACCATAATACCGTCAACCGACAATGCTTGGGGAGATTTTCTCACTTATAGAAGTGTCGTTCCTATAGCATCATTAGTTTTAATATCCGTTGTATCATGTACAGAACACTATTCCATCTTGTC
Source organism: Platypus cylindrus (assembly GCA_949748235.1). Classification (NCBI taxonomy): domain Eukaryota; kingdom Metazoa; phylum Arthropoda; class Insecta; order Coleoptera; family Curculionidae; genus Platypus; species Platypus cylindrus. The sequence goes on along the minus strand of OX456488.1, from coordinate 48,370,792 downwards.
GGAACTGATTGCAGAAGCTTTGATGGTTGATCTAATTGTTCTTTTTTGAATATTTCCGTGGCAACGGAACTATTTTTAAAGAACGTTACAATATCTTTACATTTTTTAATTGAATCTTGAATATACTGTAAATTATCTTGCACTACTAAATTCAATGTGTGAGCATAGCATGGCAGATGTCGTATTTTTAACAGGTCACAAGCTCTTATCATATTAGGAGCATTGTCAGTTACTATACAAATTACTTTATTCTGTATGCTCCATGCAAGCATTATGTCTGTAATAGAATCAGCTATGTTTTCAGATGTGTGATTGACACCATTAGTTAAAGGTTTTGTTGACAATACAATACATTTTAATTCAAAAGGAGAGAGATCTTGAAAATAAAATTTTTAAGATGTGAATATGAATCGAACTTATAAACTTTTATGTGTTAGGTATAAAAACTTAGGTATAAGGACCTTATCACTGCACCACAAAGCCAACCGACATCCATTATGTTGGGTTGGGTATTTAAATTGAATTTTGCCGAATAATAATCTGTATTTTTATAAAATCGCCTGAAATCTTTAACAGGATGTTATTTGAAATGATTATAAGAGTGAAATTTTTTTATTTCTATTATTATTATAGAATAATATATATATTAATATTAGATAATATATAATGTTATTATTTAATAATAATTATTACAATTATTATTTAAATAATGACAAGTTATAGTAAGGTACAATTGCGTTGCCTTGGACGTCCGATCATCAGTTGTAAGAGCTACATTGTTAGCTTGTTTAACATGTTTAATTTATTGCAAATGTTACTATAAGCCTGCTCCAATAATTTGATTATGTTTAAACAAATGTTAAAATACAAACAGTTGAAATTGTATTTATAAGAACGGATTAAATAAATGCATATTTAGCAGCGATATTATATTATAAGATAATGACCTTTTTGATGTTTTCTACAGAATTTACTAAATAATAGTAACTGTCATTCAGTAAAATTTACTTCATATTTAATACATTAACTAGGAATATACTACTGGAAAATTATTCAATAGAAATGCTTTGTTTTTTTTTGTATATATTTATTATATAAATAGTTTATTAAACTTACATATCTTTTCATAAAATTAGTAGATACAGTACGTATTATTGAAGCGTAAAAAGGGTATGTAAATGTCGACCTCAAACTATACATAAATAACTTGAACTAGCGAAGCAAAGCTTATAAATAGTTGGTAGCTTCCATAGCAATGGACATTTAGTCTGCAGTCGGCATTAATGTGTGCTCAAAATGTATGTATATCTAAGAATCCACCTAACAATATTTACAATATGAATACTGCATCGCAGTTGTTCTTCCGATTGCTTGTTTCATGTACTACATACAGTGTAGTATCTAAGAGAAAAGAGAAAAAATACGATTAATTTCAAATTCATTTGGCTTCCAAATGTTACCTGCATGAAGTCTGATGAATTTCCGGTCATATTTCCAATATTGTGTCCTGTTCTTCAACATATAAACTGTCTGCCAGTGAAACACTTGTTCCCGGCAAAGGTTCAGGCAATCCATCATCCAAAATCTCGAATTTACTGTATGAAAAATATGAATCATTTATTTCATACGAACTGTATAACGCAGTCGCTCATGCAGTAAACTAGCTTTAACGTAAATGGCGTTTATAGGAATAATTCATCTTTCTAATAGTTACCTCTCTAAACTGTCTAAATCGCTATGATGAACAAATCGATCTTGCCTTCGTTTTCGATAATATTTACGAACGTTTTGTGCTATTGATATAGATAAATGTAAAATGCCAAGTGAAATTGTACAGCTACCGGCTAAATATGTAAACAATAATTTATATGGTCGTGCAATTGTTACTAAACCAATGCAAATATAAATGGGTGTCTTTTTCCATCCTTCGTATTTCTCAAAATATTTCCATGTTTTCCATATTATATGATCTGGCCTTAAATAATAATGATTTATTATTCTATCTTAAATATTTATCAACGACGGCAAAAATTTAGTTTCCAATTAAATTCTCCATTCTCAATACAGAGTGTAAACTTTGAGTTGTAGGAAAATCACACCACGTATAGGTTATTAAAAAACAAACCGAAAATTGTTAAGGAAGGGTGGGTCCATCTTCAATAGTTTCCGAGATAATCAGCATTGTCTGATTTCTTCAAAACTGTTCGTGAACCGCATTGTAACTGAACTACGCAATACTGGGTCTTGAAAAATAGAGCAAACATTGAACTCATCAATGAGTTCAACGTCATACGTAGTATAAAATTTCTCCATTTCCTTTGAGACAGTGGCGGCGTTTTAATAATGTAGGCGAATGTGAAGCCTAAATTTTTACGTATTTTCAATCTTAATATTAAAATTTAATAAATAATAAATTAAATCAATTTTCATCACAATGGCTGCTCCAAACTCGTAGACTAGCTCAACTCTGATTCCATGTAAACCGAGTCAAACAAAGTAACTTCACATTGAAAATAAATCTTGAAATTGAAAGAGGAGGTTCTATAAATTAAATAGGCAGTTTCAACATACAATCCAGTTTATCATCTTACCAGGAATCAATTAATTAATAAATGTATCAATACGTTTCTATTTTTTTGTTTTTGTTTTGCAGAATCGGGATTTTTATTAGTAATGTTGTATTATTACAAGCACCTAATTCCTAATGTCAATACGTTTCTATTACGTGAAAGATTGAAAACAATTTTTGTTACGAGTTTTGGTTGTAGGGTGCTTGCTAGCGATTTTAATATAAAACCCGGTCGTTATTCATGGTCCTTCGAGCAAACAAATTGTGTAAGGTTTTTAAGGAAGAAACAACCACCAGTAGCAAGTGTAATAGTAGCAATAGTGATATACAATCTATAACACAACCATCCTAAACATAAGCCAACATATCATTCTGATCCAAAGAAATCATAAAAGATCAATAACATATTGCTGAATAATTAGGTAAATTGTATACCAATATAAAGAAAAATGGCCCTGGAAGAAGAACTAGACAATATGTAGAAGATAGAAAAGCATTGATCGAAAAAAAAATGGGAAAAATTTCAGCAAAAGGATAAACTAATTCCACAAGAAGAAAGTAACCCCTACACCGAAGCAAATCTTAAAGAAAGGGTAAAAAATATCGTGGCAGAAATTATGAAAATTCTGAATGATGATGGTTCAGAGTCTTAACCAAAGAAAAGGTCAATGTCGACCGCAGATACTGGAGAAAGTACATCAAGTAAAATGAAGGTTGAAGTTAAAAAAGAACAAGCTGCTCAGTAAAATTAATGATAATCCAACAAAAGGTTAAAATGAATGCAATATTTGACAGGATGGACCAAATACGAAAGAAAATGCAAGAAGGTCAAAGTACGAGTTCTTACAAACACTGTGTGAAAAAATTAGACACACGGTGGGGGAAATAAGAAAATTGCAGGAAAATATCCTAGTAGAAAACAATACAGAGGCAGAAGCGCATAAGAGAGAAGTAGAAGAAGAATATGATTCGATACAAGCTGAACTCCAAGCAAGAATTGAATGTGCTGTCACTGAAATAAGACAAGTGTCTGCTAATAGTATATAATTACCGAAAATAACAATACCGGTATTTGATGGTACGTATGAGCAAAGGTCCACTTTTAAAGAATTATTTTGATTTTATGAAGGTAGTACACGAGATCAGAAGAGTGTCATCAATAGAGAAAATGTAATATCTGAAGATGAATTTGAAGGGTGAAGCAAGCAGAGTAGTACAACATCGTCAGGTAACAGAGGCAAACTACCAAGCTGCATGAAAATTATTAGGCAAAAGGTTCGAAAACACAAGGTTGATTGTGTGTAAATATATTGACAAAATGTTAGACCTGCCAAATGTATTTGGAGAGTCAGCAAATGGAATGAAGAAACTCATGACACTACAAGGGAGTGTATGGAGGCAATTAAGAATCGTGGCTCGGATACACAGGCCTGGAGATCGATGATAATAAGAATAGTGTCAAAGAAATGGGATATGGATTCGAAAAAGATATACGAGTAACAGCGAAAAGACTCGACAGAGATAGAAGAACTAGAAACAATGCTAGAATATATGGAGTCCAGATTTAGAACCTTAGAGGCATTAATGGATACGACACGCGAGAAAATAGTTGGAATAACAATATGTATATTGTTATCGCCTAACAATATGTTATGCGATGATGCTCATCACAGCTTATGACATCGAAACAGGTCCCAACAACAACGACAGCAAACAAGAGTAACTTCAGCAAATAATAGACAAACAAGAGAATCAAACGCTACTAGTAACCGCATTAGTAAAAGTAATAAATGCTGCAGGTGAAAGAACAATGTTAAGAGAGCTCATAGATTCTGGCTCTCAAGCATCACTGATAACGGAAGAGGCGGCTCAACAACTAATGGTTCCCAAACAAAGAATACAAGCCGAAATATTAGGACTAAGTCAAGGTACACCAAAAATATCAACTTCAAAAACAAGTATTCTAATTGCCTCACAATTTACCATTGAAAAACATTCTGCAAGAAAAAAATTAACAACTTATTAAAATGGATAATTTACAAAGTGAAAATAATAAGTTGATTAATAAAGTAGAAAATTTAAAACAAAAATCCAATACAGTGGAAGCTGAGTTGCTTCGAATCAATCAATCTGAAGTAAAAATAAACAGTCTATATAAAGGAATAGTATCGTTAAATGATAATGCAGCAGAAAGAGAAGAAGCTTGGAAAAAGGATATGGAAAAATTAAAAAATGAAAATAAACAATCGGAGGTTATTATTAGCAATTCAAATGACGATTATTCACCAACAAGCACGTTGGTGTAGGCAAATCCGTGCCTCTAAGCAGGGATGTGAACAGTATGTAGCTAAACCAAACGAACGACGTGCCGTAAGAATAATAATACAAAGTAACTAGGAATGCATCTTTCAGCATGAAATTAGAACAAAGATACTGGCCATAACCGAGTTAAGGTACATGCGTTACCGAGGTGAATTAGAATGCACCGTACGCTGTACTGAAAGTAGGAGATGTAAGAAATGTATAAATAGGATAAGTCTTTAGTTATAAGTGTTGTTGTTATCAATCATGTGTTAAAATTAGTTTTGTACACATTATGTCAATTAATCTTTAAGTGGTTGTTTATTTAATTATTAAAGTACCAATAAGCCGAAACAAGTTTTTAATATTTCAACACTAATTAACACCCTACAACAAATAACTTACCCCCATCGTTAGTTCGCTTAGCAGAACATATTATTTGATAAGGGTAACGCCTTGTCAAGTGCTTGATAGAGATTTTATTATAAATACCTGGTCGTTGTTCATGATAATATCCACCCCAGTTCCGTATCGATCCGGTTCGAAGGACCATGAACAACGACCGGCTTGTAATTGTCGGTTATGTACTATAGTTTTCAATTTGATTTCTATTTTAAAATTAGAAATTCTTTAAAATTTTTTCTGTTGTTTCGGAATACGTCCATGATATATGCCCTTTACATATTTCTTTAAACTTTCTTTCTCACTTTTACTTTTGGCAAGCTGTATTTCTACCTTTTTCTCTGTCAGAGTGTCTTTGCTTGTTACACGCAACATAGAAAAAGATGGGGTTGGATTTATTAGCCCTGCGAGTTGGCGAATTCTCACCTGGGATATGCTCCCTTAGTCAATCTTTAAAGAAACAGCAAACATAAAAACATTGCACTAGCGAATTATCAATAATTATTTCTTGAAATTACATGGGTTCATGTTATAGTGAGAGCTGAAAATAATAAAGAAAGCGAAAAAAGATAATTAGAAAGAAACAATCTAACAGCAGAAGCAATGGAATGGTAGTGGTGGTGCAAACCATTTAATTCGACAGAGAAAGAGAGAGATGAAATACTATGTACATGAGCAAGACAAAGATACGGAAATCTCTTTGGGAAATAGTTTTTTGAATTGTGTGTGTGTGTGGGTGCATGTGTGTACATACCTAGCTACGGAATGGCTAATCAGCCGTCTGCCAGTAACCGGAAAATTACGCGACATGTGTGAAGTTGGGATGTGTATTACGAAAACACTATCCGTATTACAGACAAAGAGTTTAGTCTTCGTAACCGCAGGTAGTAGATTCTAAAGGCAGTTTGAGTTAGGAATTAATGTATGGGCCGGAATTGTGGGGAATTATTCGATTGGTCCTTTTGTTTTACTTTCTCGTTTAACTTGAGAGACGTATTTGGAATTTTTAAGAAACAGTTTATTGGAACTATTGGAAAACGTTCCATTAAAATTACATCCTGAAACATGGTCTACCAATGACGGAGCTCCACTTCATTTTTACACTCATGTTAGATCGTTTCCGAATGAAAATTTACCAACTAGGTGGATAGGCCGTGGAAGACCTATTGCGTGACCAGCTAGATCCCTTAATATAAATTTCATTACATTTTTATTTATGGGATTACAGGAAATATCTGGTATGCAAAGAGCCCTTTATACTGAAGATGCACTTCATGCACGAATTTTTAAAGTTACAAGAATAATTCGAGAAAAAGGTGCAGAACTATTCTCAGAAGTTACTGAATCTTTTATAAATCGGGCTCAGCATAGGATTGAAAAAAATTGTAGTCATATTGAACTCAATCTGTAAATAATTAATAAATTCCTAATGAATTGATAGTGTGATATGTTGTAGTATATTACTACTCTAGATATTGTACTTTTATTGTAAGGTTAAGTGTGATTTGCATTGTCTAATGCAGTATTCATTGTCTAGTGCTGTGGACATTTGTTTATGTGTTGATATGAATTATTAATTGGGGACGGTAGTGGGGTGGTGAGCCATAGCATCTCGCCTGGTAAGTTGAAGTTCATTACTAATTTATCGTAATAAATACACCAAATACTAGTGGTATGCAGGTACTGTCTTAATTTGCTTTGCCCTAATAAACGTAACATTAACGAACTGTTTGTGTAATTGTAATTTGCTATTTGATTTGCTAGCAAGATTACGAAAAGTACTTTTTTTTAACTAGACATAAGTAAAGAAGTTTTTGTTGGTTTTAAAAACAAAATAATTGAAAGTACTATGCAATAGAACAAAATTGCGCCAATCAAAGTTGAAATTACAATTAAAGAAATTAAATAAACTTCAAGACAGATTTTGAATTTTTTTAAGTAATTTTTTTTTCTATTCTACTTATATAATATATATAACTTATATTATACTTATATAACTTCTAACATAGTTACATAGCTACATGTAACACATTACATAGCTATTATAACTTTTTTTAAATTTTGTGTATTTGTAATAAAAGTGTTTTAGAAACGTATTTTAAAAAATTGATAAACAATGCTTAATTTTTTTTTCTAATTTCAAGACAAATAAAAAAATAAAAATAAACAAGTGTGGCCTTGCCTCATTTGCTGTGTGGGCGAGTCGTTGCACGTGTTATTTCATTGACGTCTCTCAGGGCTGCTTTGATAACGGTTGTTTACGGTCGGTCGGCTCGAGCCGCCATGGAATACAGTGGATATCAAACTGTTTCTAGCAGCTTTTAAATGTTGCGCAATATTGTGAAATAATTAAAGTTGATTTTTCGGAAAAAAGTTATTAAGAAAAGTTGTTTGTATTGATGTTAAATATTCTACACCTCTAAATTAACACCCTGTATACTGTTAGTCTGTCCAAGCAGCGTCTTTTGCTTAGCCAGCTCCGTAACACATCAACGCACACAGCAGAATAGAGTATAAGTATCAGTACTCAGTATAGTCTCTATAATAACCACCGCCATCCAATCTAAATTAGAATATTGAAGATTATTTGAGCGTAATAAATTTGGAATTCTCATAGGTATTATATGCCTCCAGGCGAGTAGTGAGAGAAATTCTTATAGTAACTTTGAACAGACTGTTCTACGACTTGTGAAATGTTATTTAAGACATTTCGCTGTCTCCATTCTTGTTTCTAGGTATATAATATGTAAAGCTTCTTCCTATCTCTATGTATATATAAACCTAGTTCTCTGCGTCCACCAACTAACACATTCTTCACTATAGTCTATATACAATCTAATTCTATTGTAAATACGGATTCTCTGCTAGAATCATAATTTTCCATGTACAAGTGTGTGTCAGGGTGTGTGCCTATATGTCTGTGACGGTGATGGTGTTTATCTTGGTGACTAAAAAAAGGAATACTAGGAAGAACAATTAAAGGTTTAACTGTAATTACATCTTTACTATTTCCCTAAGTCATAAATTAATTAATATTAATTTATAACACTGCCTGTGAATATATACATATAGTTGCAATTACGGGATAAATTGTAACCCCATTTAATTCCATATTTAAACGTTATACTATTAACTGTCACGTTAAAATAATTGCACACACTGAAATTACTGGAACCAACTAGGTTCAATCACCGACAGACTATATCAATGAATGAGTGAATGGTAGTTGTCAAATATTGTAAAATAGTATAGCAGAATTGTAATTTGGATTTTATGGGAAATATGCAAGCGGCATAACTAATAAATGTTTTAGACATGGAGCATTTTGTATATAGCTTTTTGTTGCTTTGTTTGAGGTTTTGTAATTAAAATTCAAATTCAAAACGGCGAATCTTACGTATATATGGGTAAATACATACATATACCTATTTTCGACAGTCCACTTGCGTATAAATCTAACGTGAATCCATGTTAAAGACGTCAAGCAAAAGTAAAACATTATATTTAGACTTAAATTGCAGTACTGAAATATTTTCTTTTTTTATCATATACAAAGGACTAATCAATATTTTATATGATGTTATTTTCTTGCTTTTTTTTCATTGTTTCAGTTTTTTTCTTTTGTAAATGTTGATTTCACGGCAAACGAGACATAAAGAGAGAAAGAGAGACAAAAAAAGGAAAAAGGTGTAGCGATTCTCGTACGCGGTATAAAATAAAAGAAATGAAGAGAAATCGATCTAAATGTAGCATAGAATTTTATGACATTGGAAATAGTAATGGTTTCCTTTTTCTTTATTTGCAAATTAGACTTTTTTTCACGTTTTCCAAATTGCCTAAAAAGAGGAAGGAAGGAAACATCGAAATCGAAAGTATAAGTGCGATGCCATCATATACCCAGTTAGATATATGTAGTTATTGGCTAAAAAATATGTTAAATTCTATGAATTGAATAACATATGTTTAATGGGATCGAAACAAATTTAACATATAATTATTGGTACAAGCATCTTATTACAGTAAAACGTCCCTTAACGGTCACCTCCATAATAGGCTACGTTTTGTTTTCACAAAATGGTTTGTATGGGATTTCTGTTATTTAAAACCCCCCAAAAACGATCACCTCAGATTAACGACCGCTACATGCTACATGCTCGCTACATAACAGCCACTATGGCAACAAAGTATTTTTATTCAAATTAGAATATATACATTTTTCATTTTATGAGCTTAAATGAATTCTTATAATTTACTTTTAAGTCTTAAATATTGAATTTCATGGAAGGAACCAATTACAGCCATTCAAGGGCAGTACTAATTTGGACAAATTCGCTAATAACACGCATATTTTTCATAAAAATGTATGTAAACAGATAAATTAAAATCTGTAAAACAAATTACTATTGATTCGTTTTAAAAGAAACATAAATTGATTGGCTGCTATACCTATGCTATATGTGTGTTTTATATAGTATGTAGAATACTATGCTATATGTGTATTCTACTATACTATTGTAAAATCATTTTATGATGTTCCATAAATAATTTTTTATTCCTAGAGCCAAATAAAAATGTTTCATAGAATTTTTTTTGCGAAAATTTTGCAACCGTCCCGATGCCGGTCCCCTTCTTATAACGGTGTCTAGGGCTGACAAAGGTCAGCCCTGACGTTTGGGCGACCGTTATGGAGAGGTTTTACTGTATAAGTACTTTAACTTGATTAAACCGAGTCAGCTAAACTCTTAACTACTCTTTTCTAACCATTTTGTTCCATAATTTAACAATCAATAAACTTTGATTTTGATGTATTTAAATGCGGTTGAAATGAGGTAACGAGTTTTTTACTACTTCTGTTATTCATTCATTTCCTTTTCTTTTCAAACTCAATTCAAACCGACAAAAGAAACGAACAGGAGCAACAGAGAGAAACCGAGAATTAGTAAAGAGGTGGAAATGCTACTAGAAAAGCAATTACATCTCATCCATGATATAAATTACTTTCAAGTTCTCTCTAGTGGCAAATATCCTTCACGGTACAACTGTTCTTTTGGGGGAAATTTATTGTTAAAGCCACTAGATTTAGATTACGTATGCACTATGTAGAAAAGGTATACTATCTACTGATATAGGTCTTCTTATATATTCTTCTTTCCCCACTGAATGGTTTGTAAAATTAGATACAGAAGTTTACTAGAACCATCTAAACGGTTGGAACCGTGTTGGTTTTTCACCTATTTTTTTCCTTGTTGAATAAATTTTGAAAAAGAGAATGAGGTGGGCGATTGTAGGTGGGTTCAATATGTTTCAGAGAAAGGATTGCGAGTTGGATTTTATTGAAATATAGACTTATTTTGAAAGTTATTTAAAGTTGAAATTGAAATTATGACCTACCTTATAGTGAGCTTGAGGAATAGTGTTACTAACCATATAGTTTCACTGAAGAATAGTATAATGGAAAACGATCTGAAACAAAAAATATTGTAATTACTACATCAAGCAATAATACCAGTAACAGTAAATAAATTGCTGATCAATGCCATCTGGATAAAAATCCAGATCTAGTAGTCTGATATAGCCTCCATACGGTTAGATGTCGTTGTCATAAATCTATCAGTTTTATTTCTAGCCTAATGCACATTTGTACTACTAATGCTCAATTAGTAGTACGATCATATAATACAAATGTCTCTTCAATACCCGCGTTCGCCGTTAGTGGTTATCTCAACAAATCGGAGTTATATGGTTAACATACCGATAATCAGTGTTGATCGTGAGCTTCGACTGTTAGAGTTACACATTGCTAAAATGTATAATAAGATAGTAAATCTCTACATACACCATTTGTCTATTCATGCTTCTCTTTCTCTTATTAAATGTCACGTCCTCACAACCTTTTGTGACGAACGAGCAAAATGATTTTATATGAAAATTAGATGTCAGACGTACATCTACGTGCTCTAAATATCTATATACATATACAAGTATAAAAGGTAAATTTTCATAAAAAGGGGGCGAGTAAACCATAGCTTAGTTTACATAAAATTTCAAATGGAACAATTTTTATGGATAAATGGACCTGATGTGAATGGAAAAAGGTTACACAACAGCAACTCACATGAGAGTTTGTGAAACATAGGTACGAGTAGAGCAGCTGGTGACCCTGTATCTATTTCTTAATCGTTCAATCAACTATCCAGCATTAAGTTATCTATCTATCGATTCTGTAATTGCACAAAGGAGTAAAGGGTAATGTAAGATAATGGATTCACGTTATGATTAAACGGCTCGTACATAGATTGTACCATGGACATACATATTAATACATGCTGGCAATGTATGCCTAAAGTTATATAAACATTTTTGAATTTATACGTACATATTAAATATGTATTATGCATCATCATGTAACAACCAGGAAATTTTTAAGTTTTACGTTGCTTATGTTTTGAGAAAATAAGCTGTCAAGTAAACATCCAACATTCGAAATGTAGAAAGATAAATGGCTTTAATATATAGAAGACGCGTACTCAGAATTTTGATTCACTGTTTTGATGGTATGGATAAGATATAACTATTGGGGAATGTAGGGTAAGTGTAAATCTATACTTACTATGTATAGGGTGTTAGCAGATGGTTGTCAGAAAATTAAACCACTTATTCCAGGCAGCCATACAAACAACTTTTCTTAATAACTTTTTTTCGAAAAATCAACTTTAATTATTTCACAGCATTGCGTAACATTTAAAAACGGCTGGAAAAAGTTTGTTATCCTCTCTCCTCCGCGGCTGCTCGCGCCAGGCAACGGTAGACAACTGTTATGGAAACATCCATGAGAGACGTGATGAAACAAATTTTCGATGACTTGTCCACATAGCAAATGATTGAAGGTCAGACTTGTTTATTTTTATTTTTTTATTTATGTCTTGAAATTAGAATAAAACATTTTTAATAAGAAGAATTGAATATATTTATTTAGTTAAAAAATAGTAAAAAATTTAGTAAAAAATATAATTAAAAAAAAATTGTAAAACTTATGTAATGTAAAAGTTCAGTTCGGACACAAAGCGGTCGGACGCTTGTGTACGCTACAATCGAAAATCGATACGTAAACAAGCAGAGCATTGATTGTGTCTGAATAGTGATTTGGAATTTTATTTTCATTTTTTATTTTTGTTTTTTTTTTTTTTGTTATTTTTTTATAAAAAAAAAGGGGAGTAATTGTATTATGGAGGATAAAAATCCCTTCAAGGTAGCGACGAAAGTGAAAAGAACGCCACCAGTGGGAAAGGTGGAGGACAGGAAAAGGAGAACCTCAACGGAGGAGGAGGATGAGGAGGGTGTAAATACATCGTACAGAGGAATGGTGATGAGTGAGGTGGAGGATAAAAGAGAAAAAAGAATGAAGATAGGAGAGAGAGAGGAAAGAGAAGATACTGGAGAAAAGACAGGCGGAGTGTCTGAAGAAATACTGAAACAGATCACATTGATGCAAAGGGAGGTTTGGGTATTTAAAGAGGGGTATAAAACACAAGAAGGGATAACACGGAAAGAAATCGAAAAAGGAATACAAACCATGGAAAAAATATTAGGTAAAATGACTGCTACTGTATATGAAAGCATGGAGAATGCAGAAAAAAAACAAAACAGAGAAAACAGATAAGGTAGAGCAAAGGCTGGAAAAAATAGAGAGACAATTTGAAACCAGAATGGACAAATTGGAAGCAAAATTAACGGAATTGATAGGGGGAGCTACAAGAACACAAGATATGAGCAAAAAGACATATGCGGCTATCACAGAAAAGAAAAAAGAAAATGATACAAAAAAGATAAAGGGATGGAAAACACCGAAAAAAATAAGAGAAATAACAGTGAAAGCGGTAGAAGGTGAGAAGGTAATGGAAAAAATACGTGAAAAACTTACGATAGAAGAAGTAGGGGAAGAAGGTATAAAGGAAATAAAAAAATACAAAAGTGGATTGGTAGTGATGAAGTGTAGAAACGAGCTACAACAGGAGCAGATAGGGAAGAAACTGGAGGAAGTACAAGGAATAACAGTGAGGAAAATGAAAGAAACCAAGCCGATGTTTATAATAAAAAAAGTTGAGCAAGGGTATACTGAAGAAGAAATAATAAATGAAATAATAAGGGAAAATGAAGAAATAAGGAAAATGGTGGGGACTAGAGAGGTGAAGACAGTATTAAGAGCAGTTAAAAAAAAGGCCTTCGGGAACAGTAAACAATATGTAGAGGACTGGGTAGTAGAAGCTGACAATGAGATATTCAAGTACGTGGTTAAAAAAGGAAAAGTACTGATAGATTTTGCTGTAAAACAGGTAGAGGAATATATAAGGATCGCGATATGCTACAAATGCTGCTGCTATGGGCATGTAGCTAAGTACTGTACAAGAACGGAGGTATGCTACAGATGTGGACAAGAAGGACACGAAGGGAAAGATTGTGGAAAAAATGAGAGAAAATGCGCCAACTGTACAAGAATTAAAGATAAAGACGTAGAGCACATGGCAACTAGCAAAAAGTGTCAAATATATGAAAGAAAGGAGAAACAATATAGAAATAGGATAGATTATGGAAGCTGGGAAGAAAAGAAGAAGCAGATAAAAAACTGAAGAAGAGGTGGGGAAAGGAGCAGGAAAAAATGAGAAGGAAAAAGGTAGAAATAGGGAGATTGGCAACATGGAATATACGAAGCATAAAGGGAAAAGAAATTGAACTAGAAGATGAGTTTCTGGAAAATAAGATAGACATACTTACAATAACGGAAATGGGAGGGGATTGCAAAAAATGATGAAAGGAAGTGTATTTATATATAGCGGAGTAGAAACAGAGAAAAGAGCAGCTGAAGGAGTCGGATGTATGATAAAAAAAGAATGGGCACACAATATAGAAAAATGGGAGGCATGTTCAGAGAGGATATTGACAATAAATATGAAGGACGATAACCAGAGCATTATAACAATAATAAGTGTGTATGGACCAAATGAAGATGACAAAAAGGAGAACAAAGAGAAATTCTGGGAAATGTTAACAGAGGCGGTAGAAGGAGCAAAAGGCGAAATATACATTGCAGGAGATTTTAATAGTAGAGTGGGAAAGGGAAAACCAGGAGAGAGTAGAATATTGGGCAAGAATGGGGAGACAATACTAAATGATAATGGAAAAAGATTAATAGAGTTTTGCCGAATCAATAATATGTTTATAGCAAATACTTACTATAAGCACAAAGATATACACAAGTATACTAGAGAGATGAGCAGCAGAAAGGAAAAATCGATAATAGACTACATAGTAGCAAGAAATGAAAATAGAAAGAAAATAGTAGATGTAAAAGTGTCAAGAGGACCGGAAGTGGGAAGTGATCATTATATGGTAATATCAAAGATAAAGAAACCATTAAAAGCAGACAACAGAGAGAGAAAAGAAGATAAGACAGAATATGAGAAAATAAAAGCGTATAGACTAAAAGACGGAGAGGTGGCAAAGAAATATAGAGAAATAATGAAGAGGATGATTGAGAGTAGAAATGAGAAATGGAAGACATTAAGTTTGGAAGAGAGCTGGGAGGAACTCAAAAAGATAATACTACAAGCAAGCTCGGAAGTGTGTGGAAGAATAAAAAGAAATAAGAAAATAAAACAAACGGCATGGTGGACAGAAGAGATGAAGAGAAGAGTGAGAATAAAAAAAGAAAAATGGAAAGAATATCTACAAAAAAAAACGAGAGAAACGTATCAGTGCTACAAGGAAGAAAGGAAAATAGTGAAGAAATTAGTGAGAGACGAAGAAAAGAAACAATGGCAAGAATTTGGTGAGAAAATGGAAAGAAATAGTAATAAAAATAAGAAAGTTTTCTACAGTGTCTTGAGAGGGTGCAGAAAAGATAAAAAGGAAAACAGAGTGCTCATGAAAGACAAGAATGGAAAGGTAATAAAAGATGAGGAAAAGGTGATAAACAGATGGAAAGAATATTTCGAAGAGCTGTTGGAGGGAAGTGTAAGTGGGAAACCCAATAAAAATAGCGAAAAAAAGAGAGTAGGTGAAGGTAAATCTCAAGAAGTGGATAATGAAGAGGAAGGCGGCGAAGAAATAGAAAGGGAAGAATTGGAAAAGACTATTAGAGAACTTAAGAATGGGAAGTCTCCAGGGAGTGAAGGAATAACATCAGAAATGATTAAGAATATTGGAGAAAAGGGAATGGAAAAACTGGTATATATTTACAACAAAATATGGAGAGAAGAACGCATCCCAGAGGAATGGAAAAGAGCACAGATAGTACCAATACATAAAAAAGGAGACAGAGCTGACTGTAGGAACTATAGAGGAATAAACATAATAAATACAGGGATGAAGATATTAGAGAAAATAATAAAAAATAAGATAAATTATAAAGTGGAACAGACCTTGGAAGAGCCACAATGTGGATTTAGAAAAGGAAGAAGCATACAGGACCATATATTTACTATAAAGCAAATGGTGGAAAAGGCAGGGAATAGTAAAAAAATATATATGTAGGTTTTCTAGATCTAAAGAAGGCATTTGATAAAATAAATAGAAGCAGATTATGGACTATAATGAGAGAGAGGGGTATAGAAAAGAAAATGATTAGGTTAATAAGGAAGATATATGAGGAGAATGTAAACAGCATAATAGTAAATAGTAAAGAATCTGAAACATTTAAAACAATGGACGGACTAAGACAGGGAGGAGGACTGAGTCCAACATTATTTAACATATATATAGATGAGATAATGAGAGAAAGTGATAAAGAGGAAAGAGGGCTAGTCGTTGGATGTAAAAACATGCAAAGGGTGGTTATAATGACTGGAGCATTTGCAGATGATGTGATGTTAGTTGCGGAGAATGAAAAGAGTTTGCAGAGAAAATTGAACAAATGGAATGAAGTGCTTAAAAAATACGAGATGGAGATGTGCAAGGAAAAGACAAAGGTAATGGTAATAGGAGAGAAACAGAAGTTAGAAATTAAGATAGAAGAGACGAGAATAGAACAGGTCGATTGTTGTAAGTACCTAGGAGTGCAGATCAGTAGCGGTGGTAAACAGGAAAATGAAATTACGGAGCGGGTGAATAAAGCAATGAATGCATATTATAGAATAAATAGAGTAATAGTGGAGAACAAGGAAATCACAAGGAAAACAAAAATAAATGTATACAAGACCATAATAAGACCGATTTTAACATTCGGATGTGAAACGTGGAAAATGGAGCAAAAAGACATAAGTAGGGTACAAGCTGTGGAAATGAAAGTCTTGAGAAGAGTAAAAGGAGTAACAAAAAGAGCTAAAATAAGAAGCAGCGCAATAAGAGAAGAGTTGGAGATAGAACCAGTGGTGGAGTTCATCCACAGAAGGCAGTTGGGATGGTGGGGACATCTGGTAAGAATGAGTGAAGAGAGGCAAGTAAAGAGAGTTTGGCAGGCAAGGGAGGGAAGAAGAGCGACCCGGGGAAGACCAGAAATTACATGGGATGAGGCAATTGAAAAAGCAATAAGAGAAAGAGGAATGAGGCTGAATGACGCAAGAAGAATTGCTTACAACAGGAAGGAGTGGGAGAGATGCATAGGAAGTGAGGAATAGGAGGATAACGAGAAGAGCTCAAGCCGACACCAGTTGATGGTATAAGGCATATAGACATATATATATATATATGTAATGTAAAATAGAAAAAGTTAAATTTTTGTATATAAAAAAAACCAAAATCCATTTTGAAGTTTATTTCATTACGTTTAAATTTGTAATTCTAATTTCAATTTTCTTGGCCTAATTTCAATCAGAGGCGAATATATAAAATGTTTTAATTCATAATAATTTTTATCATTCTGTTGTTAAAACCTACAAAAACTACTTAACTTTACTCATGTCTAAATTTAAAAAAATGTATTCTGTGTAATCTCCATGCTAGCAAATCATATAGGAAGTTGTTGATTACACAAACAGTTCCTTACCTTTATTAGGGTAACGCAGATTAAGATAATCCCTGCCTACCACTAATTATTTGGTGTAATTACTGCAATAAATTAGTAATGAACTTTAACTTACCAGGCGAGGTGGTATAGCTTACAACCCCGCTGCCGCCGGCCATTAATCAGATATTTAGCTATTACTCAGCTACACAAATGTCACAACATTAGACAATGTCACATTACGTTAGACAATACAAATTACACTTAACATTACACTAATAGTACAATATCTACATAATGTATATGATATTCACTAAAACATCACTATCAATTCACTAGAAATTTATTAATTATTCACAAATTGTGTTCAATTTGTGATTTGTGTGGTGTTCAATATGATCACCATTTTCTTCAATCGCACGCTAAGCCCTATTCATAAAAAAGTCGTAGGTCTTTTATAAGAGACTTTTGGGAATTGTTCTATCGTTTTTTCACGAATTACTTTTGTAACTTCAAAAATTCTTGCATGAAGTTGATCTTCAGTGTCACAGGGTTCTTTGTACACTAAACATTTAATGTAGCCCCATCAAGCCCAATCTCGGCTTATCCACCTATTTGGATTTTTTTCATTCATAATGATCTAAAATGAATAGAATGATATAAATGAAGTAGAGCTCCGTCATGCATAAACCACATATCATGACGTAATAGTACTGGGACATCATCCAATAGTTCTCATAAATTGTTCTTCAAAAAATCCAAATAACTTTTATCTAGTTAAACACGAAGTTAAAACGAATGGGTCGATCATTTAATTTCCCGTAATGACTAATCACCCATTGACAATATTGTAGTCAATCATATAATCTTGCGGTTCCGAAGAATGGACATATGAGATGTGAAGTTGTTTTTTTTTCTAAAAGTATACATTAAATGAGTAATTACATTTTGTATTGGAAAATTAATACGCTCGCATAATAACGCTCATCGGCCAAGCGAGTGGGAGATCGCCGTCGCAATTATGATTTTATTTTTGTTTCGTTAGCAAACGAAATTAAATTATGTAATTTCAGTCAATTAGACTGAAATTTTATATTAGGGAATATTTGGCAATAAAATTAATTAACACTAATTTTCAATTCTTAATATGGCACATTAAATAATTAATTAGTTTAAGAGCTAAGAAAAGCTATTAAAAATAATCTAATCCTACAATGGCCTTCTAAAATGTTCTAGGTCAATTTCCAAATTAATTCTAAATACAAATTGATTAATGACCAAATTTTAGTATTAAAATATTGAAAATCTTTAAAAATTTAAACTTTAAAATTCGCCTAAATTATTAAAACGTTGCCAGTGTCTCTCATAGGAAATAGAGAAATTTTATACTACATGTGACGTAGAACTCGTTAATGAGTTCAATGTTTATGCTACTTGTCAAAACCCAGTATTGCGTAGGTCAGTTACACTGCAGTTCATGACTTTTTTGAAGAAATAAGAAAATGCTGATTATCCTGGTAAGCATTGAAGATAAACCTTATTTAGGTATTTTCCGTTGAGTTTTTCATCCCCTATCCACCATTGAAATTAAGAATAGGGGTGACCAAGCACCCTGTATATCTATCTGATTTCATATCGGTTCTACTCAGCTGAATTCGTTCAAATAGATTGTTAGCGAACAGAATTAAAATATGAAATAACGTCGTTAAAATTAGTTGAATATTGAATATGAAAGTAAAATACTTACATTTAACTATAAAGGCGAGAATGCCTACTTTATATGTCGATACCAGTGTTTTGCAAATAATAAAAAACTGCATATTATATATCACACCTGAATCCAACGTTATTAAATCTACGGCCGCTGTTATAGTGCAGGCAATCGTAGCCGTTCGATATGATGGACTCCAGATTAAATGGATAAGTAAAAAAGGCAAAAAAAAATGGTATATTTGTATTATTTCACAAAACACAAGCTACGCAGCAGTGAGTGTTTCATTAGTAAGCACCAAAAATAGCCTTTTTACTTTTACACGCGTATTCAACGCTATTTTGTCTAATGAGGTAATTTTAAGCAACAACTAATTATTTGTAAAAATTAGTTATGTCCGCCATCTAACTTTCACTTGCGAGCAACAAAGCATCACTTTTTGTTCTTAATATATAAATAGCTATTTTCTACAATCACCTAATAATGTGTCATTTTTTGCTTTGAAATGCAAGCGAAAAGTGACACTTTGCTGATGACTTACCATTTCCTGCTGTAGCGCGAAAAGTAGCCCATACAGGCCATACAGCTGTCACTTTATCGCGCTACAGCCAAAAGTAATATACCTATTCTCCAATATTTTATGAACTTTTTTATTTTTAAGGATTATAAAAAATGAATAATTACTTACTGAAGAATAATAACTAATTCTATTTATATTTACAATACAAACGTTTTTTGCATTAGACTTGACAAAGAGGTGTTATTCAGTCAATAGTCTAGGGTTATACGTTTTATCTATGTGTTTCCGGCATTTCTCTTAATACTTACACGCAAGATAGAAAAAGGTGGTGTTTGATTTATTCGACTTGTGACAGGGCGAATTCGTAACTGAGATATGCACATGAAGTTCCACACCGTGAACGCAAAAGTCTTGCTGAATGTGATACGCTTATGCTTATATTGATGTATAAATAAATCCGCATAATAATTAAACTCAATTTATCATTATTAATTGAAAAAGTAAATTAGAACCTCGACGGTCAATAATGCATCACTCTATATTTTTACAGTACTACGTGACTCGTGTTATATTATGTTGTCTTTTGTCCGTCTCAGGACGGTATCTCTTTTCCACCCCTCGTATATATAATATGTATAAATATATTTTTCTAAAACAAAATCAGAAAAGACTTGCATAAATGCAGCACTTTTTATGAGCATATAACATCTTCGTATTACTATAAACCACCATATACACAAATGGGGTTTTCTAGTTCAGTGCCGCAAAGTGCACTTTTCGGCACATATTTGAGCCGGTTTGAGTGCGGAAAAGTAGAAGTTTCGCGCACGCAACCTGCTGGCTTATAGTAATGTAATTTTGTAACGTTTTAATTGTTAGGTTATATTAAAATTCATCACATGTTCATATGAATATAGTAATTTTAGTGGAAATAAATAGATAGAGAAATTTACTACTTTTATTACACACTCACAAAAATTTTTCGTTTTGTCGTTATTATGTACTGGCAGACCCCTTACATCATTACTATCATGTCGCGTCAGCATGTGTTAAAGATGCGATCGACGTTATCACTAGACAGCATTGCTTCTACATGTAGACATTGATTCACTTAACTAAAAACGGCGTTCAGACATTCGGTGAATACCGTGTTGTAAAACAACAAGAGAATTTATGGAATTCTTTAAAAATAATAACAATGACGCGACGTCACAACAAAATGCGGGTCGTATTTCACTTAAAAACGAGCTGTTTTCGACGTGACGTCACACTACTACTAAGTACTGCTACCTTAACACGATTTTCTTTGTTTTCTTTGGGTTCTTGAAAAAGAACATTTAGTATTTCAGTTTGATTTTCTACATTTGGTTCTTGAAAAAGAACGATTTACTTTCAGTATGATTTTCTACATTTTGTTCTTAAAAAAGAACGATTTACTTTCTGTTTGATTTTCTACATGTGGTTCTTGAAAAAGAACGATTTACTTTTCTACATTTGGTTCTTGAAAAAGAACGATTTACTTTAGTACGATTTTCCAGAATTTGTTCTTGAAAAAGAACGATTTGTTTACAACACTAATATCTCTTCTTTGGTTTAAAACAGAACAATAGAATTTCTATCCAAATCTTCTATTTCTATTTTTCTATTGTGGTCTTGAAAAAAAACGATGTTAATTTTAGCCCCATTGCTCATTTTGTTTCCGAAACAATGTTCAATTTGTTCTGAAAAGAACAGTTTGGTTTGTAACCGTCGTCTAGGTGATGATGTGATGTCGACAAACGCAGGACCAGCTACTGCGGTCGCTCGCTGGTATTGTCGTCTTTTTATGCTCGTTACCTCTCCTCTGCCGCACAACCCGTTTCTAATCGTAAGCTCCACCCCGCGTCTGCCATCATGCAGAGTCAACTACATTGATTATTCTAACTCATTTTTAACAATGAATTGTCTGTTAATAATTGAAATAGATATGTAACACCCGTAAAATCATGTTGCTGCTCTATCTACGATTTATGTGGGCCAATTTTTGACCATTTATCCATATGATAATTCTAGTTTTCAAATGAATAAATTAACATACAACGACTAAATATAACCAATGCTCTTGACCCATATAAATAATACCATTCAATTATGAACTCAAACAAACTGCAAACTATTAACAACAACATAACGGTTCAAGTTTTTTACTTTTCATATACACTACGTGAGTAAATCTGCATACATTGGAAATTTGCAAAGAAACAATAAATCTGCTTTATAGTACACGGCACATAAAATCACATATTTTCACCAGCACATAACACTAAGGCATTCGAAAATACAGTTTACTGCTTATTAACGTGACGTCAGAGGAGTAGCCAAAGAAATCCGTCTTGACTACATATGGTACTTGTTTTGCCGGCGATTTAAATTTCGCTGCTATATGTTGTTTTGGTTCTGTAATTACTAATAATTTTTTTTGTTACGTAGATTTAAATATGTATTTAATTTTCACACAATTTTTGTTTGTATATAATATTTACGTTAATTACTATGCACTTTTTTATCGTTTCTGAACGATTAACTCTACTAATTTTTATATGATTTTGATTGTATCTTTTTTATTCATTGATATTTTTGTTCAGTAGTGATATGTATTATAGAATAAGATTTCCACATTCTGTTCTTATCAAACTTGCATCGAAAATTGTTCAAATTTATTAATTATAAGAATTTTCCAATCGCCACTTCGATTAAATTCACGCTTGAGAGAGGGCCCATCAATATACGTTTAATGGTAGTTCAGTGCTCAGTGCGTCCTCTTTATTATGTATATGGGAATGGAACATTCAAGAAGACAGTATACAATTTTACAGTGACTAATTTAAAGTGTTTCTACACAAGTGTATCTCAAGAATCATATCTCACAACCAATCACTCACGTGTCTCAAGCATAAGCTCTCTCTCTCTCGCGACAGTAAAGTTACTTACGTGTCGACAAGTATAATTCTAACTCTCTCGCGACAGTAAAGTTACTTACATGTCCTCAAGTGATAAAATAAATCACTAGCTCACTCTATCGCGACAGTAAATGAAATCTACTGATCGGGAACAAGATTAGCACTGTAAAGTTTATATTCACGGCAAAAGACTTGCTCTCACTACATGAATCTGAGGTGGTTGTTTTGTATTTACATCAAAGTTGTATTATTTCAATCATTGTAAATAATCTCAACCAATGTTGTAAATAAATGTACATAGTTCAAATTTGGTTTTTTTTGTTGGTGAATTCCAATTGAGTCAGCACCTATCTATTTCTCTTGTTCTGGCAAGAGCCATCACTATTAGCCGAAGCCAGAACATACCGGTTTGAGTGCGGAAAAGTAGAAGTTTCGCGCACGGAACTTCGGATTCGGTGCATACCGAATGTCTGAACGCCGAATGAATATAAGATTGAGGTCAGTGAGAGGTCCGGTTCAGGAGTCCTAGGTTTGTCCGTTTCGTATTATATATAACAGGCTTCGAATGTTTAGGCCAGTTCCATTAACTCAACAGTTCCATAAGTTAGATAGAACTCTTGAGTTCCAGAAACTCAAGAGTCGACAAGAGTTCGATGCTGTTCGATTTCTTTGTTCAATAGATGTAACGAACAAAGGTTTCGATAAGTTTTATAAGTTACTGCTAGGTGCAAAAAGAAAAAATTCTCAAGAAGTGAACAAGTTCTCTCTCTCTCTCTCTCGTGCGTTAGTACAGTGAAGAAAAGTGTCGTACTTTTTTTTGCACAGTAACCTACCCCATTCTTTCACGTTCACAAGCATGGCGAAGACAAGGTCCTTACTCTCCTTCGCACAGTAACGTCGATAGTGACGTAAAGTTAAATAACAAATCGCTGAATGAAGTCTCTCTCACTCGTGGCAGTAAACTGACTTTACACGCTTTACTTATAGAATAATAGTTAAGTTGTTCGTTGAAGTGTACATAGTTGTAAATAAAATCAGTTGGAATCATTCTTGAATTTTTATTGAATGGATGAAATCCAATGAATTAGCCCGTATATTATTTTACTTGGATAATAAAGTATATTATTATTGTCAATTTGAAATTGTTCATTTTAAAACAATTAGGTTGTTCAATAAGTTATAATAACGCAGTTACCTAAATTTTCTGCAATATTAAACAACCACTATTGAATTATATTCAAATTTTTTAGAAAATAAAATTGTCCTTTTTCTCGTTTAAAATGAAAAGGAAAAATTTTTCAAATGAATTTTGAAAAAAAAAAAACAACTTGACTGTAACGACCAAAAAAAGAAAAAAACCGAAAAAGGAAATTATGTTCGAAGGAAAGTTTGAAATTTCGAATAAATTACTTCCTTAAATTGACGTAAGTTTTTTGCAGTTTTATAGGTATTCGTCTTCTCTGTTAATGAGAAGAGGTCATCTCCTTTTCTAAATTGGGAAAAAATTGTTAGTTGTAATACCAAGTTTTACTAACTGGAAATAAGTTAATTCAATGTAAACAGAAGTCTGAGAAAAACAGGTTTTTTTCTGAAAGTTCTTTTAATTAATGTAAAAGAGTTCTAGAATGATATATTGTGTAATTATTACACCCGATCAATCAAAAAGTTTTATTTCGTACAGCAGTAGTAACAACAGAAGCAGCAAAAACTGCAGAGAACAAAAACACACTAATGAACCTCTCTAATTGTATATAGTGAAAAGAAACAAGTAAAAAAAAAGTGAAGTGGTTCTGAAGCTATACAAAATCCGAGCTAAAAATCAGTGCTGAAGTTTTTTTTTCCAGATATAATATCTTTCACTTATCACTGTCATTATACGAGCTCTGAACACACACGTAACCTTACATATAGTATATGTAAAGCAGCGGTGAGTGGCTTGAAATTTTTAAATTTTTCATCCGCTATTACAACAAATTAACTGAATCCCATTTTTTTTAGTAAAGTAGTATAATGCTTCAACAGCAGCAGCTAGTAGCAACTGTGAGCTTAATACGATGGCGCTATTTTTTTTTGTCTGATTTTAATAAACTTTTAATCTTGATGCCATATAAAAGTCCAAAGAATGAAACAATTTGGAAAAGAATTAAAAGAATAGAATAGAAATAGACAATAATAGAACAAAATTGCGAAAAATTTTGTTTAGCATGTGTTCACAAACATATCTCAAGAAAAAAACGATCAAATTTGTTGTCAGAATAAGAACTTTATTAAGCGTTACTGCAAAACGATTTTTTTCGTGAAGCCAGAACAGAGGAGAATAGGTCGAAAAAGAAGATTTTTAGTCACAATAATGGAGGGTGGATGTGTAACTGAATCAACATTTCATTCATCTTTGTCAGCTTATTGGGAAAACGATAAATTACATATATTTAAAGTAATTATTGATTTTATTGTTTTCTGTCTCACCATCTTCTTTTTTTGTGTGAAAAGAAGTTGATGATTTAGGATGTAAACTTACACAATTGGCTTTTTTCAGTAAGCTGATTCAGAGTTTTTATGCTTTGATATAATCACGAATCGTGCCCGTTTACTAAACAAGACCTTACGTGTAACACTCCCGATTACAATGGGCATATTAGTTTTAGTATTCAAGTTGAACAGCTTAAAAAAATCCTCGATTTGCTTGCTCTACTACTGTTTCGATCAATAGTAAAATGAGATCTTATGATAATTATTATTATAATTTTTTTTTTTTTTCTCCAATCTACGTCTCAAAAAGTTATATAATATATATTTAATCAATATACATATAAAAAATCATAATATAACACGTGTTTCGGTATAAACCATCCTCAGATATTATGACAAGAATATAATTATGAAAAGAAATATTTATGAAAAGTAATTCAAATTGACAATCAAGAAAATTATGGCAATATATGAAATTTAATGACTTTAGCGAACCAGTTTAAAATTTTTAATTATTGAATTTCAAGTTATTGAAAATTAAATAGGTTTCAAAATTGGAAATTATATTAACGCAATTATAGTTAATATCTTTTTTAAATTTAGTAATCTCTAATTTTTCCAGCAAATCTAGTTTTTTACATTGATGTAACAAGTGCACATCATCAGGAATAGAAAATGTATGATTGTTTGTAAAAATATGATGAGCAAAGATTGTACTAACGTACAATCGTACTATCGTATCTAACGATAAATTTTGATTAACAATTTTTTTATATTTGTTAATATAATATTGATGTTCTTTCAATCTCTTTTCAATTTTTCTGCCAGTTTGTCCTACATAAATAGTATGTGTGCCAAAATTTTATGGATAAAAGAAGAAATTAAACATCACTATTCTTCTTTGAATATAGTCAACATATATGTAAAATTTTTATATTTTACATTAAATAATTTATTAGATCCTTTAGAGTTTGATGTACTGGATCGTGATTTGAGAGACAATCTAGAAAATTTCGGCAATAATCGTTTCGAAAAACTTTTAAAAAAACTTAATTGCTTGAAAATTGAACAGGTAACAACAAACAATCCTAATTTTTCCAGTAAGTCGATTTTTACTAGTAATGACAATAAATTTACAGTTAACAATAATAATTTTAAATTTCATAGTAGAATTTTAAATCTTTCTTCTGTTAATTTTTCATCTAAAGAAAAACAAATTTGAAATTTAAATTTAAAATTTAATTTTCATAGAGAAATTAACCATAATACCAAAGAAATTATAGCAATAGAGTCAGAAGAGTTAATACATAGATTAAATACTAACAATACAAATGTTTTGAGATCAAAAATAATCTAAATTTTACAGGAAAATTCAACAATAAATTATTAGATAGGTTAAAAAAGTCAAAAGTTGAAATAAAAAACAATGATTTAGTAATAAGTAAAGCAGATAAAGGGTCTTGTTTAGTCATATTTGAGAAAAAGGATTATATTAAAAAAGTTCTTGACTTTCTAAATTCTGATGATTTTCTTGAAATAAAGGTAAATCCAACACAAAATTTTCTAAGAAAAATGAAAGAAATTTTAGATGATACAGCAGTTACTCTAGAATATTTTAATATTAATAAAGAACAACTGATTTGTATGAATACAATGACGCCGCTATTGTATGGTTTACAAAAAAAAAACATAAAATAAATATTCCAATAAGGCCAGTTGTTTCTTTTATAGATACACCGGCCTATAAATTATCGTCCTGGTTAAATTTTATTTAAAAAATTACTACTAATTTTAGTAATCCATATCAAATTAAGAACTTTATAGAATTGGTTAAACAAATCAAAAGTTTAAATCTTCATAAAGATTTCTTTTTAGTTTCGTTAGATGTTCAAAATCTTTTTCCATCTATCCCTCCATCAGAATGTGTTTCATTAGTTGAAGATAAATTAATAAAATCAAAGACAACTTATTTGATAAGGAAAGATTTAATCTCTCTACTTAATTTAGTGTTAAATCAAAATTTCTTTCAATTTAATAATAATATTTATAAACAAAAAACAGGTTTAGCTATGGGATCATGTTTATCACCTTTTCTAGCAGAAATTTTTATGGAAAATTTAGACGCCAAAATTTTAAATAGCAACTTTTCTAATCAAATCTTACTTTATAGAAGATATGTTGATGATATCTTTATCATTTGGAAAGATAATAAACATTTGAATCAGTTCTTAGAATTTACGAATACATTACATAATAAAATTAAATTTACTTTAGAAAGAGAAAACGATAAAAAATTAACTTTTTTAGATTTACTAATTACAAAAAAAGATTATACTTTAGATTTCCGAATATATAGAAAACCAACTTCTACGGATAACATAATTCAATATACCTCTAATTCTCCCTATTCGCTACTTTTAATTCACTGTTCTATAGATTGTTTAATTTACCTTTATCTAAAGAGAATTTTCAAAAAGAAATAGATATTATAAAAAATTTGCCAATCCAAAATTATTTCTCATTGCATTCAATCAAAAAACTTTATAATAAATATATATATAAATATAAATTTTGTTACAATGTCTTGAACTATAAACTACCGTTAAATAATTTTTGTTTTACGTTTTTTGGAGAAATCTCTTATAAAATTAAAAAAATTTTTGAACATTATTATTTTCGAATAAATTTCAAGACAGATAACACTTTAGCTACAAATTTGATAAAAACTAAAGACAAAATACATTTTTTATCTAAATCTGGAATATATAGTTTAAAATGTCACGATTATATGACTATTTATGTAGGACAAACTGCCAGAAAAATTGAAAAGAGATTGAAAGAACATCAATATTATATTAACAAATATAAAAAAATTGTTAATCAAAATTTATCGTTAGATACGATAGTACGATTGTACGTTAGTACAATCTTTGCTCATCATATTTTTACAAACAATCATACATTTTCTATTCCTGATGATGTGCACTTGTTACATCAATGTAAAAAAGGTGCAAAACTAGATTTACTGGAAAAATTAGAGATTACTAAATTCAAAAAAGATTCCAACTATAATTGCGTTAATATAATTTCCAATTTTGAAACCTATTTAATTTTCAATAACTTGAAATTCAATAATTAAAAATTTTAAACTGGTTCGCTAAAGTCATTAAATTTCATATATTTCCATAATTTTCTTTATTGTTAATTTGAATTACTTTTCATAAATATTTCTTTTCATAATTATATTCTTGTCATAATGTCTGAGGATGGTTTATACTGAAACACGTGTTATATTATGATTTTTTATATGTATATTGATTAAATATATATTATATAACTTTTTGAGACGTAGATTGGAGCAAATTTTATAATAATAATTATACAAAATAACGTCTCTTTGAGAAAAAATGGAACTTGAATTTAAAAGAGATCTTATGACACAAATATTTAATTTAAGTCGGACGAAGTATACAAATCCAGATTTAAATTGTTTTCGATGTTAAATTTTACATTGATTGCTTCTCAAATGGTAAAATTTAAATGATTATTCTCTCGTGGAAGCAAATTACTCGCATGGGAAACTTAATTGAATGATGAATAAAGGATGCAAATACGATTGTAGAATTCATTTTACAACCAATGAAAAATTATACGGAACATATTCCTTCGCGGTCATAACAAAGGAGGGTGATAGAAAAAGGAGAAATGATTCGATTATGTACACTACATAGGTATGTTTCTTTCATATTACATTTCGAAAGGAAATAAAATAATGGAAAATAAAGATTTCTTTTCAGGGTTCACAGCAATAAGAATGTAAATCTACAAGTATAAATAAAGTGGGTTCAAAAAGCAGAAAAAAAATTAAATTAAGGAAGGAATGAATCAATTTTTTTCCTGGAATAAGTTATCACATTATTACAACAGTGTCGAACAAAAAAATAGAAGATGAAAAAAGAAGAACGTGATAATGAAAAAATAAAAGAGAAAATAACATTTTGCTTTTACTAGGGGGTAGCTGGAGTTGGTTATGTTTGGGTAATATTGGGTTTTTTGCTTTCAAACTTCAACGATGAGGAAATGCCTATAGGGAATACAAATAAATCGAGAAACTAGGCGATTTCCGAAACAGCGACTGAAACTAGAATATTACATTTCTTAAAGTGTATTGACCAACATTCTTTCTTATTCTTGGTTGCTCTGTTAGTAGACACTAAGATAACCATTTTATTTTATTCTTTTATTTTTAGGTTTTGTTGAATTGAATTGGTGCTTGGTAAAGATGAGCAACAAAGTAGGTTAATATCTACTCTAAATATAAATAGGTATTAACAATTTTATTAGAGTAGAAAATTGAATCTCCTACGTTCAAATAATCGGAAACATAATATTATAACGCAACTTATTGTAACAAATAAGTATACCTACTTTTGAAACTGTTTTAAGTGAATCCATTACGCATCATGTTTTATAACTTCATAAAAATCAAATTTTAGAAACTTGTTTTATTCTAGTATCATTAATTAGAATTATTGGAAGGATTAAATATTAAACACTGGCCAAACCATAGCTTTTCGGAACTAGCATTCTATTTACTGAAAACCGATTGTGGATTGAGGCAACCTGATAGCTCATACATTTTGGTAGCTAATATGCCAATTACAATAAATATTTCTATCTTTTTTCAAAGTCATGCGAGATAATAGACAATATCATTTCTTGCTTTTCTTGCTTTTTATCTAAGTAATGATCCAAATTTAGTTGTTGCGGAAAGCATCAACTTTTTCCGATTGCTTATGATTTCTATGACAATGATCAGAATAAAGAAAAAGGGTCTTTATATATACAAAAAAAATAATGTACTTTTTTTGTTGATTTGATTTCACTCGATTTCTAGTTATATTGTTAATCTTTTAGATTCAATAGATAAGACATATTTGTGACTTTTTTTGATAAACCCTTTGTAGAGATAACTCGGTTTCCAGACCTTTTTTTTGACTTGTATAAAAAATAGAAACTAATAGCAGCTGGACAACACTCTTTTTCTCACCCCCGCTCTTAATATTAATGTTTAGGTAAAAATTTGTCACTAGCGTTTTAAGAGAGGTAGCAACCTTATAACGAAAGAGGTAACACACTTGTCTATAACTTGCTCTACTGCTCTATACCCTTTTTTAAATTACTGTTAATATCATTGACCTTTTTATATCACTGTTAACATAAATTAAATTAATTTGAATTTCTAGTGTTTTTAATCCACTGAAAATTGGTAAGAAATAATAGGTGGTGTATGTGGATAAAAATGTAAAGTGTACATAGTGTAATAAAAATAAATAATACAAGTTTTACGCAAGGTGTATTATTAATATACCCTGAGATATTGCAAGGAACAATAATCTCCCTCTTTACAAATAATGTTTGTAAAAAGTCTTTCTTTTGATGTCCTTTAACATACACTATATCAAATCCATATAATTTCATTATTATTAAATGTATATCATTGTATCTTATATATGTCCTGATTCATACAATAGTCCATGAATATTATGAATTGCATAATTTAAATCTTTCTTTTCAGAAATGGTTAATGTTGAGTAAGGTATAGGCTCTTGAAATACATAATGACTACTGCGATCCATGCATAATAGTCATTTCTTTAACATGGAATGCTCGTTCATCTTCATAATTATTTAAAACAAAGCTTTGCAGTCAACAATAGCAATTTTTATGGTTAATTAATTTTTCTAACTATTTCACTGAGAGGTAAATATTCTATCACATACTAGTGAATAATGATACAGTATGCTTTAGTGTCGGAAGCAAAACCTTGATGTGACTCTAACGTCAACTGTTGAAGATTTTATAGACTCATTTCTTCTTGAACAATCAATTACAAACAACGCATGTGTAAAAAATTTATCGTAGCTTAACAAGACTTGTTTGCGTTCTAACAGAGATTGGTTCATATAATTTTGATAAAAATCTGAATAATTACAGTATATATCTGCATAGTGATTTGAAGCAAAATTTATATTTGACCTTTAAAACGGATAATAGTCTCCATTTAAAAGCAGCCTAATGCTAGAAATATTACTATGATCAAATAAAGTATTATCACTAGTTATCTGATCTTTTCGGTTTTGCTGAAAAGCAACAATGACATACCGAGGACATTCTACATTAGTGGTAGTTTTCACATTCCATATCTCTATCTATAGATCACATATTCAGAGAAGGTAATTCATGATATTTTCCATATTCTCCATTTTCTGAATGGAATTAAAATTGGTCGATCATGCTTTATCGATTTTAATAATTCCATTTTTATATAATCATTGGGCGTTATATGCTTTACTTTCAATTCAATATTGTCAATTAGAATTTCTCCTATTGTTGTATTGTCACCAGTTAACATAGCATTGTTATCATTGCTATGAGAACGTACTAAATGCAAAGTATGTTTTCCACATATCATTGTTTTATAATCGCTGAATACACCAAATAAATGAAATAGTGGTATTCGCGTAAAGAATTCCTCTTTGGCACATGTTGATAATCTATTTGGGAATTTCCAACTTCCTATAATTAAATGTTTTGCATCTTCTTCAGTATAACATAAGTATCCACGAATAAGACTAACAATTCCCGGATATTTAACATGCTCCACTTCTACACAATTCAATTCATACGTTACTGAATCAAATAAAAATGGTCCTGCATTATTAACTAGGCACACAGTTAAATCTCCTTTTGTCTTTTTCAATTTTCCTTTAATTACCAAAGCAGATTCGGCCATCTATATATCCATAATAGCCTAACATCATTTCTATTTATTGTTATTTCAATTACATCACTATTAGAAAATGACTTAACATAGGGAAGATATGTTCGATATTCCATATGTGTTATAGAATCATCATTCAATGGAGATTTATACAGGTTTAAAATTTGATTTGACGGCATATCCAATCGATTTCAAAAAAGTTGTGTTTAACTTTGACAATTTACCCCCCAACTTTCTAGCTGAACGGCGTTTTTTAACTGAATGTGTTTATCCTTTTATACGATTTATTAACATTCTTATTACTATCACTATTAATTATTAAAACCATCTTTTTTTAATTCTAACCGAACGATAATTTCTTCCCTTCGAAAATTTACAAGATTAAAATTCTGATTTAGTACTTTTAGTGAAATGATAGATATCTCTTTTCCTACTACTGGTAAATAAACCAAGTTTCATGGAATTTCGTCTATAGAATATCCAGGATTGGACGTGATGGGAAATTCGTATAATGTATGTGACGGTTTGTTGTAATAGTATGCACCACTTGTTATATTACTATCCACGTGGATCGTTTGGACTTTTACAATATTTACAGGATGATCAGATGAATGAACTATTACAGCTTGCAATATCTTTCGTGAGAATACTAGTAGTTCTGCTAGCGAATTTTCTGTATTAAAGTCTATATCAAAATCACGAAGAAAAATTTCACCCTTTAAAGTATTATTATTTGGTCTTAGGAAAAAATATCTTCTTCTTTTTCATTTCCTTCAACTTGAAAAGTATCAATTTCTTCTTTAGATAATTATTAATATCTGTAATCTCATATACTCCAGTAGGTAGATTAATTGAATTGACTTATTTATTTTTATCTAGATAATGAAATTTAGTATTTTCTTCAACGTTTGGTATAGTGTTGTAGGAAAAGAAACCAATCAACGCCAATCCGTATTGAAAATTTGTATCTAGCTATATAGGATTGGTAAAATCTATGGAAAGTGTTGATTTACGATCCTTTAATGTGAATATTATAGACATAACTGACACTAGACTGTACTATGGCTTGTATAGAACGTATATAGAAACTCCATACATAAATGACCACAATTATTAGAATTAAATTTTTGGAATCGACTTCTATTGTAGATTATATTACTACAGAATCTTATTATCTGAAAGATCCACTTGTACCGCTTCTCCATGACGGCTGTTTGAAAGTTTAATTCCCATAATTGCATATTTCTGGTTTGTACTAAATCTTGTAATTTTACTAACTCTTTTCGAACGTATTTAGCAGAATTATTCAAAGCGTCTAAATCCATCTAAAAAATATATATATATGTATATAAGTATGAGAAAAAAAGATAAGAAGAACAAGATGATAATATAATTACTTACATTTTAATTTTTTTTCTTGATCCTCTACCAAACACTAAATAACAAATTCAGAATTATGTAGTTGAAATGAATACTATAACATTACTATGAGCATACGGCTTAAATACCTGATGCAGGTACCACCACCACCACCAGAAAAAATCATAGTCAGTTTAATATCTTTTAAATCTTTAAAAGAAAATCGGTCTGATTTTATATTTTGCTAAATATGCAATACAGGTTATAACATTTCTAGAAACATTTTTCATCCTTATAATCCTTTAATACAACTAACATCCTGTTAACGAGTTGGGGTGATTTTATATTAAAAATTATTATTATTCCACGCATTCTAAAATTCCTTAAGAGAAATGTGTTATAAGTGCTGATCAAATTGATAAACATCTGTTTGTAGGTTTGTCATGAAGCAAAACTTTTATTATTCTTAAATACAATAAAGAATGATTGATGTTCGGCTAAACATTAGGCCATTTGTAAAATTAAATAATGTCCTCTTATTTTGAAGCATTTGTATTGGAAATACTAATATGTGTTGGATATACGAGATTTTCTACAATAACTGAATGATTATTTACATCTTTAAATAGAGGATCTTTAACAGGATTTACATCCTGTTAAAGATAAAACAGGATTTTATATTTTATATTAAAAATACAGATTATTGTTCGGAACAACCCAAAATTCAATTTATATACTCAACCCAACATAATGGATGTCGCTTGGCTTTGTCGTGCAGTGGTAAGGTCCTTATACCCCCATAAAAGTTTATAGGTTCGATTCCTATTCACATCTAAAAATTTTACTTTAAAGATTTTCTCCATCATCTGTCTCTCTCTCTCTCTCCTTTTCCTTTACTCCTCTGCTTTACTGCTGCATTCACGAGGTGTGCTTTACCACATTAAGGATAGGTGTAAGGACGCTTATTATGACTGCGCCCCGACGGCATCTTTATACTTATCCATGTGGTAAGCACGCCTCACAAGCCTTCACCTTTTTTCAAATTCTTGACAATATCCGATGCTACCGACATCTATCCACACAACATCACAATTCAAACATTACATCAAAAGATACCTTGGAAAACACATTGAAAATTGGCACCACATTCCAAAAATTAATATGACATTTCATTGACAAAAAAATATGACACTGATAATTGACACACAAAATACAAAAATATGACGATGACAATTGACGCATAAGGCGCCATCTAATACATATATATATATATATATGTATCGTAAAGCCTGTCTGCCATTTCTGGTGTAGGCTTGTTAGTCTTTATCTTTTTTCCTTTTTTCTTTCTTTCTCCAAATTTATACGTTTTCGCTTCGCGTCACTGCGTCGCAAAATTTCTCCATTCTTTCCTGTTGTTTGCCATCCTACTAGCTTCACTCATCGTTATTCTTCTTCTTTGTAATATCTTTTCTATTATGTCATCCCAGGTAGTTTCAGGTCTTCCCCTTTTTCTTTTCTGCCCAGGGCTAGCTTCCCATACCCTTCTCACTTGTCTTTCTTGTCCCATTCTTTTCAGGTGACCCCACCATCCCAACTGCCTCTTCTCTATGTATTCGTGTATCGCCTCCATTCTCAGTTCTTTTCTTATTTCTTCATTCCTGATTCTTTCTCTCTTTGTCACTCCCTTTACTCTCCTCATGTATTTCATTTCTACCGCTTGAACTTTACTTATTTCCTTTTTATCTGTTATCCATGTCTCACATCCAAATGTCAGTATTGGTCTTATTATTGTTTTATATACGTTTATTTTTGTTTTCCTTGTTATTTCTTTTTTCCCCACAATCGTATTGCTGATACTGTAAAACACTTTCATTGCTTTTCCTACCCGGCTGTTAATTTCTTCTTCTTGCTTTCCTGAACTAGATATTTCTACTCCCAAATATTTCCATTTCGTCACTTGCTCCAATTTTACCTTATCTACCATGATTTTTATTTCATGTTGTTCCCCAATTACCATTACTTTTGTTTTCTCTTTACACATCTCCATTCCGTTCTCTGTAAGTGTTTCATTCCATTTATTTATGCTTGTCTGCAGCTCTTTTTCGTTAGATGCTACCACCATTATATCGTCTGCGAATGCTCCACTCTTTACTTCAACTCTCTCCATATAGTTCCATCCCACTTCAAGTCCTCTAGTTCTTTTTTCGCTTTCCTTATTATTTTGTCCATGTCAATATTAAATAATGTTGGTCTTAGTCCGTCTTTCGTTTTATATTTTTTTGATTGTCTGTTTTTGACTATCACGCTATTTAAGTTTCCTTCATATATTTTTTTTATTAATGTAATCACTTTCCTGCTTATCTCTTTCTCTGACATCATCTTCCACAATCTATCTCTTCCTACTTTATCAAATGCTTTTTTTAAATCTAAAAAACCCATGTATACATTTTTTTTTCTTTTACTTGTTTTTTCCACTATCTGCTTAATCGTAAATATATGGTCTTGAATGCTTCTTCCTTCCCTAAATCCTGACTGGGATTCGCCCAGAGTTTCCTCAATTTTATTTTTATTCTTTCGTTTATCATCATTTCCAACACTTTCATATTTGTATTTAATAAGGTAATTCCTCTATAATTGTTACAATCTTTCTTATCCCCTTTCTTAAAGATTGGTACTATCAGTGCATGCTGCCATTCTTTCGGTATTATTTGCTCTTTCCATACTTTGTTATATATGTCCAGTATTACGTGCCTTCCTTCTTCCCCCATATATTTTATAATTTCGGTCGTTATTGTGTCACTTCCTGGTGCTTTTCCGTTCTTCAGTTGTTTTATGGCCTTTTCCAGTTCCTCCATATTGAATTCCTCTTCATCGTCTTTGCTTTCTTTTCTCTCTGTATTGACTGACTACCTCTCTTGTCTCGGTCCTCTCTATATTGTCTGACAGCAGCTCTTTAAAATATTGCTTCCATCTTTCCATTATTTCATCTTCCTGCTTTAATAGTTTTCCTTCTTTGTTATTTATATATGTAGCACTGTTGGTCTTTCCTTTTCTTATTGTTCTTAGTCTACTATAGAATATTTTTTTCCCCTCTGCAGCTTCGTTTTCTAATTTATTGCCGAATTCTGCCCATTCATTTCTTTTCGTCTCTAATACTAATTGCTTCACTACTTTCCTTTCTTCCTTTTAACACTGATACGTTTCTCTAGCTTTTTTTTGTTGATATTCCTTCCATTTTTTCTTTTTTAGTCTCACTCTTCTCTTGATCTTCCTTATTTCTTTTTATTTTTCCACACACTTCCGAGCTTGTTTGTAGTATCATCTTTTTGAATTCCTCCCAGCTCTCTTCCAAACTTAATGTCATCTATTTCTCATTTCTGCTCTTGATCATCCTCTTCATTTTTTCTCTATATTGCTTTGCCACCAGACTAAATAATCTTTTAGTCTATACGCTTTTATTTGCTCATATTCTATCTTATCTTCTTTTCTCTCTCTGTTGTCTGATTTTAGTGGTTTTTTTATTTTTGATATAACCATATAATGATCACTTCCCACTTCCGGTCCTCTTGACACTTTTACATCTACTATGTTCTTTCTACTTTTATTTCCTGCTACTATGTAGTCTATTATTGACTTTTCATTTTTGCTGCTCATCTCTCTAGTATACTTGTGTATATCCTTGTGCTTATAATAAGTATTTGCTATAAACATATTGTTGATTCGGCAAAACTCTATCAATCTTTTTCCGTTATCATTTAGTATTGTCTCCCCATTCTGGCCCAATATTCTGCTCTCTCCTGTTTTTCCCTTTCCCACTCTAGTATTATAATCTCCTGCAATATATATTTCGCCTTTTGCTCTTTCTACCGTCTCTGTTAACATTTCCCAGAATTTCTCTTTGTTCTCCTTTTTGTCGTCTTCATTTGGTCCATATACACTTATTATCGTTTTAATGCTCTCATTATCGCCCTTCATTTTTATTGTCAATATCCTCTCTGAACACGCCTCCCAGTCGCATCATACATGCGACTCCCTCAGCTGCTCTTTTCTCTATTTCCACTCCGCTATATATAAATTCATCATTTTTTGCAATCCTCCCCCTTTATTTTTCGTTTCCGTTATTGTAAGTATGTCTATCTTATTTTCCAGAAACTCATCTTCTACTTCTATTCCTTTTCCCTTTATGCTTCGTGTATTCCATGTTGTTAATCTCCATATTTCTTCATTTTTTCTTCTCATTGTTTTCTGCTCTTTTCCCCACTTCTTTTTCAGTTTTTTGTGTGTTTCTTCTCTTCTTCCCAGCTTCCATAATCTATCCAATTTCTATATTGTTCCTCCTTTCATTTGTATATTTAGCACTTTTTGCTGGTGGCCATGTGCTCTATTGCTTTACCTTTAATTCTTGTACAGTTGGCGCATTTTATCTCATTTTTCTCACAACCTTTCCCTTCGTGTCCTTCTTGTCCATATCTGTAGCATACCTCCGTTCTTGTGCAGTACTTGGCTACATGCCCATAGCAGCAGCATTTGTAGCAGATCGGGATCTTAACATATTCCTCTGCTTGTTTTACAGTAAAATCTATCAGTAATTTTTCTTTTTTTACCACGTACTTGAATATCTCCTTGTCAGCTTCTACTACCCAGTCCTCTACATATTGTTTACTGTTCCTAAAGGCATTTTTTTCATTATTCATTATCCAAATGAAAAAAAGGTATCTGTTAGCTACTTTGGGAACCAACGAATTGTAGTAGAGTTGGATTGAATCACCGATTGGGTGTCTCGTGGGATCGTTTGTAGAACAGTCTTTCAAAAATGATGGTAATTCGGGCGCCATCCAGTCTTTACAAATATCAAGTCCGGCTAGAGGGCTCTCCGGCTCTACCGTTCTAAGCGTAGCACTCTGCTACAATCCGGGTTTCCGAAATAAATAAAATAAAACCAACATTAATAATAATAAAAAAAAGAAATAGAATATATAATATACAAAAAAAGAAAAGAAAACTCGATTGTGGTTAGTCGGACTATATGAAGAAAGCCCGGCAGTGGCAATAAATTCAATAAAAATGTTATATGTAAAATTAAGCCTACACCAGAAATGGTAGACAGGCTTTACGATACATATATATATATATATATATATATATGTAAAAATAATCAAAAATCAATCGTTCAAGTTGGTGGTCTTAGCTATTCTCCCCCATCATTAAAAAAAACTTTCATCGATAATCATCGATTCACTCGCGCGCCGTTTCAAAAGGGCCGATAGCTTGCCATGACGCCAGACAGTTGACGGTAATTAAATTGTTAAGATAAAATATGAATGATTATCCCCCAAACAAATACGATTTTCCTAGTGGCCGATTTACACCGCTACAACTCCCCATTTTCACCAGTAGGAGGGAAATCTCAGCCAAAGATTTACTGACGACCAAGAAACGGTAACGATAAATCGGCCATAGAAGAAAATGAAGAAATTCAATTAAATTCCAAAATAAAATAACCAAATATACAAAATAACCAAATTAATATTCAAATCACTGTCAAAAATTAACCAAAATATAAGAATAAATTAAGCGAAGCAATCAAACTATGATCAAACTATAAACGTTCCTACTCCTAAGCTTGCCTCAAGAAAAAACGAGAGAGGAGACAAAAACTATTAAAATCAAATAACAACAAACAGAAGATGTGTGACATCTAAGGAACACAAATAACATGCACAATTTAATCACCCTATTAGTGACCTAAATATCCCAATACACGGTAATTCCCGGGTTTCCAACACGAAACTCCTTAGGAATATTAAGGGTGCCTTACAAAAATATCCCAAAATTAGCGATGCGACAAAACGCCATGAACTAGCGCTCAAAACTGTCCGATGCCTATGCACCGACATTATATCAAAGAAATCCAATAATAAAAACAACATTAATACCACCCCTATTATTATAAACAACCACAGACATCTGTGCCCAAAAATCATAACAAGTCATCTACTCATTATCTACTATTGTCAACACGACAAAAAAAAGCAATCAAACCTTAAGTTAGCAAAATTTAGAGTACACCCACCCACTAATAAGTAATCGGAACATCAAATGAATCCAAAAATAATCACAGTTATTTACCAAAGATTAAGCGTAAGCATTAATCTAATTAAAAGAATTGAAACGAAATAGAAAAAAAAAACAAGGTGGACCAGTTAAACAGGCAAAACCGATTACAACCTAAAGATATGTTTTTATTTATTTATTAAAATATTTTCTTGCTTATTTATTTTTTTTATTGCTTTTTAAATTAATTTAAAAATTTTTTTTTGTTTTATTTTATTTGGTCTGGGCTTTATTTTTAAAGGTTACGTAAACAGGTTACGTGACAACCTGGAGATTACCCCAGTTTCACATTTGTCTGTCCATTCCTATTTAACTCTTTTCTTAATTAATGCCGCAACTGGTGCAATAATAGTGAAAAAATCTGGAATAATACACCTATACCATATAAAACTACGTATTTGCTTCGCGTTAGTCGGCGAAGGAATATTTAAAATAGCTGCAACTTTATTTGGATCAGGATGTAGTCCGTTCTTATCTACTACGTAACCGAGGTACTTTAACTCGGGAACACAGAACTTGCATTTCTCCTTGAAGAGAACTAAACCAGCAGCATGTAAGCGATCGAAAACAGTATTTAATAACGACAAGGGCTCCTTAACAGTTATGCTGATAAGCACTATATTGTCTAAATAAACATAAACGGTCGCTGCCAAGTCTGCATTATTAATAACTCTGCAAAGAATTATAAATAATTCTCTGCCATCTAGCGGGAGCATTGGTCAAACCAAACGGCATTCGGCAAAACTGGAATAGACCGCTTCCACGTACCGTGAACGCAGTTAATTCTTTCAAGTCATCTGTTAATTTAACCTGCCAAAATGCCTTGCATACATCCAGACAACTCAAATACTTGGCATCACGCAGCCGCTCTAAGGTCGTGTCTGCGTAGGGAATAGGGTAGCTGTCATTCTTCGTAACTTTATTAAACTTTCGAAGATCTAAACAAAATCTATACGTGTCGGCTTTTTTATTAACTAGACAGATGGGACTAGACCACGGACTATGCGATGGTTCCACTACACCTAGTTCGAGCATTTCATTCAAAGACTCATCTATGATCTTATTTTTAAATGGACTAATAGGATAGTAGTTTTGCTTAATTGGTTTCGTACATGTTACCATTTCAATATCATGTTCGGCGACAGTGCAACAATCTAATTTGTCTTTCGTTAAATCTAAACTTTCCGAAATTAAACTATCTAAACTTCATCTTAGCACTTCACACTAGCTATTGCATTAATTGAAACTGTACTTGGTGGCGCAGAATGCCATACATCTTTACGTAGATCGGGAATAATTTCAAAAGATTTCGAAAAATCAACACCGAGAATCATTATATGGGGTAATTCTGGTAACACTAAAATATTTAAAACTTTTGTCTTATTCACTAAAGTTGGAGCTTCTAACACAAGATTTACCATTCGTTATATTACAAATACTTTCACTTTTAATCAACCTTAAACCCAATGATAATAAATGTTCATACTCCGGCAGTCTTACAATAGTTTTTGTTGCACCGCTATCTAACAAAGCAAGAAGTGAACGACCTAGGATATTTATTTTTAGATAACGGTGTTCATCGCAATTGAAATGCGAAAATAAATAATCTAATATTGCTTTATTCTTATTATAAACTGAATTTAAAATTCTATGCGAATTATCATTTGGACTAGAATAACTATTACTATTACCAAAAGAACAATCATTGCTCTTACTATTATTAAAACGAAAAGTATTATCGCTATTTGCGAAATTATACCAAGAAACAATTTGAGCGGGAACACGATCAGCCTTTATCGAACCCAGCGTCTCCCGTTTCCCGAACAAGAACAATTATTGACTGGCCGTCCGCTATTGCTGCAATGTATTCTACAGTCAGAGCGACAATGACCTGTCCTACCATAATTAAAACATGACAAATTTTGATTTCTCGTCACTGTTTGATTCAACGAATTGCCATTAATCGGACGATTATTATTATTATTAACATGACGAGGGCGATTATTAACAAAATTAGTACCATTTCGAGTATTATTAAGATTACTATTATTATTATTATTACGATTATTACGGTAAAAATTATTATTAATTGGGTTTCTAGTACTTAAATTTGGATTCTGAGGTGTTCGATGAAAATTAGAATTTTGATTAAATTGAGGAGTATAATTTACATTTTGGCGCTGATTTTGATTACGTAAAGGATGATCATTATGAACGTTCCCCGAAACTATTTGATTAGGGTTATTTACAACGTTTCTCTGATTATTATGTGGTAGCGCAGATTACTGAATATGGGGATTAACGAATCGAGCCGCTACTGATGCGAAATCAGGCTCAACTAAATTATCGCGTTGCTGTGGAGGTGGGCGATAACAATCTGAACGATACATTTTTGCATCTAACTTAGCGCTTCTCTCTAAATCAGCAAGTGTAGTAACATCACCTAATTGAGCACTATAAAATAATGCTAAAACAATAATTTGTAACTGATCTTCAGCTGAAAGAGTACCATAATGGCGAAACAAAGTATGCATGAATGTTAAATAATTTGTTATGCTCTCATTAATGTCTTGCGTTCTGTCTAACTGTCTAAAATCTCTCTAAATAAACGAGGGCGATAATCAGGTGGTTCAGAATGCAATTTAAGTAGTTTAGCCAATTGATTCCAATCAGAAAATCGATCGCGATTGGCTCTGAACCAACTTAATGCTTTATCACTAAATATATCTATGGCAGATTCAAATAGTTTTCGTTGCGAAACATGCCTGGCAGTTTGAAGTTCCGAAACTCTTTATAAGAATTCATGCACTAACAATTGATGAATGTCGCCAAGGAATTTTAAATTCCATTTATGCACAGGTGAAGGTGCTGAAGGCATTACATCAAAGTATGGATTTTGGTCTACCACCAACTAAGTATCGGAAACTGGATTTCTCGCAGTCCGTGAAGACAAAGTTACCGTTGCGGGAGTAACGCTTTCTAACTTATCCAAAACGCACAAAACATTTGCAAAAAGCTAGTCTTTTTGTTTTTTATGGTTTGCTGAAACTTGAGAGTTCTCTAAGCGATGGAGAAGATATTGCAATCTAGCTCGACATTTATCTGAGTGTTTTTTATCGTATTTCATGGTTAATTTTTCAATCTTAGCTAAAATTTCTTGCCAGAGTAACCAATATAAATTCTAATTCAGTTACTACATCTATCGTGACAAAGATTCATTAAACCCTTCTAATCTCATCAGCGCTCGTACTGAAGATCTGATTTCGGCTTCACTCAGTCTCTAATCAATTTCCAAATGAGCATGCTTCCCAAACGAGCAGATCCCTACTCAAGTAATCCAAATTACACAAATCCATTGTAAAATTTAAATTAATATTTGAATTTAAAAAAATAATTAATAATACCAATAAAAAAAATATATCTAAAATACAACAATATTATTTAAAAAAACTTATTTTTCACGCCAGAAAAACAAGTCGAGATATCAGTAAAAAAAAGAATAGAAAAACTAGCAAACAAGAAAGAATGCCCAAAACACCAAACAGGCAGCTATTTTTGTTTGGAACATGAAGTTTATTTGAAATTTATTTGTAATAATTTTTATTTGAATACGTGAAGAAAACGTCTCCATGAATAATACAATTTTTGACTTATGATTAATCACTTAATTTCGAAATAAACTAGTACTTCATATCGTAATGTAAGTACTAAGTAGTTCGTATCAGCTAACAAAACATACGTAAAGTTTTTTGTTTATTAAAAATGTGTTATTATCGTATATGCAGCAATATCTACTTATTTAATAACATTGTGTTAGCTTGACTGGCATTAGTCATTCTTTAAAAACACAGCAAACATAAAAACATTGCACTAGCGAATTATCAATAATTATTTCTTGGAATTACATGAGTTCATGTTATAGTGAGAGCTGAAAATAATAAAGAAAGAGAAAAAAGATAATTAGAAAGAAACAATCTACCAGCAGAAACAATGGAATGGTAGTGGTGGTGCAAACCATTTAATTCGACAGAGAAAGAGAGAGATGAAATACTTTGTACATGAGTAAGACAAAGATACGGAAATCTCTTTGGGAAATATTTTTTCGAGTTATGTGTGTACATACCTAGCTGTGGAATGGCTAATCAGCCGTCTGTCAGTAACTGGAAAATTACGCGACATGTCGAAGTTTACACAGTGGGACGTGTATTACAGAAAAATAGACACTACGCGCATCACAGACAACGAGTCTATTCTCCGGGACCGCTAGTAGTAGATTCTAAAGACAGTTTTAGTTAGGAATTAATGTATGGGCCGGCATTGTGGGGAATTATTCGATTGGTTCTTTTGTTTTACCTTTTCGTTTAACTTGAGAAACGTATTTATTTAACGTATTTGGAATTTTTAAGAAACAATTTATGGGAACTATTGGAAGATGTTCCATTAAAATTACGTCATGATACATGGTCTATTAATGACGGAGCCCCACCTCATTTTTACTCTTATGTTAGATTGTTTTCGAATGAAAATTTTCGAAATAGGTGGTTAGGCCGTGGAAGACCTATTGCGTGACCAGCTAGATTTCCTAATTGAAATTTTTTAGATTTTTATTTATGGGATTACAGGAAATATCAGGTATGCAAGGAGCCCTTTATACTGAAGATGCACTTCATGTACTAATTTTTAATTTTTTAAATTACAAGAATAATTCGTGAAAAAGCTGAAGAATTATTCTCAAGAGATCATGAATCTTTTATAAATCGTGCTCAGTATACGATTGAAAAAAATGTAGTCATATTGAACACAATCTCTAAATAACTAATAAAGTACTAATAAATTGATAGTGCGATATGTTGTAGTGTATTACTACTCTGGATATTATACTTTTATTGTAAGGTTAAATGTGATTTACACTGTCCAATGTAGTGTTAATTGTCTAGTGCTGTGGCCTTTTGCTTATGTGATGATATGAATTATTAATTGCGGTAAGCCATACCATCTCGCCTGGTAAGTTGAAGTTCATTACTAATTGATCGTAATAATTACACCAAATATTAGTGGCATGCAGATATTGTCTTAATTTGCTTTGCCATAATAAGAGTGAATTTAACGAACTGTTTGTGTAATTGTAATTTGCAATCTGATTTGCTAGCAAGATTACGAAAAGTACATTTTCTTTAACTAGACATGAGTAGTAATTTTTTCTTCTATTCTACATTACATAGCTTTTATAACTTTTTTTAAATTTTGTGTATTTGTACTAAAACTGTTTTTGAAACGTATTTTCAAAACTTGATAACCAATGTCCATTTTCTCTGATTAAATTTTTTTTATTTTAATTCCAAGAGAAATGAAAAAATAACAAAAAAAAACAAGTGTGACCTTGCCTCATTTGCTGTGTGGGCGAATCATTGCAAGTGTTATTTCATCGA
Source organism: Platypus cylindrus (assembly GCA_949748235.1). Classification (NCBI taxonomy): domain Eukaryota; kingdom Metazoa; phylum Arthropoda; class Insecta; order Coleoptera; family Curculionidae; genus Platypus; species Platypus cylindrus. The sequence continues at coordinate 48,326,257 of OX456488.1, read as the reverse complement.
CGTCTCTCACGGCTGCCTAGATAACGGTTTTTTACGGTCGGTCGACTCGAGCCGCCGTAGAGTACAGTGGATATCAAATTGTTTCTAGCAGCTTTTAAATGTTGCGCAATGTTGTGAAATAATTAAAGTTGATTTTTCGGAAAAAAGTTATTAAGAAAAGTTGTTTGTATTGATGTCAGGAGTACGTGGTGTAAATATTCTACAACTCTAAATTAACACCCTGTATGTGTATCTAAAGTATTGGTTAAATATAAATAATATAAATGATGAAAAAATAAAAATGGATGATATAATTAATATTATGAAATTAATGAAGTAAAAACAAATTATCTAACCACAACTCGAGTTAGCAAAAGTCATGCCCCACGTTTAGGGTGCTAAATTATCATAATCTTCATCAAATTACAAAACTTAATAATGCCAATAAAAAAAAATCGCATTAATTTATTTATCAATTATCTAGAAAATTCAAATAGAAAACTAAAACTAGTGAAACTAAAATCGCTCACTCTTGGTTAGTCGGACGATATGAAGATAGCCCAGCAGTGACAATAAATTCAATAAAAACGTTATATGTAAAAAAAAGTTCGCGATAATTGGTTGGTTATGGATGATGGTAATGGTGTGGCCAATCAATCGACCAGTGGACAGCTTCCACTCTTTCTCACGAATTCCACATTACTCCCAGGACCAGAATCAGGCACAAAATCCCCAGAAATGGGCATCGTCTTTGGCACTATCTCTACCAAACCACGACAATAACTGAGAGCGAGTTACAAAATCCCCAATTGGATGTTGCGATACTTCGCCAGACGTAACCGCTCCCAGGACCTTTGTCTGGACCCGAAGTCAATAAGACTTTCCGATTTTTAGTGGAAAAATCCCACTAAACGCGATCAATGATCAAAAATCAACCGTTCAAATTGGGGGTCGTAGCTATTCTCCCCCATCATTAAAAAACACTCTCATCGATCATCATCGATTCACTGGCGCGCCATTCCAAAAGGGTCGAAAGCGCGCAATGACGCCAGAGGCGTATGGAAAGTGGAGGGTAATTAAATTGTTAGAATAAAATATAAATGATTATCCACAAAACAAACAGGATTTTCCTAGTGGCCGATTTAAACCTTTACAACGTTTGTGCTGAATAAGTCTAAAGTAACCAATGTTAAGTAATGTTGTTCAAAAATAATATTCTTCGGCAAAGTAAAAAGCATTATTTATTTTCATTTGATTTACGGGCGCATTTTAATTTAGATGATTTTTTTAACTAATTAAATCCATTTAATTCCATTTAATTAGTTTTAGCAAACAAAACAACTTGTGTGTAAAAAACAGCAAAAATTGTAAATGAAATGGAAAGCAGGCATATATAATTTTTTTTCCGTCCCCACTTCCATCCACTACTACTCTATATTTTCGTTTCACTGGTTCTCATCAACGTTCATCACGTCAGAAAAAATTTTTAGTTAAGAATTTTATATTTATATTTTATTTTTAGTCTAGAAGAGATAGATTAAATAAAAATGCGTATACTAATTGTAGAATCCATTGTTTCAAACTAAAAATATAAAGTTGTTGTACTTGTAAATATTACACAAAAATGTTTGTATTCGGCACGGACATCTTCCGACATGCAATTTTTTTGGCATGGAAAACCGGGCTTTCAGTCTCTTGACAGTGTTTACAACTGCAGCAGCCATACACTGCAGAGATTGCCTTACATAAGGCAATAACCGATTGTAATGCACAATGTTTGGTTTACCCCTTGACAATATCTTAATTCGGTAAATTGTGATTCGTTCCAGAACTTCGTATTCACCCTCCCAAAAAACTAGAAGTTTGGGAGACCTCGTCGCCGTTGTTAATTATTCAATCAAACTTGATCACCAGGTCACATCCAGCATCATAACGCGTCTTCAGTCGGTGACTAGAATTTAGAATATTGGCACGAACTCGATGATGAATATTATCCATTCTTCGTCGAAAGCCGCTAATGAAGCCTTCTTCAGCGAGTGGCTTTCCAGGTTTACAGTCAAACTTCCAATCACTGAACTGACGTAATTTTCGGCCCATCACGATCTTAGCTGTGGCTTTTCCTGTTGATTTATTTACAGCAGATCGATATTCCAACTGTGCATGTCGGTCTGTCCAGGCCATTACTGTGCCTAGAACAGGCACAGGTAATGATTTCAGTCTCTTTGATGCTCAGATAGATAGATAGATAATCTTCCACTTTTGATTGATAGCGGTTTATAGTCCCGTTTATGTCTTTAATCATTCTGTCTGATTGCGGATGTAACGCTATTGCTCTCGCCTTTCGAATGTGATTGTGATTATATTACAGACATCTGTAAAGAGAGCCGATTCGAAGTTTTTACCTTGATCTAAATGTAATTCATTAGGTATTCCAAATCGGCATCTCCATTTTCTTACAAGAACATCAGCAACTGTGGACGCTGATGATCAGCGTTTGATCTGATAACGCATAAGCTTCGACTGACTGACTGAAGTTGACCAGCACAACAACTATGCACTCATTTTCTTTATCGATTTCCCGAAAAGGTCTAGCTACGTCGGTAGCAATTTTTCCAAAGGATCGCCTGCATTATACATTATATTGAATATATATATGTACTGTAGTATAGCAGCTTTAGGTCGCATTTGAGGGCCATTACTAGCTGCACATGTCGTAAAATTCTTGAACCAATGCTTTACGCCTTGCCGGCAGTTCACCCAATAAAAATTCCTGATCTTCTTTAACGTCTTGGTCAGCCCCAAGTGTCTTGCGGAAGTACCACCATGAATATCTTACGATACCTCTTACTCTATATCGAGATATTATCTATCTTTCTTTTCTGCCCTCTAGGTCCACCAAGACCCGTTTTAGAAGGCCATTATCTAAGACAAGAAGGTCCCATTGGGTCCCAATAAGCTTTCACATGCAGAGAGTAGGGTGCGATATCTTACCACACAGATTTCTGTACTTTTGTCATCCCTTTGATGGTAACTTCCAAGTCTGCCATATTCTTGATCTTTTTGTATTTCCAGAAATAGACATCGACTACAGTGGTTTGATTCTCCTGAGCATTTCGTTCTCCAGCTCGATGACAATGCTTTCAATTTTCTTGAAAACGTCTCCTCAAGAAGACGCCAGCATTCCGATGAGCAATACTAGCTGAAGGAAGGTGCTCAATGCCGAAGTTGAATTCTTGAAGTCGTTCTATTCATCTAGCTAGCTGCTGGGTTTTTGAACTGGAGTCATTCAACAACAGAATAAGTCATTTCAACAATGAACTTGAACAACGTTCGAACAAGCGAACCATGCAGCGTGCTTCGTTCTCAGTAAGAATTTCTTCTCATACAATTTTTTTTAATGTTTCACAGTCTTGATAACTGCCGAAAATTCTCTCTTGGTAACACAGTTGATGTGATAAGTTTAGTTCCTTGTTCACACACTTCAAGGGTTACAACTTGTGACTGTTGTAAATCAGTTGGACTTGGAAATACCTAAATCCTTTCTTCTTTTTGGTGTGGTGGTAATACTTCAGTGTATTATAATGTAGAAATAAATGTACTGGTTCAATACCAAAGTTTCACTTAAATTTATTGCTTATTACACCTTAACTATTACCAATAATTAGCATCTATTTGGCTAGTAATTTGCACTTTAACTTATTTACAGAGAACTTATATTTAACTTATTAGAGTTGAAGGAGAGGTTTAGTGATGAGTAGGCAAAGTAAAATATTAGAGACAGAGAGTCCACTCACTCACAGCAGAGCCCTTTCTCAGCAGAGAGACGAGTCGTACTAAATTGTACTTTTCTCATACCCTTAATTTGGCCATAGAAGCAGGAATGTATCTTTTTTTTTTTGACCAAATACTAGGCAGGGACTTCTCAGTAACATTTAAGATAAAATTACAAGAAAAATATAGAAAAAATTCAATATAAGAGAAACTAATATAAAGTCAATAGATTTCATTTTTATCACCCTAATAAATCGATTAAACCTTTTCAATATAAAGGACTAATTGCCTGTCGTACCCCTACGCAGAAATATAATAATCGAAATAGCAAAAAAAATAGAAAGTTGACGAAAAACCTTATCTCTAAATCTAAATTATATTTGAGAAACCTTAACAACAGTAGTGGAGTCTTGGTTATTGCCAGAACGTCTTACCGTAATAACCTATTACTTTTTCTTCTCCATCTTAAATTTGAGATAAAATGGCAACTAGTCCAACGTAATTTACACCGTTGTCCAATATCATAATATGAATCTACTAGCTAGAGAATGGTAGCTTAATGTTGGCGCACTAGCTACAGCAAGCTTCAGTTGTAGAAAAGTTTCTTGGCCACTTTCGTCCCAGAGATATCATTGTCAATTTTCCGTCAATTTAGTTAGCAGTTTGGCAAGCTTGGCAAATCCTGGTAAAAAACTTATATATTTATACGATATTTTAATACGTGCATAGTCTTAGAAAACTTCGAATTTCGTGCTTGTCTTTCCGTACAGGTAAAGTTTTCGTACTTCGATGCTTCTGATCTTTGTTAATGGATACACCTATACTAGAGACAACATGTCCCAAGTATTTGACTTCATTTAGAAACAGATGACACTTCTTCGGACTAAGATTCAAACCAGCTTTTCGAGGGCGTAAGAAGACTTTTTCCAAATTCATTGTGATCGTCAAAGGACCTACGATAATTATATCTTCCAGATATATCAAGCAGATTTTTCCAAGAAAGACCTCTCACCACCGTTTACATAAATCTTTCAGAAGTTCCACGTGCTTTGAAAAGTCCAGATAGCATAACTGTAAACCGCCACAATCCAGAATCGATAGTAAAAGGAATTTTCGTTTTGTCTTGTGTGTCGCCTATCCTAGGTAAGGGATAACTGTCCTTTGTAACGTTGTTTAAATGCCGATAGTCTACACAAACGCGGGTAGAACCAATTTTCTTTTTAGCTAGTACGACAGGGGATGCCCATGGACTATGCGATTGCTCTATTACTCCATATTTTTCCATTTGCGTCATTTCCTCGATACCTGCCCTCGTTATAAATATTGAATTCCTTATATGTGATATATAAGGAATAGTAGAGCTGAGAAGGGTATTACATATAGAAAAATAAGAACGTATAAGTTAAGAGAGGACGAAGTGGCAAAAGCGTATAGAGACATATTAACGCAAAAAATAACAGCTAAAGAAGGAGCGTGGCAAGATGGAGAGGTAAATATTGAGTGGAATATGTTAAAACAATTAATATTAGAGGCCAGCGAACTAGCATGTGGAACAACAAGAAAATGCACCAAAGCAAAACAAACGTCGTGGTGGACAGAGGAAATAAAATCGAAAATTAACGAAAAAAAAGCTAGATGGAGGGAATACTTGAAGGTGACCAATAAAGCCAACTATGAAAAATACAAGAGGGAGAGGAATAAGGTGAAGAAATTAGTGAGAGACGAAAAAAGGAAACAATGGCAAGAATTTGGTGAGAAAATGGAAAGAAATAGTAAGGAAAATAAGAAAGTTTTCTACAGTGTCCTAAGAGGGTGCAGAAAAGATAAAGAGGAAAACAGAGTGCTCATGAAAGACAAGAATGGAAAGGTAATAAAAGATGACGAAAAGGTGATAAACAGATGGAAAGAATATTTCGAAGAGCTATTGGCGGGAAGTGTAAGTGGGAAACCCAATAGAAATTTCGAAAAAAAGAGAGGAGGTGAAGATAAATCACAAGAAGTTGATAATGAAGAGGAAGGCGGCGGAGAAATAGAAAGGGAAGAATTGGAAAAGACTATTAGAGAGCTTAAGAATGGGAAGTCGCCAGGGAGTGAAGGAATAACATCAGAAATGATTAAGAATATTGGAGAAAAGGGAATGGAAAAACTGGTATATATTTACAACAAAATATGGAGGGAAGAACGCATCCCAGAGGAATGGAAAAGAGCACAGATAGTACCAATACATAAAAAAGGAGACAGAGCTGACTGTAAGAACTACAGGGGAATAAACATAATAAATACAGGGATGAAGATATTAGAGAAAATAATAAAAAATAAGATAAATTATAAAGTGGAACAGACCTTGGAAGAGCCACAATGTGGATTCAGAAAAGGTAGAAGCATACAGGACCATATATTTACTATAAAGCAAATGGTGGAAAAGGCAGGGAATAGTAAAAAAAATATATATGTAGGTTTTCTAGATTTAAAGAAGGCATTCGACAAAATAAATAGAAGTAGATTATGGAATATAATGAGAGAGAGGGGTATAGAAAAGAAAATGATTAGGTTAATAAGGAAGATATATGAGGAGAATGTAAACAGCATAATAGTAAATAGTAAAGAATCGGAAACATTTAAAACAATGGACGGACTAAGACAGGGGGGAGGACTGAGTCCAACATTATTTAACATATATATGGATGAGATAATGAGAGAAAGTGATAAAGAGGAAAGAGGGCTAGTCGTTGGATATAAAAACATGCAAAGGGTGGTTATAACGACTGGAGCATTTGCAGATGATGTGATGTTAGTTGCGGAGAATGAAAAGAGTTTGCAGAGAAAATTGAACAAATGGAATGAAGTGCTTAAAAAATACGAGATGGAGATGTGTAAGGAAAAGACAAAGGTAATGGTAATAGGAGAGAAACAGAAGTTGGAAATTAAGATAGAAGGGATGAGAATAGAACAGGTCGATTGTTGTAAGTACCTAGGAGTGAAGATCAGTAGCGGTGGTAAACAGGAAAATGAAATTACGGAGCGGGTGAATAAAGCAATGAATGCATATTATAGAATAAATAGAGGAATAGTGGAGAACAAGGAAATCACAAGGAAAACAAAAATAAATGTGTATAAGACCATAATAAGACCGATTTTAACATTCGGATGTGAAACGTGGAAAATGGAGCAAAAAGACATAAGCAGGGTACAAGCTGTGGAAATGAAAGTCTTGAGAAGAGTAAAAGGGGTAACAAAAAGAGACAAAATAAGAAGCAGTGCAATAAGAGAGGAGTTGGAGATAGAACCAGTGGTGGAGTTTATACACAGAAGGCAGTTGGGATGGTGGGGACATCTGGTAAGAATGAGTGAAGAGAGGCAAGTAAAGAGAGTCTGGCAGGCAAGGGAGGGAAGAAGAGCGAAACGGGGAAGACCAGAAATTACATGGGATGAGGGAATTGAAAAAGTAATAAGGGAAAGAGGAATGAGGATGAATGACGCAAGAAGAATTGCTTGCAATAGGAAGGAGTGGGAGAGATGCATAGGAAGTGAGGTATAGGAGGATAACGAGAAGAGCTCAAGCCGACACCAGTTGATGGTATAAGGCATCTAGACATATATATATATATGTGATTAAACCATGTTTTAATTACTGTTATAATATATATTTTAAATGATTTATGTGCTAATACTGCAACATGTATATGCATGTTGCAGTTTGTTTAAGTGAGTACTTACAATATATAATATCCTGCGAATCTTCCATGAAATATGAAATCCACTGCAACTCCTGCCATAACTGAAAAATTAAGAATTTCGATTATTGAACAAAACCGTTGAAAGTATTACAGCGGCAATTGCTTGCCATCGTAACGTTTTGGATATGGCAATTTTACTAGGATGCGCTTAGGGTCGTTATTTTCGGACAGTGAGAAAATCAAATTTCGCATTATAATTGAGTGCCAAGCTAATAAGTCGATTGTTAGTGGTGTGAGCCGTGTGAGAGTGTCTACTAAACAAGCTGCTGAATTTAGCGAGTTTAACTCATAACCAATACCGGGAATGATTATATATTATATGAGTAATAAAAGTACGCAAAATAACTTATTCGATAATAATAAAGAGTTCATCTAAATGTCACATCACATACGTAAATATATTCTTTAAAAAATCATTTTTCATAGGCATCTGCCTTTTCATGCATTTCTCCATATGTAGTTATACGTTAGGTTATAGCGCTATACATTACATACGAAGTTTTCCGAATAATTGCCGACCTGAAGCAATTCAACTAACGCAAAAATTGTGTTGGTGGAACAAATAAACCATCTACGTTATTTGGTTACATGGTAACCAACAACTTACTTTATCGTTGACACGACAGTTTTTAATTTAGCGACAGGGAAAAAACGTGTTGATGTAATGAAGATCGATAATAATTTTAATAACTACTGTAAAATGGCTGACAATTTAATATTAAATCAAATTAAGTTTTCGACTTGTAACTAATATTTTATTATACTGTGTCACTATTTGACATATTTTTTTTCTACAATCACCTAATAATATGTATTTGTTGTAAAACAACAAGAGAATTTATGGAATTCTTTAAAAATAATAACAATGACGCGACGTCACAACAAAATGCGGGTCGTATTTCACTTAGAAACGAGCTGTTTTCGACGTGACGTCACACTACTACTAAGTACTGCTACCTTAACACGATTTTCTTTGTTTTCTTTGGGTTCTTGAAAAAGAACATTTAGTATTTCAGTTTGATTTTCTACATTTGGTTCTTGAAAAAGAACGATTTACTTTCAGTATGATTTTCTACATTTTGTTCTTAAAAAATAACGATTTACTTTCTGTTTGATTTTCTACATGTGGTTCTTGAAAAAGAACGATTTACTTTTCTACATTTGGTTCTTGAAAAAGAACGATTTGTTTACAACACTAATATCTCTTCTTTGGTTTAAAACAGAACAATAGAATTTCTATCCAAATCTTCTATTTCTATTTTTCTATTGTGGTCTTGAAAAAGAACGATGTTAATTTTAGCCCCATTGCTCATTTTGTTTCCGAAACAATGTTCAATTTGTTCTGAAAAGAACAGTTTGGTTTGTAACCGTCGTCTAGGTGATGATGTGATGTCGACAAACGCAGGACCAGCTACTGCGGTCGCTCGCTGGTATTGTCGTCTTTTTATGCTCGTTACCTCTCCTCTGCCGCACAACCCGTTTCTAATCGTAAGCTACACCCCGCGTCTGTTATCATGCAGAGTCAACTACATTGATTATTCTAACTCATTTTAAACAATGAATTGTCAATTTAATAATTGAAATGGATATGTAACACACGTAAAATCATGTTGCTGCTCTATCTACGACTTATGTTGGCCAATTTTTGACCATTTATTCATATGATAATTCTAGTTTTCAAATGAATAAATTAACATACAGCGACTAAATATAACCAATGCTCTTGACCCATATAAATAATACCATTCAATTATGAACTCATACAAACTGCAAACTATTAACAACAACATAACGGTTCAAGTTTTACCTTACTCAACATTAACCATTTCTGAAAAGAAAGATGTAAATTATGCAATTCATAATATTTATGGACTATTGTATGAATCAGGATATATAAGATACAATGATATACATTTAGTAATAAAGAAATTATATGGATTTGATATAGTGTATGTTAAAGGTCATCAAAAGAAAGACTATTTACAATCATTATTCAGTGAATCTAATTGAACCGGATCATCATCAACATCACTTCTACTCAAAATTATAAAGGTTGAATCTTTAAGTAATTCTAATTGTGTATCTAAATTTAATCATAATGTTCCGAAATGTATGGAACATCTAAAAGATAAGTTGTATATGTGTAGTTTAAGAAATTGTTTTATGCTTAGTAGTTGGATTTATATGTTTTTGCCTCAATAAAAATTAATATGTATATGCATACGAAACAGTTGATTTTCGATTTATTCAATTAGTCTAAATCAGATGATCATGATTGGATTTACTTTTCTTTTTTTAGTTACAATTTTTAATAATGTAATATATGTAATTAATCCGAGAAATGCAGAACAAGTTTATATTTGTTTCAATTCAACTAATGATAGTTGGCCTTCTAATTGGAGTAAGATTGAAAAAGCTACAGACTCAGTTTTGTTTACAGCCATTCCAAATAATTCAACAAAATACAGAATTTGAATTATAAACAAAAATGCTGAGCTTAAAGATAGTGAGTGGGAGAGTTTAGACAGATTCCTCGCCCCAATATTTATTTCATCTGTTTCATCAATACAGAAACTCGATCCAATCTTGTTGATACTCTATTGTGTGGCAGCAGTAACAACAACATTATTTTTAAAGTGTGCTTGTAAATTTATTGGTAGAAGAAAAAATCATGGTAACGACTAATCAAATTTTAGAATTAAAAGATATGATTAACAGCATTGAGTATCCACTCAAATTCTATGATTATTTTATAAATATATTGAGTAATCAATTAGAGCTACCAGAAGAAATGGTATCAGAATATTTGAAGCCTTGTTGGGGACATCGTACAAATGAAGATGATGATGATTACGATGTAATTGATGGCCCCCTACATACACATAAGATTAACTGTTTCATATGTGAAGAAATTATTTTAAATCGATATATTTGAATGTTTTTGTATTTATTATATTTTTATATCAGTTTATAATAGAAAATAATAAATCGGAATTAATTATTTTAATTTATTACTTGCGTATTAATAACTATAAGTTATTTATTTTACCTAATTTCTTACGTTCGTCTATCAACAGATCTGAACTTGTTTGAACTTGAAAAGGGTCAGCTTAGTTGGTAGCATACATTGTATAGTGATGTTAAGTATAACAAACGACACAGACAAATCGTAATTCTCATTTATTTAAAACACACAAGGTTTAAGTAAAAGTAATTTTACCCATAAGTAATTTTAAACATAAAAAATGAGAAAGTCCATACATACATATTATATACCTATTTCTGAAATATATTTCTAATTATCTATTTCAAAGTATTATACTGCAAATGAATAAATTTATAAATGTTTAGTAATTCTACCATACATTTGAGATACAAATTATATACATATCATTACTATTGTCGTTAATTAGATTGAATTTTATAGTGACCCCAAAGAAGCGTGTCTGTACTGTTTTCAATCAAATAACGTCTATCATCAAATGAATTAAGAGCTAGTTTAATTTCCTCTACACTAAATAAATTATGGTTATAAGAACTATGGAATGCTGCTTTATAACTTTTTCTTTAGATAGCATTAAACATTCATAATAATCATTATAATTCATTTCATTTTTTACTATGTTGTATTTCACCCCCTTAATTTTTTTATGCATTTATCCAAACAATCTATTTTATAAGTGTACATTTTTTATCTTAATCCTATAAAATTGGTAATAATATTGCCAACTGCTTCATCCTTAAACAGACCTAAAACTTTTGGTTTTTTAATGGTATACCGTCTTGATTATCTACAGCATAGTTACTTGCATTGAATTTTTGTATATGCGTTTTAATAATATCTAAATATGCATCATCAGATATGATTTCATCTATGAAGCTGTCTGTATCCATGTACATTAATTTGCAATTTTCAGTTGGTGAAATCTCTTTTAATATAAAATTATAATGAAAGTCATACATAAGAGTTTTAGATATGTCTAGAATACACATTCCTATATAAACCGGTTTGTTAAACACTATATGTGATTTGTTTAGCTCTATAGCAACTAAACTTTCATCAAATATTTTATGGCTATGGAATAATGGGCTCGATATTAGATTTTTAGCACCATAACGGCCTTCCCATTTTCGCACGATCTTGATAATCCGATGTTTCCTAATGTTTTCCATTGTTTTTCCGAATACGGAATTGTTCATTAATTTGAACAAATTTTTCTCAAAATCTGTTTTAGCTTGTTCTCGGTATTTAGTATTTAAATCTATATATGGTTGGAGCCATGGTGCTTGGCTGAATTGTAATATTTTATGAATTTTAGTCAAGACCAGACCGTTCTGCAAGGCTTGTTTTAAATTTCGGTAATGTATAATATAATATTTTTTATTAGTAACTGTATTCAGTAATCTAACAGATTTAGAACCTGGTGGTCGTTCATGATCTGCACAGAACGGCAGATCTTTATGTTTGTAATGTCAAAATTGGCATTCGTAAATTGTCAAATTGGCATTGTAATGTCAAAACATTACAAATGGCTTTGTAATGTCAAAATTCGTCATATACTTGTTGTTTGCCTCGGAGTATCTATTAGAACACATAGAAATACCTCCTCTTAGACCTTTTTCTATAAATAAAAGTTGATCTATGTCTTTGAAAAGCCTAAGTTTACACTTTGTTATTTTCAACATTAAATCCCAAGCATACCCAGGTAGCGTATGGTAGAAAGTCGGCTCTAAACCATAAATATTTATACACTTACTTCTAAAGTTTTCAAATACATCAGCCAGCAAGAGAACATCTGTTTTCAAGTATAAGTCGCTATATTCGCCTAAATTAGTAATAATGAATCTTTTCCAAATTACTTTTGCATGATCAAAATCGGCCTCACTTATATGTGATTTAGTCAACTTATTATAAAATAATTCTTTAGCTGGTAGTTCCGTTTCATTTAGTTTACTTAAATTATCTACATAATCATAGCAAAAAATTATTTGCTATGATTACCAATTATTGAAATTGGTAATTGTAAGCCATCTTTTTTTGATACATTTAAATAATGTGGATACGATGAAATTCTATCTGAATGATTAGTAGCAGGATAAAGTCCTGCAATAACGCTCCAATAAAAGCATGAATTATCATAATTTTTTATATTAAGACACGCCTTTTTATTAGAAATTTCTTTAGGTAATTTAATATAGGATGAAGCAGCAAGACGAAATTCATATTTATTTATATTAATTTGTAAATTAACTATTACCTTCAGGGCCCAACCACTATCACGTTCTTCAAATTCACCCATTTCATGTAGTGTTTTGTTAATGACGTTATTTTTAAACCAGTTTACTAAACCCGTGCCACTATCAATTTTGTTATTTCTGGTATGAAAATACTTATATTCCAAAATTTCTATATTTTCTTTACTGGTGATATATTGAGCGCATAAGAAGGTGTTTACTTTAAGTACATTCATTGACTTTACTATATTATTTACACGTCTCTTAAAAAGTTCAAATGAATCTTTTAAAAATTCAGTGGCATCTGTGTGTCTTATGTTGTAAATGATGCCTGTTCGGATACGGTTGTTGAATGCAGATTTTAGATCGTCCCAAATTATTCTATAACTTCTCTTAGAAGCTCGCAAATTACCACCAGTGTGAGTTTGGCAATTATTATTGTTTAATGTAAGACGAAATCTTCTTAAGTGAAGATTTAGTGATAGATAGTAGAGATTAAGTGAAGAAACACTTACTGGTTGCTTCTTGCGCATGATTTTCATGATGTCTCGGATACTTTTGTTGATTTTCCTGATCCATGTGCTCCTTTCTAGACTGGAACTTTCTTGTAACAATGGTACAGCTTTTCCAAGTATATTTACTTTATCACTGCTTAAATTAATTGCACTTTCCATGATCACTATATGCACACTTATAAAATTGAAAACAATACTATTAACTTTATAATATTACAATCAACCAGAAATTTAATTCTTTGTAGTAGAATACTATAACATTACTATGAGCATACGGCATAAATACCTGATGCAGGTACCACCACCACCACAAAAATCATAGTCCCGTTAATAAGAAATCCTTCAAATCTTTAAAAGAAAATCGGTCTGATTTTATATTTTTATACATTATATACATATATAACATGAGAACTATAGGTATAATACCCACATTTTGTATTCAGGTATTTTAGCGGGTCGATTACTGAATCACCCAACTCAAACAGAAGTTTTCATTTTTACTCCTTCTCTGAATGCAAGTAAACTTGAGTAATAGACGCTTTGATAGCGACTGTTAGATGATGGATATAATATATTGATTATATAAGAAGGTAATATTAATATAATGAAGCTTTCAGTATCAAATTCTGGTTCAAAACCATCAGTACGAAATTTTAGTTAATTTCATAGCAGAATAATAAATTCTCGTCTATTCTAAAATTGCTTGCCCACTAGCTAGAAATAGCAATCATTAATTAACAATTACAAATACCAAATTTTTATAATTTTCCACGAGCTGAAAAACCTCTTAAACACTTCAAGAATTAAGAAAACGTTTAATGATCTCCAATATTAAAATAACTTATATAGCTATTATGAAGATTTATTTTATATTTATTTCGATAAAATTCGTAGCTAAAAAATAAGCTGAGTCAATATTAGCAGTATGAAATTAATTGTACGGTTATATGGATTCATCCATCATGAAATGATGGTTTTCATTTTGGTTAATTTGAAATTGCTTAAGCCGTTTTTACAATATGCAAAAAAGGCAAACTTTGTTTTTCTCTCATATTTTTACAAAAATATTGTATTGTTACAAAACTTTTAGCAACGTTTTCTTAGTATTCTGGGATTCTACGCATTTCTAAAATAGTCGGTAAGTACCTATTTCTTAAAACTTTTAAGAAAGTTTTCGTTCGTTAATTCCAATTTTAGCTTGCCGCATCGGAGTAGTACATTAAAGCTAATATGTATGTAAATAAAGAATCCGGCAAAGTTCTTTAGGATGCCAAACAAAAAGTAAAAAATAAAAAAGGGAAAAGGAAATGGAAGAAATATACAACTGGATGTTTCTTTATTATTAATAAAAAATGATATAATATGTAATGAATGATATATATATAATATATAATACAATGAAATGATATATAATAAAATATGAAATACAATATGCAAAAATAGATATAACTCAAATATACGAAAGATTTCTGCGTAAAACTACTGCCGTAGGTATTTGCTGTTTCCACTAGGCCACAATAACTCAAGTGACGTAGAGAAAAGAATGATTAAATTATCAGCCCCTAAAGCGTTTTCTTATTCAAATTTATTGATATAAATGTGTTGAAATTATGAAGAAAAAAAATAAAACTAAACAAAAAAAACAAATTAATCTCTATTACCTATGAACTACGAATAGAATGCAATAAAAATAGACACCCCTTAATGACACCTTAATTTCATGGAATGCACATAAATACATAAAAGTTGAAATCCTTATTTATTATTTCTTAAATTGAGAAGAGAGCGAGCAACAGAGCTTCTAGTAATAATTAATGTTAGATTTACAACTACTTAGAGAAAAAAACAACCACAGAGAGTAGAGTGCCAGAGTGCCTTTTACAGCAAATTTTCACCCATGCAAAAGTACAAACAAGAGAGTTAATTCCGCAATCTACAATGGCAACTATTTTCCGCCACATACCCAATAAAAGTTGAAGTGTTAAACACAAGTAAAGAAAGTAGATTTAAGTATTCAGCAGGCAAAATAGGAAATGAGAGATGGTACACCGTACTACACAACTACATCAGCGAACAAAAAGATGGCGCCCAGTGTACTCCATATTTGATTTATCAACAACTCTAATTATATATACAAGATGTTTCTCAAGTTTTGACATATATTTTAACAGAGTATGCCTGACAGGTAAATGAGCTATTCTACACGAAAAAGTTTTTAGTAAAAATTCGAAAAGGTTTTCCAAAACCTTCTTTTAAGTACTGTCTGATATGTTTCAATGCCCCACGCCGTTAGATTGTTTTCACTTTCTTTTTTTTTTGCTCCCAGACTTTTCTACTATTTGTAGTTCTATTATTATTACTATTCTTAATTGCATAGTTCTTTGAACTCTATTGAATGGTATCGATCGAGAAACAAAATTTTTATCCGATTCAGAGTTGCCAGAAAAATTGTTTAGACCCGAAGTAATAATTTAATTTTAAAAATGATGTATTATTTTTTGTAAAAAAGATTTAATAGTGAATGAATAAGAAACAAAATGATTTAATTTTAGTATAATAATGATTGGAGCTAAAATCAATTTTTAGAACGTTACATGTAACTCGGGATCAAGTATTCACCAAGCTGCACAGCATTTTTCGAAACGTTTCCCATTTTGTTTTTTTTTTCTGCCCTGGTAACAGTGTTTCGATTTTGACACTTTTGGGCAATATTTTATGGTAAAGTTGGCGCTGCCATTGGTAAATATTAGGAAACTGTGCGCTTATGAGAGCGCGACGTTGTCATATTTATCTACAAAAAACTATTGTTTGGTTGGCTAATATTTTAAATTTTTAATAAAGATCGGTATGTATAGTATAATAGTTATGCCATAGTATCACGCCTCTTAGTTAACTGTAGTTTTAAGTATTATATAAGGTGGAAAGTTTCTAGTGTCGACCCCATTTTTGGACCTGGAAATTTATCAGACTAACCTGATGTCTGATTCGTTTTTAATGGCTGTTTTAATTTGCCCTTCGAGCGGAATTTAGAAGAAATTCGTGTTACCAGCACTTTGGAAGACACGGTTAATGGTGAGTTGCCCATGAGAAGTTTTTTGCCTTCGTATCCAACTTTCTTCATTTCCTTAACTAAGTACACCATCTGATTATAATTTCAAGAATACATATATACGCTATATATATAGCACGCAGAAACACGCAGTATAATTTGCATGTTGGTCTCGGATTGCACAGAAGTTGTGTAAATCATTTCAAATCGACTGGTCTTAACTAATTATTGAATTGTATTGACTTGATTGACTTCATTGTAGTTCATTTTACTCTATTTGACTCTTAATTTGATAAATCTCGTATAACTAATTAAATCGTTAATGAATTATTAAATAGATATCGTTTAGTTATAATTATTGTTATACACAAATAATTGTAAAAATTACTCTTAAAAGAAGGCAAACTGGTAAATCAGCAGAAATCGAAGAACTTTTGCACACACGAAGTATAATAACCAACAGGTTAACACGATTCGAAGAATATTTAACGAATGAAACAGTAGATGTGTTTCAGCTTGAACCACGTTTGCAAAGCGTAACGGATGATTTTTCAGATTTTGATAAGATTCAAAAACGGCGAGAATTTCTAGATATTAATGAACAAACTAATAGCCTAGAAACGAAATCACGGTTTTATACAGTAATTGGAAATGCAAAGAAAATTTTAAATTAAAAAAAAATTAAGAATAATTAGGAATCTTCTAATACGAGTAATAATTTACAAAATGCTAAGTTACCAGATATTAGTTTTCCACATTTCACGGGTAATTATGAAAACTTGTTTAGTTTTAAAGACATATTTGATTCGGTTGTTAATAACAGAGCAGATTTGCAGGATATTGAAAAGTTTTTATATTTAAAGACATGTGTTAAAGGTGATGCATTAAAACTTATAGAATCTTTAGATGTTATTACTGCAAACTATTCAGAAGCTCTAGAATTGTAAAAAAGCGGTATGAAAATAAAAGAGCGATCATAAACGTACTTATAAATGCAATATTATTCAACACAAATATTTACACAACATTTAGCGGCACTTGAAAAATTAAAATTACCAATAGATCAATGGGATGCATTGATATTACCTATTATCTTACAAAAGTTGGACGGAAGAATTGCTCGGGAGTTTGGAAGTAAATTAACTAATGAAAAATTACCTGAATTATACGAATTGAATTTTGGACGGAAAGATGTTTTGCTTTGGAAAATATTAGCAATACAAGTAACATGAAAACTTTTACTTCTGTAAAAGTGTAGTGTAGTGTTCTGTAATCTGTGGGACATAACAAGGAAAAGCCGGTTCCTGTGAAACAAACATCGTACGCAATAACACCACAAATGTATTGTAAAAAATGTGAAATGTGTGGAAATGAAGATCATTATATTTACCAGTGCAATAATTTCATGAATTTATCGTTAAAGGATAAATATAAAGAAATTAAAAAGTATGAATTATACGCAAATTGTTTACGTTCCGGTCATTTTAAACGAGATTGCAATTCAAGAGGTTGCAGAAAATGTAACTTGGGACATAATATCTTATTACATGTAAGCAAACATTCGCAAAATCACAACAGCAATGCAGATAAGGTAGTTAATACTGATAATCAACTTATTGTAACAAATGAGCAAAGTATACCAAAATGTACGTCATTAACTTCTTATTCGAATTCATCAAAAATTCCATATCAAGGCATTTCTCAAGTTTTACTCTCAACAGCGATAGTTTTGATAGAAGATAATCTAAATAAATGGCACCGTTGTAATGTGTTACTTGATTCTGGTAGTCAATCAAATTTAATAGGTGAAACTTTATGCAAAAAAGCTTAAAGGCTTAACTTAAATTTGAATGAAGTAAACATACTTTTGGTGGGAGTAAATCAAGTAATAATATAACCGATATTATATATAATGTAAATGAACGAATAAAGTCACGATTTAGTAATTTTTCGATATTGACTTAATTTTTAGTTTTACCTACGGTTACCGAAAAATTACCCTCGATAGCATTTGATATTCTATTCATAATTTGATAGGAATTAATATGCCTTTTATGCATGAAACGCGATTAGGATGGATATTCTCGGGAGAAATTAGTAATGAAGCAAAGTTGCAACTTAGCGCGAATAATGAATAAAGGAGTAGTCGAATCGATAAATAAATTCTGGGAAATTGAAGAAGTACCAGATGAGAAAGTTTTGTCTAAAAATGAACAATATTGCGAGGACAATTTCAGAAATACAACGAAACGAAAAGCGAAAGATAAATTTATTGTTACGTACCCATTCAACAGTAATAAAGATAAGCTTGGAAATTCAAAAGCGATAGCTTTAAAACGATTTACAAAACTGGAATCACGTTTATTAAGGAACTCTGAGTTAAAATATTTATATATACAGTTTATGGATGATTATGAAAATTTAAATCATATGTCATTTACATGTTTTTTGTCACATGACGATCTAATCGATAATCGGTGATATTTTATGCCGCATACAGCAGTTTTAAGAGACTCTGTCACAACAAAATATAGAGTTGTTTTTGATGCGAGCTGTAACAAGACTTCTAATTTATCATTCAATGATATTATCATACCCGTACCATACAAAGCGATTTATTCCCGATATTAATAAGAACTGGACTTAAAGTTGACGTAAAGTAGTAGTTGAAGCTGATATGAAACATATGTACCGATGGATTGAAATAAATGAAAGCGAAAGAAATTATCAGCACATTTTATGGAAAAGAAATTCTAGTGAACCTATAAAAGTTAAGTTTGCTGTCAATATTTCTTACAAGAGTGAGAAGGCCACTAAGACAAATATTTTATCCACGGTATCGCAGATTTTTGGTCCCCTAGGATTAATCGGTCCAGCTTTAATCAAAGCTAAAATAATTATGCAGCAGCTGTGGAAATTAAAGATAAAATGAGACGAAGTTCCCATTAGAAGTTCCAGATTCTATTAAAAATAGTTTGTTAGCGTTCGCCAAAAATGTATTCTACTTAAATCAAATCGAAATACCTAGATTGGTAGCAACTAATAGCAAATCGACATATTTTTTATACGGCTTCGGTGATAGCTCAGAGAAAACATATGGTTGTTGCATTTATATATTCGCTAACAATGAAAACGATGATATTGACTGTAATTTGTTTGTGCAAAATCAAAAATTGTACCTCTAAAAAAATTAACACTTCGTCGGTTAGAAATTTTGGCCTCGGTGTTACTGGTAAAATTAATGTATCAAATCAAAAGAATATTAAATATTGCTAGTAAAGAAACAATATATTTTACTGATTCAACTATTGTGTTGACTTGGTTAAATCAAGGTCTAGCAGAGCTCCATACGTTCGTAGGTAATATAATTTCAACAATTACTCAATTATGTTCTGTAAATGAATGGTGTTGCATAAAAGGGGAGGAAAACCCGGCCGATATAATTTTGCGAAGTTTAAATCCTCACGAATTGATAAATAAAGAGACATGGTTTAAAGGTCCACGTAATTTCAATAATAATAAGTTTAAAAGATTTTCAGAAATCATAGAAATACTTAAATTTCACAAAGTTTTAGAGTAAAAACGTCCAGTAACATCTTTAGCTGTTTTAAAACAAAAAGAGATGAATGATTCATTTGAAATTTTTAGCTCTCTTAATATAAGATTAAATTAAATTAAATAAGATTTTCAAACTTATATAAACTTATCAGAATAGTTGCTTTTATATTTCGATTCAAGTTTGACACGTTAGAAAAAGTAAAACCGTTAACAAACTATTTAAATTCGGATGAACTCGTAAGTAATTTAAATCGATTAATCAATCTCACGCAGCAGAATTGTTTTTCAAAAGAAATTTTAAATTTAAAGGCAGGTAAACCTGTAACGAAAAATAGCACGCTTACTAATTTAAGTCCTTTCTTAGATGAAAGTGATATAGTCAGAGTGGGTGTAGTAGAGAGTAGATTAAAGTAGATTAAATAACGCTGAATTACCCTTTGATTATAAACATCCAACTGTATTACCACATAATAATAAGTGAACTGACTTAATAATCATTGAGTCTCATGACAGTAATTTGCATATAGGATATCAAAGTTTACTATCAATCACTAGATTAAAACAATGGCCAATAAATGGTAGAAGTGGATAAAAAAATATTTTTAAAAACTCTATCAAGTGTTACAGAATTAATCCAAGACGTTGTAAGTTCCTTATGGGATCTCTTCCAGTTTCTGCAGTAAGTCCTCCTCGATCATTCACGGATGTAGGTGTAAATTATGCTGGTCCCATTTTCGTTAAAGAAGGGACTCGTAGAAAAATTAAAGTGGTTAAAACATACGTATGCATTTTCATCTGTTTAGCGTCAAAAGCAGTTCATACAGAGCTATCAAAAGATTGACGTATTGAAAGAAGAAGTATTCCAAAAGAAACTACTGAGAGTTTTCTTAATACGTTGAAACGCTTTTACTCACGTAGGGGATTGCCGGCACACATCTACTCAGACAACGGTCTTAACATCGTGCTAATAATTATTTTGTAGAACTTTACAAGTTATTAAATGATAAAAAATTCAATGAAAAAGTTGCAAATACATTATCAAGAAATCAAATAACCTGGCATTTTAATCCAGCTAGATCACCTCATATGGGTGGCTTATGGGAAGCTGCAGTGAAGTCAGCAAAGTATCACCTAAGACAAGTAATTGGTATTTTCACTTATGAGGAGACTTATACAATTCTTGTGTAGATTGAGGCCTGTTTAATTCGCTACCGCTTACTCAACTGTCAGATGATGTAAATCACCTCCTTCCTCTTATCCCTTCCCACTTCCTCATAGGCCACTCGTTGAAAGATATACCCGAGAAGAATGTTGTAAATATACCCGATGCACGATTATCTACTTATCAGAAATTAAACAAAATTAAAGAATTGTTTTGGAACACATGGAGTAAAGAGTATTTGTCTACTCTTCAAACACAATATAAATGGAAGAATTCATGCGATTTCCAGTAAAAATTGGATCATTTGTCATGATTTATGACAACTCTCCTCCATTAAATCATCAACCTTCACTAGCCAAAATTTGTTTATTATTTGTTGAAGAAACAAACCCTTCAGATCAACCACAAACGAAATATGAAAAAAAGAAAAAATTAATTCGATAAACTTTAAGTTGTTTTTTTTTTTTGATAATGTATCAAAAAGGACAAAACGTGAAAATCTGAAAATACACTCATTCCTTTCTAAAAATTAGTGTTATTACAATTAGAACATCTGTTTGGTTTATCCAGTTAATACAGTCCACTACTAAAAAACGCCGCTATTTGCCCAAAATAGAAAATAACAATATAATATTGGTAATATTGTATTTGAAATATCAAGTATGAAAATAAATAACATAAATACTTCAGCTATTCGGGACTTGACAGAAAAGAACCACTAAAAAAACGTTAATAATAATTTCACAAAAAACTGATAAAATAAAAGTTATTAAAATTGATACAATTTCGAAACGGTCAGTTGACATAGCAGTCAATGGCCGTAAAAGGAACACGCCAAAACGGAGATTTTCCAATATGGAAAAATAAGTCATCGCAAAAATACACCGGAAATATATAGGTGGTTCCCCACCAGGAACCATAGTAGACGATAATGAATTTAAAGCTTAATAGAAAAAATCAGCGCAAAGGGACAGGAGAAATACTTAAACAAACGAAGGAAAGAAATAATTTCAAATGTAATGTACCTTTTGAACCATTACAATTTTTAATCGAAAAAAAGACCCGGAGCGATAAGTTTTGGAAAAAATGGTGCAGAACCAAAAATGGCATTTGAAAATGTTAACGGTACTGAATTGTGTCTATGTGTAATGTTTTACAGTACAAATCCAGGTGAAAAAGTGAAAATAAAAAACTGCATAATTCAAATACATGGACACGTGATTTTAATGCTCTATTAAGATTACGTTTAAATAAAACTGAAGATTTATTTCCAATTGTAGCGGATCCTAATGGTGAAGCGTGTTCAAGCAGTTTGCTACTTACGTACTTTACGTACTTAAGGATAATAATGATTTATGTATTAAGTAGCGGAAGTACCCGACTTCGTTCGGTTTGACTTTCCGGACTGAATACTATAAGTACTCGAACTTAAGTGAATTTCACAATTTTAATGTGACATATAAGAGAAAAAAGAAAATTGGCAACGTGGCAACATTTCTTTTCGTTGTCGCCAGGGTTGAGTTATTAATTGAAAATCTCTATAAGACAGAACTCACAATCATAACAAACAACCAGTTATAAATTCGAATTATCTGTAATACTAAACTTAATTACGACCAAACTAAGCAGCCCGTTTTAAATCGAAATCGCCTTTAAGGCAGAAGTCATCACCACACCAACCAACCCGGTATAAATCAGTATCTTCTCTAAGGCCAAGTTTGCAACCAAACCACACCGCTCATTATAAATTAGAAATATCTGTAATACCAAACTTAATTACGACCAAACTAAGCGGCCTGTTATAAATCGGAATCCCGTTTAGGGCACAACTCATTACCAAACCAACCAACCCGCTATAAAACAGAATTTGCTCTAAGGCCAAGTTTACGACTAAACCACGCCGCCCGTTATAAATTAGAATTTTCTGTAAAGTAAAATTCATAACCAAACCAAATTTACAATTGCCTTATAAAAAATTCTAATTTATAGCGGGTCTGTTTGGTTTGGTTCTAGGTTGGTTAGGTTGCTTAACAATTAATTCCTACTTGTTTATAACATTTAAGCATTAATCATTTAATTTAGGCAACATTTAGGTTATACATTTATAATAAATGTATAACGCGTTGTTGAACTACTATTATAAATAGTAGTTCAAGAATTTATTGTATTTGAAGATGAAGAAAATGTAATAAAAATAATGACTTGTATAATCTGATGATGACCGAAACAGCTCTGCTCGTAAGCGTGAACCGTATTTTGTACGTTTGTGTGTCCAGTTCGAGCAAAATGCCGGACCCCCAACCATCTACTTTACGTTCACCCTCGACGATGCACAGAAAAGAGGCCTCATCATGTGTTTCATTGGACATACTTTTGAATTTTATTAACATAAGAATTACTGGAAATATGTAATGCAGTTTCGCCAGCATTAGTTGTAATTGACAATGTGGATCGTGGATCATTTCTATTTGTAAATATTTTTAATTTTGAATGTTATAGGTGATGCTCAGACTTTTAAATGTTTCACATTGTATATACCATGTATAATTATACGTATAAACCTGCATAACATAGAAATGAGCTCCGAAACCTATCAATTCTTGATGGGGTTTTTCGGTAAAAAGCATCGAATAGTAATAAAGTTTAGATTGCTATATTTTGAAACGGCTTGGAATTTTGTTGTGCGGTTTGCAAAGCTGATTTGAGCTGTTCACTACTCTGCTCTAATAGATAAAAAAACTAACACATTGTATTAAAAAAATTAACTGGATATCGAAACTCCGTTTCTGAAAATTCAGATCAGAGTCCCGGTTGGTCAAAATGAAATCTTAAAGCAGCCATTAAGAAAAAAGCAGATATCATGTTAATCTGATAAAGTGCCAGATTTAAAAATAGGGTCAACACTACTGAATTTCCATCTTGTATAATTAATTTTCATGATTATTGACGTGTCAGAGCTCACCAACGTAATCTTGCTCCTCAAGCTGCGCTACTACTTCGAATTATTTACTTTATTTGGATTTTTCGATTCTAATCTTTATCTTATTAAAGATATGTAATTTAGATGAATCCAGTCGAGAAAAAATGTATAAATATGACTTAGAATAAAAAAAAAAATAGCTATGTACAATTTTTTTGTATTGGATAGTTAGTATATAATTTTATTTATTTATTAATTCTATTTATTATTTATTAGAGTAAAGCAAAGAAAATAAAAAGAAATATAACAGGATAGGAAATCCAAAAAAAGCGAAGTAAAATAAAAAAAAAATAGTACGAGAATTAAGATGAGAAGAAGAGAAAGTATACACAAAGAATAGAGAAAAAGAATAACTTCAACATATTTTGCACATGTATCATATTGGCACATGTGTTGATGACGTATCTAAATATAAGTTTCCGTTTCTGGTGTTGTTAAAATATAGCAAACTATATATATGTTTGATTATATCTACCATGTTTTTTTTCATTTGCATATATTTAATCTGACTATTTTTACTCATTGAATATTTTCTTGCTGATGCAGGTCAATTTTTTTCTCCGGAATAAAATACTCTTAAAAAACTGCATTTTAGATATTCAATATTTAAAGCTTTCTCAACAACTATTTTCAATAAAGCGTTCCATTTCATTTTTTTAGTTCCACTTTTTCTTAGCACAAAGGTTTCCTTCGACTTGCCTCTAGGGATAAACTCCTGGCAGCAACAGAAAGGTTATTTTTAACTCCAAAATTGAGAGAAAAAGAGAGAGAGATAGAAATAGATACAGCCACACCAAATAATAATAACATTGCATGCGGTAGTACTCACTACACTTTATTTTCCTTTTGAAATAGTGTAATATACATATGTCTAGAGCTTGTATATGTTTTCCTGAGATTGTTCAGAAATTTCAATGGGTTCTTTATACATAATTATAACAAGGATTTTCCCCTCCATTGTCGTTGTTTGTTGTTTGCAAGAAAATTGCGTAATTGAATTTTCTTATATGGGCAAACGTATAGAAAAGAGGCGTTTGTGTTTTTTGGTAAGCTTATACACTTACTTGTTGAAACAAATTGCTTTCGCCCATTAAATTAAAATAAAATGGAACGAGTTCTTATATCGTTTTAATTTACTAATAAAAAACTTAGGTAAGGAACATCTTAGTAACATTTAGTGCAGGTCTAAAAGGAAAGAATTATAGTTTACAGATTGACAATAGTAAAAGAATCTGTAATAAGAGTATATATATATACAGTTAAATGCATACAAATTTGACCAACACCTCAAAAGGTAATGAGACTAGGACCGAAATAGAGGCGGGGCCTGGGCCGCCCTGCCTACTCAACCCAAACAAAACCCTTTCCTTTCTCTCTTCTGGCTAGCAAGCGAGTTCTCCGGCAGCCAGATTCTATCCTTGCCAGCTTCGGACTATCAAGTGAGTTCTCTGGCAGTCCCATTCTACCTTTCCTTACTTCTGGCTAGCATGTGAGTTCTCCGGCAGCCAAATTCTAACTTTTACAGCCCTCTGGTAGCAAGAGAGTGTTCCGGCAGCCAGAGTATTATGTTTGGTTGGATTGTGTAGGTCGGGGGGCGTATGCCACGCAAACACGGGTAGCGTGTTTGCCGAAAATGCCGAAATATGCCGTTTCTGTATTTATGTTGTGGTGCCTGCTGCCGTTAGTATTGGGTAATTATGCTGCGATCCAGTGGTAGAGAGTAAGTTTTAAGTTTATGTTTTGCTATTTATTTTGCTTTGTTTGATTTTCGCTTTTTTTACTGGACCCAGCTACCAGGTATGTTTATGTTTATTTTATTATTTATCAGAGTTGTATTTTATTGTATTTTAATTTTATAACATGATGTTTTTAGTATTTCTTCTGGCTTTTCTTTCACTCTTTCCTGAACCCTAAACTATTTTCTCCACTGTCTAAAAGCTGCTCGTACAGGCTTTTCCCCCAACTTTTCCTTTGGAGTTGTGAGGCAGCCGCAAGGCATCCGAAATCAAAGGGTGGCGCCCGAGCAAGAAGCCGAATTATTCGAAGAAATGGTTTAACCGACAGATGGGCCTTACAGCGTCTAATAAAGTTCAGAGAGAACGCAGAGAGAAAGAGCTGGACGATTTTAATAGACAAGCATCATGGTGCCAGTCCAACGAAATTCCTTTCGGCCATAATTTTAGATAAGATGAAAAAATTTCTAATCATAATTTAAAGTCGTAGATGAGCCGACTGTTGGATGAAAATTTTCCGCCAGTTTGCAGAAATATGTTACACATATACATCATACAATGTTACAAATGTTACGTACATATAAAAAATTTTAATTTCTAGTATATAAGTAAGATATGAGAAATAAAATTTTCTTCTTTTATACTGAAATTCTAGAAACTTATATGTTCAAATCTACATTTCCCTATCTTCTAAATTTATCTAGTTATTAAGTGTCTGGTAGGCAAATTTATCTAGCTGTACGTACATAATTCTAGCTAGGTAGAAATAGAATGAAAGTGCATCTATATATATAGGTTTATGTATTTTGATTACAAATTGCATCCAGAAGCTGGAAATATGCAAAAGCCATTTAGGCACGACATGAAGAACAATACGAGGATTTGCTAATATTCTGCCTGGAACACAAGTTGGTTGTGTGTATGCTGATATTGCTGTTGCTATTGTGACTTTACCTGTAAAATTTTCTCCTTCAGTCTAATAATAATTATTAGAGTGAGAATTTAGGGAAGTAATTTCAAATAATATTAGAATATTATTGTTGCATAACAGGAAAAACATTTTATCTTGCTGAGAGCTAAATTCTAGTTTAACTTCTTGTTTCGTCTTTGAGTGGTAATTTTTTATGGCTCAGTAGTGGCTAATATTAGTCCAAATATTAACTAATTCCAACCAATTATCGGTCATGTTTACTCCTATGAAATAGAGTAGATACGATTCCTAGTATGGAATGGTAGATTGTAAGTAATTAATTATCAACACACATATGATTAAACAAATTATCGATCGCAAATTGGCACTGGCAGCCGACGCACACTATTTGCGTGGAATTCGTTTTCTTGCTTGTTGTATGGAGAATATTGACACCGATACAAATCTCTTCCACTCTTATTTTATCCCTGCCCTCGAATCCTCTAATACAGTACATTCCGCCCATCATTATGTGTTGGACTGCATAATGATAGCCAAAGAGAGCTGTAACGCGACTAATTGCTGTGTTCAACAATAATAATTAATTCCCTTTAATTAAGCTACTATCATGCAGCAGCAGAAACAACGTTCCACGCTACTACTTTAGTCAGAACAACATTTCAATAAATATGCTTTATTATGAACCAATTAAGCGTGATCAAAAACATTTTTCGAATTGATTATAAACACAAATTTGTTTATAATTAAAATCCATTTTAGGAAATTGTCTTGCAATTTATCGGAGCGATGTTTAAATTTTTTAACATAAAATTTTTGGAATTTTATTTGCAGTAACTCACAAGATGATAAACTTGCGCTGAAATGATTGCTATAAAACACTTTTTTTATAGTTTTTGTTTCTTTTGTCACATTGGCAGTAAATTCCTGGTTATATAAAATCTCTAAACTCAAATTCGCTTAAAACTGATTTTTAATAGCATTAAGTGTGTAGCCTCTCAAATTCATAGCATTTTTGTATTAGATTTTCTTTTTAATTGGCATGCTACAACTATGAATACTTGCTACGTTATAATATAGTTGCTTTACTAATTACTATATTATAAAGTCGGGTCTAGTTCGATTCGGCGTGGCCTTTTCGGCGTAGGATGTTTCGGCGTAAGCCATTTCGGCGTAGATCGTTTCGGCGTAGGGACATTTCGACGTAAGGATGTTTCGGCGTAGGGACATTTCGACGTAAGGATGTTTCGGCGTAAGCCATTTCGGCGTAGGCCGTTTCGGCGTAATAGTCCTGTTTTCAAATCGTTAATACAGTTTTATGATTTTATACTTAGATGTGATTCTATTTCTTATAATCAAAACAAGATTAAAGCAAATAGTTTAAAGTAAAAGTCGATTTTTGATTTTGGCTCATACGAATTTTTGATGAATTAAGTATATCTTAATTTAAGACATTACGGGTTTTACTGTATACCTAATAGGTACATTATTCTAGAATATTTTGAAATTAGATAAATAAAACAGAAATTTTTTTTATCCAAATGTGATATTTTATTTGCCAAGAATTGTTTAGGTGATGTACGAATTAGATAATTCTATGATATTTATACATATGCATTTATTCAAATAAAATTTTAAAAGTTTGATTCTCGGCATAAAATAATGTCAGGGTGAATACTTAATTCATTTTTTGGGATGTTTGCTAAATTGGATAGGTACATAAGTTGGATATGTGTGTCTGTTATGTTATATATAATATATAGATATTATATAAAAATATAAATAATAATAAATTCATTATTATAATTTTTTTAATTTATTTGTCATTATAATAATAATAGTAATAATAAAGAGAATGAGGTATTTAATTTATGAACAGATTTAGATTAGTTTATGTGAATCGGTATACAGGTAATACCACATAACATGTTTTAAACTACTCGTAATGATTTTTAATTCAAAATATTGAAGGTATACACTATTGAATATTTTGCCACTGTTGCCAGTGAAAACAATTCTTGTATTAATACTTAATAAAGATTTATGAAATCTTCATAATTTCGTTTTATACCTATATACGTTTTAATTTAAGAAATTTCTTAAATTAAAACGTATATTACTATAAATATATAAATAAACATAAAAAATTATTGCGTTGAATTTTTTGTAACCCAGTAATTACTTTCCAAATTGTCGGATTAGTCATCCCCAGTTCCGTTTGGATTCTCCTATTTGCTCCCTCAGCAAAATTATTTGTCCTATCCTGCCCACTTAAAATTCGGTGGTAAAGATTCCACATGCTAATTGGGAATATTGGGGTACTTCTACCAGTGCCGCGCCTGTTTGGCCTGCCAATATAATTATCTTCGAAGTAATGTAATATCGGCATTAATTCTTCTGGAAGATACTCCGTGAGCGCATCAACAGCTTCTTCTATATTATTTTCCGGTACAAAACAAAGGGTTGTAATCATTTTTGTTTTAATAGCAAAATCTGGATCTGTGTTGTAACTTGACCTAAGGCCCGAGTGTGTTACATGTTTCTGAATATTTTGAGAAAGGTGAAAAAAACATCCATGAATCTGTGCATCCCTAAAACTTTCTTGAAATGCCGAAAAAGCTGGCAGTTCAAAGTCACAATTTATTACACGGGGTCTTAAATTCGAATTAATTTCTTGTATCATTTCTACTAACTTATCATATGTTGTGCGGTGTTTATTCGGTAACAGGCAATACAAGATTGGCACCACTCCATTACAAAACTCGGCCAAAATAATATATATTTGTGAAAACAGACGAGGAGCTGGCTTGAATGTGCCGTCAGCATACCAAGTTCCACTATTACGAAGAATTTCCATATTTCTTTGACGCCCAAAAATTAATATTCTCTCCTCCATTTGCCCACTATCGGCTAGAAGAAACATTTCTTCACTTTCACCAATGTGGATTGTCTTATAATTTTCCGGAATTTCAAAATCACTTAACGATGCAGGTTGTACTGGTACGTTATTTATTCTGCTTCTAACTCGCCTAACAATTTTATTAAGAGCTCGTTGGTTTGGTAAAGAAGCTTGACCTGCTTGAGATAGTTCTTGAGAAGAATTGTTAATGATTTGCGTTGTACTCTCAAGTGTTCCGGCTGCTCGATTCTTAATTTTGGTTTTCACATGCTGTACTTCAATTGAAGATGGGGTTGGTTCATGTGAATGAATATTTATCGTGGCTACAACTTCATTGTTTCTTACATGGATTCGGCCTTTACATCTGTCTTTCTGTTCACATCTATAAAACATTAACGAACTATCTTGCCGACTAACAGTATCAAATATATATATAAAACCATCGTGAGTAAATTTAGGTTTATCCCGTTTTGATTTAATGTTTTGATTTTCCATTTTACCAATGATCTTATTACGCAAACTAATCTGTAGATACTATTAACTACAAGCCAAGCACTTTAAAATAAGCAAACAATAATACAACAAGCAAAATAAATATAATTAAAAAGCAGAACGAAAACTTGTCAATTAACACTTTTAATTTAATAAAAAACAAGTATTTGTCTATGGAATTTATATATGAATTAAAATTCCAATATCAAAAATAAATTATAGTAAAGCACAAATATCGACAAATATGAACACAGGTACTAGGAGCTAAGAATACGTAGAAAATTAAAATGCCCATAGAACAACAATTTGGTGTTCCGAAAAAAATTTTTTGAACATGACTCAATTTTCTACCAACACATGTTCTATTCTGTAGTCACGTACAACAAGTTTCAATTTTCATTTAATATCTATTTACCTATTGCCGTACAATGCGAATTTTCAGATTTAGGATACTCAAGAATCTTAAATACCACCAATCTAGAAACATTTGACAAATAATATAGGAAGTAATAAACTTCCTTTTTAATGGAGCATATAAATTTCAATGCGAGTAAAATATTTGCCTGCTTTGCTTAAACCCATAGTTTTTATTTATTTTGGTATAAAAAGGTACTTATCTATTGTTAATTGATTTGCTAGGACAACCGTTAATAATCGCACTGCAATTATTAAATAATTTATTATTTCATATTTCTATAATGAGCGGTATATATATTTAGTGTATTACTTACAAAAGAAGTACTTAATTGTAATAATACCGATTTTGATTAATATTAAAAAAATATTTGGCAAATAGCGACTTAACTGCAGAAAATTGGCCAATCAAATAATTAATTTATTTAACCCTTGAATAGTGCTAATTTAAATGAATCTGTATTTGATGTTTAACTTGTAGATGCAAATAAATTCAAAGTAATTCATTTAAAAAATGGATTTTGATTCGAAGAAATGTTTACGACCACCCTGTATAATTGAAAATATTTTTAAAATATACAGCTAGAATGGGCTATAAATCATAGGATATAGATACAAACTACGGAGGTCAATTTTGCCAGCCGTCGTCAATAATGAAATTTCTTCCTTTTTCACAAATCTGCTGTTTCTTTTTGTATATTAATACTAATTTTATTATTATAGCTTGCCTTGACTTCATAAAAAAAAGAACATAAGTGAATTCTAAATTATATACTGCTATACAGTACATGCAATACATGAATATTTAAGAATAAATAAATCAGAAGACAAAATTAAATTTCACAGTGCTAATGCAAGAGTTGTTTTTACTGGCAACAGTGGCAAAATATTCAATAGTGTATACCTTCAATATTTTGAATTAAAAATCATTACGAGTAGTTTAAAACATGTTATGTGGTATTACCTGTATAAATTTACAAAAACTAATCTAAATCTGTTCATAACTAAAATACCTCATTCTCTTTATTATTACTATTATTATTATAATGACAAATAAATTAAAAAAATTATAATAATGAATTTATTATTATTTATATTTTTATATAATATCTATATATTATATATAACATAACAGACACACATATCCAACTTATGTACCTATCCAATTTAGCAAACATCCCAAAAAATGAATTAAGTATTCACCCTGACATTATTTTATGCCGAGAATCAAACTTTTAAAATTTTATTTGAATAAATGCATATGTATAAATATCATAGAATTATCTAATTCGTACATCACCCAAACAATTCTTGGCAAATAAAATATCACATTTGAATAAAAAAAATTTCTGTTTTATTTATCTAATTTCAAAATATTCTAGAATAATGTACCTATTAGGTATACAGTAAAACCCGTAATGTCTTAAATTAAGATATACTTAATGCATCAAAAATTCGTATGAGCCAAAATCAAAAATCGACTTTTACTTTAAACTATTTTCTTTAATCTTATTTTGATTATAAGAAATAGAATCACATCTAAGTATAAAATCATAAAACTGTATTAACGATTTGATAACAGGACTATTACGCCGAAACGGCCTACGTCGGAATGGCTTACGCCGAAACATCCTTACGTCGAAATGTCCCTACGCCGAAACGATCTACGCCGAAATGGCTTACGCCGAAACGGGCTACGCCGAAAAGGCCACGCCGAATCGTCTACGCCGAAACGGGCCATTCCCTATAAAGTCAGTTATGTTACTATTCTTATTATAATCATTACTTCAAGAAAAAAAAAAGAATTACAAAAGAATTATTTCCTATTTCCTTTTATAATTAGCTGACTCCGCAGGCAAAATCGCCTCATGGTTTGAATTCTTCTTAGTAGTAGTCGTAATAGTAGTATAGTCGATACTCCGTCTTTCCGTTTTCCATTTATTTTTCTTTTATCCTTTTTTTGGGTGGAAAGGAAATTGCAACGGAAAAAGGAATTTAATGCATTGGCATTACCGCGGTTTATTCGTTATAATAAAATAGTACGTTACTTGAATTTTTATGACACTTTTTTGCTTTTTATAAGAAATTCTCCAGGATACAGCGACAGCAGCGAGAAAAACCTTAATATGCAATTTTTATATAATGCAAAAAATGGTCAATTGAAGCACAATTCTCTACGTAAAAATAGTCATCAAGAATTTCTTTCCGAATTATTAAAATTTTGTATGATATTTTATCATTGTTTAATAATAAATAACAATGATATTCTACCACTGTTTTCTGCCATTTAACCTAATGACAACAGAAGCAGTGGAAATTGAATCATTGTTGGCTTGTTATACCTATTCCAAACTATTCTTACAGTGTTAATTTTGCAAAGTTCGCCAGAAGTTTAGGCGACACATAAATAACGAATTCCATGTTAGATGTAAGTATGTAAAGACCAACTTTTTAATGTGTGAGTATTATAGGTGAAAATTTTCGATGTATTTGTATCATCCAATATAAGCAGTAACCAGTTCTTGTCAATCAAGTCTTCTCGTTTACAGTCTGTTTTCCTAGACTTTCTAGCCTAGAATCTGGAAGTTTCAGATTTTGTTAAATGATGCAAGTGTAACAGAGGCTTCAAAATGTATTCCGGGTTTATAAGTGTAAATTTATGGATTATCTATGTTTGTATTTATGTATAAGGCTATACATAAATTTTTATAATAAGATATAAATTTAATATGATCGGATAGAGTAACCCGATTTTCGGATTTACTTTTGTCGATGGCTTTTTTTACAAAACCGAATATGCTGTCAAAAAAATTGTGATATCTCTAATAGTTCCTGAGATACACGGCAATTAGTAAATTGTCGATTTTAGAACATCTTTTTTGCTTCCTTTAATGTTTTAGATATTGCAAAGGTGAAGACTGCATTCTGTAGATGTTTTTTACTAGCATCTATTGGCGTAATAGCCGATTATAAGAGATTTATAATTTCAAAGTTACAAATCAAATTTATCGAACGTATTAGTAGTTTCAAATTGTTGAATTGATTAGTTACAAATAATAAAAAAATAATAACAACAGATATTTAATATATCAAATTAAATGGTGTAATTTTTCACTACCTGTATATTATTATCCTACTTGACAGTGTACTACTTGACATTACTTTATAAGCTAATAAAAATAAAAAAGTGTATTTAATTGACATCTAAGGATACGGGTTTGGTTTTTTGGAAAGTAAAGCTTGAGAGAGATTAAAGTTTAGATTTAGAGTAAAAAAATTAACAGCTTTGAAATATTTCAGAATTTTGGAGTACGATTTTTAAAGCTGATTTAAAACTGGTACTAAATACAATACAGAATTTAGTAATTATAAATCATAGTTATAATGATGGTACATCGTTTTTTATTAAGTAAGATCAAATCCTTTTGTTTTTTGTATACCAAATTTTATTTAAAGCAATTCAAGCAGATACTAAATCAAATACTTGAAAATTTTAAATTTAAGCTCTATTGGCTAAAAAATGAATTCGCACTACTATGTAGTGCGAATTCATTTTTCATGTGGTGTAGAAGAAAGAAATCGCGATTGGATCAACATTCAAGCTAATCTGACTATTAACAAAATTTCGCTCTGTATATGAAAGACATCTTGCAATGGCCGAAATGCAAAAACTGTTAAAAGCAATGACCAAAATTGAAGACAAATTATCTATGAAACTGTCTTCCATTTCTCTTTCTTTCTCTGAAGACAATAATTTGCTTTTCTGCCAGATCTATATTTCTTCCGATATAAATTTCACAGTGCCTTGAAAACTGATAGAAACAGATGGATGCCGTTTTTTTAAATGTCATATGTCATTTCTTACTAGGAGATAAATCAACGTGAAAGTTTTTAATATGAATGGTTCCTTTAATTGAAGTAGATAGTGGTTGAAAAGGTTAAGAATTGATGCCAGTTGTGTTAGCAGTGGCTACATTTGAATAATTCATTATATGGATCTGCATCTTTTACTATCTATATTTTGTATTCGGACTCTTACAACCCCTTCAATAATAAAGAATTGTATTGCACTTTAGATTTATGAAGAACAGTTTGTGAAGAAAGTATTTAAGATGCTTTGTAGGATGGTTTTAATTAAAATGTTAGTTTAATTAGTCCTTCTTAAACAAAATTTTATAAAAATATATAAATCAATTCTGCCATTATGCCTTATCTCATGGTTAACTTATGCATAAATTATGCGTCTGGTAAAGTTGATACAGCAAATAAAATATTTACCACTTTTATTCATGAACAATTCATGAATAAATTCAATAATAATTGCCCTTGTATTTCTTTGAATTTATATGTGAATGTTAAATTTAAAATTCCTATTTTATTCAAGTTGAAAGTCATCTGAAGCGAAAACAGACAAAGGGTAACTTTGAAGTTTTGTTAACAAGAACTACATGTTCCAATATAGAGATATATGTATATAGAAGGTATACATACATATGTAGTTGCATTATGCCTTGACTATACATATAATAGTAGTAAGAATAGTATATACTATGGGCAACTATAATAAGGAGTAGAATCGCCCTAACAGAAGTCAAAATATTTACGGGTCAGAAAATTTGTTATCCACTGGGTGGACCCGGGTTCCTATATCGACTTGTCGGATCATTGACGTGTTTTGTTCGGTTCAAACCATACTACTAATAATTATGGTTATTATTATTATGATCATATTGTATATTCCAGAGCCGTAGTTATAGCCTTGGTTGTACTAGCACTGGCATCAAACCGTGAACATTCATGCTTATTTTTATGAATAGTGACTAGTTAGTGAAGAAATCAAAAATGATAAAAACAATTTTGGACGTGAGATACTAAAATGATATTTTAGTTGTTATATATACAATATATTATAACCAAATAAAACGATGTGCAAATTTAATATCCAAGGGCAACTATAAATTGTCAATAAAATTGTGGCGTCAACATACTCTCAAGTAAATATATCTCATCAGTGTCATCTTCTTTCATCTCTTTCCCATTTTATTTTATTTTGTGTTATCTATCGGCAGAACTTTTCAAGAACTATTTGAAACCTAATAACTTTGGAAATTTCCGTATGGGTCATTTTCTTTTCGATGTTTCGAAACGAAAAGTTTCTTTATTTCGTCGTAAAAATTTAGCACTGCTCTCCCTTGGAAAACACAAAAAAAGTAAATCAAAATGAAAAAGAAAGACATGCCCAAAAGTTTGTAATAATTTTTTGCAGTCCATGTGTAGCAACTAACAACAAACTATAAAATATTCGGGATGTTTTATGTTGCTTTCACCCCCTGTCTCTCAGTTTAACTGTCCCTATATTTGTCTTTGCCCAATTTGCAAACAATGCTTCACTAGATCTAGTAAAAAAAAGAAAATTATTTATTTCCTTTATTTTTAAAATTAATCAAATGAATTTAAAAATTTTTCTATTTAAAAAAAAATCCACATTTTTCACAGCAAAAAGAAATGAAACATATATTCATATACATTTTGAAGAAAATCTTGGATCATTGTTTATTGCAGAAAAATTGAATTACATATTCCTATTTTTCATGGAAAATTTTAATATTATTTTGCTCTTCTCTTTTCTTCTCTTTCGTCTTTTACATGAAAACAATTTAAGTTTAACATCGTGTATATTTTTTTTCTTCATCTGCTGTTGTTGTTACTATACACGACAGCACTCTCCTTTTGCTTGTGTCTACTCGCTAGCTTTAACAAAATTTTCTTTATTATTTTTAACTGGTTTTATAACTTATTTTGTTTTTTTTCTCTCCCAACTCAAACTTCACAGACTGCCTATACCAATACAATCATTAATCTTGCTAGAAAGAAATTGTCTGGAAGAGCTACGTTGTAATCGTTTTAATTTACAAACTTCAGTATGTTTTGATACTTCTTTGACTACAGAAACCCACCACATGTGTCATGTCACGTATTGTTTGTAGTAAAAATCGTTTTAAAAATTGAATATTTTCCAATCAATTTACATATATCTCGCTTTTTGCTTCTTTGCTTTTAAAATATCTGCTTACGTTTGTATATGTAATTACTCCCCTAAATGACAAAGTGAGTTTCCGCTTTCCATCTCCTCTTCACTCCTCTTTCAACTCCTTTTGCACGACTTTTTAAGGAAAAGTCGTGCAAAATTTTCCAATTAGATGACTAACTCTTCATGGGATAAGTGTAATGATAAAATTAATGTTATGGTTAACGGGATTAAACTTTAAAATATAGAATTTATCACGCAGGTATGGTAAATTTGACACTTGGGTGTTATTAAAAACGAAATTGATTAGAATCATTTATGGAATAGCTATGTAACAATGTGGAGTGACAGTTTTTAAAAAGAATTCGTAAATATAGGGAAAATGTTTTTTTTTTTCGACAGACAAAACACTCAAAACTTCGAAAAAAGTCGAAAGTTATTTTATAGATTTTGAAGAAAACATCCTTTTTCTTAAAATGGGACAACGAAAAATTATTAAATGGATAATTATGGTTATCGCTACGAAAAAGTCATGATACTAGGTAAGAGTATTAAAATTATGAAAATATGTCGCAGTGACATAAAATATTTTCTACCGTTTTCAATTTTCTTCTCTCAAGACGTTCTAAATACTTAATTTCATAAACATTTAGTAAAAAAGCACACAACCGTGCAAGAACATTAAAGAAGAAAATTAAAAGCTTATAGTTGCTGCTTCGTTGTTGTGGTTATTATCGTAACACAGAGTATCTATAAATTAAAGAATGGAACTTTTTTATTACTGATCCCGAAGCTTTTTATTTATTATGGAAATTATGCTCATGGCGAAAGTCTCTTATTTTCCTGTTTTCATTACTATCTATAATACCAAATTTAAATACTACCCATACTATACTCTGACAATATTTCTAGTACAAAAGCCTCACCTTTCTTGTACTTAATGCTCCGAAATAAATCATTATCTTCAAGATTAAATTGTATGGAATCAATAGACAATGTTTAATTTAACAATATATAGAAAATACATACCAGTAGCAGAGAGAATTCCCCAGAATCTCGTAAAATAAACGAGACAACCAAGTAAAATATTATACAATTCATTAAAGCTCAAACATCTTCCGGTTTCGGATTGTAATGATGGTGATGTTACGGATATTTGTGCAGGTCTTATAGCTGACGAACTACTTTCCACGTTGTTCAGTCCAGGAGTAGTACTGGAAAGATACATTCTCCTACTGATTAGCAATAGGTACAACTGCAACAATTAATATTGTATACTGACGCATTGTGATTGGAAAACGAAATTTTCCTAATCATAGATATAGGAAGGTTGTGTTTCTGAAACAGACAATTTTTTAACAGTTTTGTTTACATAATGAAACTTAACTTGCATAGTGAACACATTTTATTTGTTCTTATTTTTCTGTAATTTTCCTTGATGCTCTGGAGAGTTATATATGGAAGCGAAGCCGAGAATGCCTGGCAGACATTCTATTATTAAACTTTTGAC
Organism: Platypus cylindrus; assembly: GCA_949748235.1. NCBI lineage: Eukaryota > Metazoa > Arthropoda > Insecta > Coleoptera > Curculionidae > Platypus > Platypus cylindrus. Next base: position 48,288,267 of record OX456488.1, on the reverse strand, counting down.
AACGACGTGATTTGATTTTTTTCTGATCTTTTTCAAGTTTTATAAAAAAACAAGTTGCAAATAACTTTAAACTTTTTACAAAAGTTGAACACGTGGCAAAAATGTTTTAGATATAAAAGTTTAAAATTATATACGATAAATACTTTTTTCATAAGCTGTTAATGCCCCTTTACCAGAGAGCAATCTCTGCACTAGCGCATGTGAACATGGGTAACAACCATATTGTATACATTAGAAGAATTATTTATATAGTTTGAGTATGAAAGAGCAATTCGATTAACAATACTTGTAAATAATCCAATAACAACGAAAAGACGAAAATTATACGCATTAAAGCATTTACAGTTAAACTAAGTGTTTTAATACTAGCCGCCAAAAATGCCAAAAACAAAGATATACATATATCTATATACATCATGTTTTATCTGACATAAAACATGAGAGAGGAAAACTCAAAAGCACATTAAAGTTGTTTTGTTTCGATGAAAAAAGGTTATCTCGGAATTGCTCGTCTCAATTTCATTGAAATGTAATGCCAACGAAAAATTGTTTTTGATCAGCTCTTGGATCTCATTAATTATTAACGAAGGAAAATATTATACTACAATAGTTATCCTAACAGTAGCAAATTAATACAAAGTAAAACAAGCCATTAATAAGAGATTACCTATTTCGTTTAAAATGTCAGTAAAAATTTAACTTTTTAACTACACCGTCCCCATGCAATATTTGAGACATTAGACAACAAAAACATTAATTGACGAAAACGTTTTTCCAGCTACCGTGCGATTTTGCCATAAATTATTATGTACCGGCTCCGGCTTCGGTTGCAACCGTCGTCACACTGAAATAATACAGCAAGCAAATACAACAGCACAGCATCCCCGACTGGATCGTGTTGCGGCATAATGGATTTTCCAAGATCACTAAAGTAGTAGAGATAGTATATATGGTAGAGCAAAAGAGAAAGAGCGAAAAGGAGAAGCATGAGTAAAAGCGACAAAAAAATAAAATAGGAACGAAAGGAAAAAAATTCACAAGTTATCTGAGGCGTTTATCAACCGAAAACTAAAGAATAAAAACAAAAAATTTTTAGTGAATTTGAGGTTTTCTTTTTTGAATTGGTTGCTTTTTTATTTGTATTTTATTATATACATAAACTTACATACAACATAAATTCAATTGATGCCAATATTAATTGAATTTACTTTTTGATTTCCTATATTCTCATATCGTAGTGCTTAAATAATTGACACCATTTTAACTTTTTGTTTTAGCGATTAACATAAGGAAATATTAGAAGGTTTTTACCCACTATTTTATGATTTCAATAAGATTGGCGTTATTCTGGGCATGCGCAGTATTCTAATTTAAATCTTTTATGATTATTAACGATAACGGTTTACGCTAAGAAATAGATAACAGAATAAATCAATTAAATAAATAATTTTTCTAGTGCTTATTTTATTTGACATACGACGAACTGTCGTTATACCAGTGTATAGAAATATATTATTTGTATTTCAGGCTCTAAAAACTTTATTTTCGTAGTTATGGTACTTATGCTATGGGTCTTTATTACGAATGACGATAACACTAGCAAAAATTAATGTTATTTTGGACAGTTTAAAACTTATCTATTGTATTATGTATTATCTTTATACAGTGTGGTCGATTACTAATGTCCACTTCTATTTCGGACTTGGTAATTTATTAGATTGATATGATATCAGCCTTATCTTTTATGGTTGCTCAAATGGCATTATTTTAACTACCGTCTGTACTCATACCAGAGTTTTTAAAAATAGAGTTTTCCAATCTACTTTATTGTTTTTAAATGGAATGTGCTACTTTTTACCGAGTACGGTAAATGGTAATTACTTAAAATCATATTTGGAAACCGTACATCAAAATTCCAAATCGTTTCGGAAAAAGGCACTTCAAAGTTTACTGAAACTGGATTTTTTTTATCGAGAATAGCGCTACAAATTATTCGGATCCCATCTCTGTTATTTATTGTTTACTGAATCATTCACTATTGGTGGCATGCCAATGTTGTAGGGGATGGCATTGCCGTCATACGAATGACAGTCGTCATATTTCAATACTTTTGTTAATTAAAATTATTACAAACCAACTATGTTCCATTCCTGAATAGTAGTGATGAGCTCTGAGTAATAGCACTACGTTTTTTTCAATAAAGTTCTCATCAAATTTAAGAAAAATGCCGAGTGTCCTATTTCCAAAATGGCTTTGAATTTTGATATGTGGTTTCCGAAGCTAATTTGAAGTATTTACGCCTACAGCACTGGATAATAAAATGTATTAAATTCCCTTTTATAAAAATGAAAAGGATTGGAAAACTCCCTTTAAAACAAAACTTGGATCTTAATTCCTATTTGGCAAAATGAGACCCTCGAGCAACCATAAAAGACATGACAGCCGTCATGTTAATCTGAAGACGGTCCAAGTCCAAAATTGAGATAGATACCAGTAATCGACCACTTTGTATATAAAATAATTTTCCGTTGCTTACAGACAAGCGACTAGGGATACGCCAGTTGCAACCTGAAGACGGGCACTAGAAGATCAGTAGTTATTTCCGATTTTTCAGGAAAAACTTCAGACAGTTATATGTAATCTGTGGTAATTTTATGGTTTATGATTGATTTAAATAAAATCAGTTTCTTTAGTATAATTTTGTAATTTTAAATATTGCAACATTTCATATTTCTAAAGTTATTTTTTTTCATAATATTAAAAGCTATGGAAGACCACTTGTGTAATGCATCTGTAACAACATTTAATTGTTATGGAAAACCAAAGAAATATGTTCGACATTTTCACCCAAATTATTTAAACTTGTTAGCTCCAAAAAAAGGAAGTTTGCAGACAAAATATTATATGTGACTTCTGTAATAGGCAATTTATTGACATAAATGCTTTTTTCTAATTAGGGCCGAAAAATGCACTTTTCGGTCCCGGAGAGAGAGACAGATGATAGAGAAGATCGTTACAATAAAATTTTTAGATGTGAATAGGAATCGAACCTATAAACTTTTATGGGGGTATAAAGACCTTACCACTGCAACACAAAGCCAACCGACATCCATTATGTCGGATTGAGTATATAAATTGAATGTAGGGTTGTGCCGAACAATAATCTGTATTTTTAATATAAAATATAAAATCGTCCGAGATCTTTAACAAGATGTTATTTGAAAGGATTATAAAGGTGAAAATTTTTTCTATAAATGTTATAATATGAATTAAATCTAAATTAAAATATTTAGCCATATGCAAATGGCTATAAAATCAGCTTTTATAAAATTATTATAAAATGTGATAAAGTCAATTAAATTTAGCCTATTAATTAAGGGAACGACATCATATGTATTGATGAATATCATGTTAACCAAATCAGATTCTAATAAGAATATAGTCTTTTCCTGTCTAGTAATTTGAATCATTTTTAATTCCTCATTATTATTACTTGTTATGATTATATTCTTACAACAAATAAAACGTAGATAGTCTAATTCCATTGTACTAATATATATATGACGAATCCAATACATATTTAAAATCAGTGTTTGCCATTAAAATTCTTCCAATTTGAGGGTATTATTTAACTTTATAAAAGGTCTAATGTTTAGTCGAACATCAATTATTCTTTATTGTATTTAATGGTAATAAAGGTTTTGCTTCATGACTAACCGATGTTTATCAATTTGAACAGCACTTAAAAAACATTTCTCTTAAGGAATTTTAGAATGCGTGGAATGATAATCTGCACGAGGTTTTTCAGCTCGTGGAAAATTATAAAAATTTGGTATTTGTAATTGTTAATTACTGATTGCTATTTCTAGCTAGTAGGCAAGCAATTTTAGAATAGACGAGAATTTATTATTCTGCTATAAAATTAACTAAAATTTCGTACTGATGGTTTTGATCCAGAATTTGATACTGGATGCTTCATTATATTAGTATTACATTTTTATATAATCAATATATTATATCCATCATCTAACAGTCGCTATCAAAGCGTCTATTACTCAAGTTTACTTGCATTCAGAGAAGGAGTAAAAATGAAAACTTCTGTTTGAGTTGGGTGATTCAGTAATCGACCCGCTAAAATACCTGAATACAAAATGTGGGTATTATACCTATAGTTCTCATGTTATATATGTATATAATGTATAAAAATATAAAATCAGACCGATTTTCTTTTAAAGATTTGAAGGATTTCTTATTAACGGGACTATGATTTTTGTGGTGGTGGTGGTACCTGCATCAGGTATTAATGCCGTATGCTCATAGTAATGTTATAGTATTCTACTACAAAGAATTAAATTTCTGGTTGATTGTAATATTATAAAGTTAATAGTATTGTTTTCAATTTTATAAGTGTGCATATAGTGATCATGGAAAGTGCAATTAATTTAAGCAGTGATAAAGTAAATATACTTGGAAAAGCTGTACCATTGTTACAAGAAAGTTCCAGTCTAGAAAGGAGCACATGGATCAGGAAAATCAACAAAAGTATCCGAGACATCATGAAAATCATGCGCAAGAAGCAACCAGTAAGTGTTTCTTCACTTAATCTCTACTATCTATCACTAAATCTTCACTTAAGAAGATTTCGTCTTACATTAAACAATAATAATTGCCAAACTCACACTGGTGGTAATTTGCGAGCTTCTAAGAAAAGTGATAGAATAATTTGGGACGATCTAAAATCTGCATTCAACAACCGTATCCGAACAGGCATCATTTACAACATAAGACATACAGATGCCACTGAATTTTTAAAAGATTCATTTGAACTTTTTAAGAGACGTGTAAATAATATAGTAAAGTCAATGAATGTACTTAAAATAAACACCTGTTTATGCGCTCAATATATCACCATCAAAAAAAATATAGAAATTTAGGACTTTAAATATTTTCATACCAGAAACGAAAAAATTGATACTGGTACGGTTTCAAAATAACGTCATTGACCAAATATTACATAAAATGTGTGAATTTCAAGAACGTGATAGTGGTTGAGCCCTGAAGGCAATAATTAATTTACAAATTAATATAAATAAATATGAATTCGGTCTTGCTGCTTCATCCTATATTAAATTACCTAAAGAAATTTCTAATAAAAAGGCGTGTCTTAATATAAAAAATTATGATAATTCATGTTTGTATTGGAGCGTTATTGCAGGACTTTATCCTGCTACTAATCATTCAGATAGAATTTCATCGTATCCACATTATTTAAATGTATCAAAAACAGATGGCTTACAATTACCAATTTCAATAGGTCAAATAAGTATATTTGAAAAATTTAATAACATTTCAGTAAATTTTTATGCGTTAGAGTTACATGAAAACACTGAAAAACAAAAAAATTATATAACAGTACCTTGCAGAATAACGGACACCAAATTAGAAAAACATGTGAATTTATTGTACATACAAAACAAATATTATCCTAAAATAAATGATTACTCTCCGTTACCCGATGGTAACACGGAAGATGAGAAGCTTAAGTATCACTATGGTCTTATAAAAAATATGTCTAGGCTCATATCAAAACAGATTAATAAACGTAAAATTTTTGTTTGCTATAGGTGCCTTAATTATTTTCTAACTCAGGAACAACTAAACAATCATCTCATATTATGTGAACAATTGAAATTCTGTAAAATATCTTTTCTAAGTTATGATTACGTAGAGTTCAAAAATATTGTATATAAGCAAAAAGCACCTTCCCTAATTTATGATTTTGAATGTGTCCTAGAGAAAATGAATATTTCACGCAATAAAAGTCAAATTTGTTATCAACAGCATACCCCATTGAATGTAGGCTATTATGTAAAATATGCTTATGATCAAGCACTTTGCTACTACGACTTTTATCGAGGAGAAAATTGTGTAGCATGGATAGTAAATCAGTTAGGGTTATTAACAAACAAGATTGAACAAAAGATTAAATCATCTGTGTCTATGTCTAGTGGACTAGATATCGAAGCAGGAAAAGATTGTCACCTTTGTGAGAAAACGTTTTTAATTAATGATAAAATTGCCAAAGATAAAAATCATTATAATGACCATATACGTCGTCTAGCTCATGCAGCCTGTAACTTAAATTTGAAAAATTATTTGTAGTACCAATAATTTGCCATACCCTTTCAAATTATGATAGTCATTTCCTAGTTAAAGAAATACGTAAAAAGGGAACCATTTCTTTATTACCAATAAATAAAGAAAAATACTTTTCATTTACTCAGCATTATCCTAATAGTTCTGTTCGATATTGTTTCATAGATTCTTACAGATTTTTAAACACTTCACTGTCTGAATTAGTATCCACCCTACAAATAACTGAATTAAATATTCTGAAACATGAATTCCGTAATTTAGATGCGGAATCTTTTAAACTTCTATCTAGGAAAAGTGTTTTTTGCTATGATTATGTAGATAATTTAAGTAAACTGAATGAAACGGAACTATCAGCTAAAGAATTATTTTATAAAAAGTTGATTAAATCACATATAAGTGAGACCGATTTTGATCATGCAAAAGTAATTTGGAAAAGATTCATTATTACTAATTTAGGCGAATATAGCGACTTATACTTGAAAACAGATGTTCTCTTGCTGGCTGATGTATTTGAAAACTTTAGAAGTAAGTGTATAAATATTTATGGTTTAGAGCCGACTTTCTACCATACGCTACCTGGGTATGCTTGGGATTTCATGTTGAAAATAACAAAGTGTAAACTTAGGCTTTTCAAAGACATAGATCAACTTTTATTTATAGAAAAAGGTCTAAGAGGAGGTATTTCTATGTGTTCTAATAGATACTCCGAGGCAAACAACAAGTATATGACGAATTTTGACATTACAAAGCCATTTGTAATGTTTTGACATTACAAACATAAAGATCTGCCGTTCTGTGCAGATCATGAACGACCACCAGGTTCTAAATCTGTTAGATTACTGAATACAGTTACTAATAAAAAATATTATATTATACATTACCGAAATTTAAAACAAGCCTTGCAGAACGGTCTGGTCTTGACTAAAATTCATAAAATATTACAATTCAGACAAGCACCATGGCTCCAACCATATATAGATTTAAATACTAAATACCAAAAACAAGCTAAAACAGATTTTGAGAAAAATTTGTTCAAATTAATGAACAATTCCGTATTCGGAAAAACAATGGAAAACATTAGGAAACATCGGATTATCAAGATCGTGCGAAAATGGGAAGGCCGTTATGGTGCTAAAAATCTAATATCGAGCCCATTATTCCATAGCCATGAAATATTTGATGAAAGTTTAGTTGCTATAGAGCTAAACAAATCTCATATAGTGTTTAACAAACCGGTTTATATAGGAATGTGTATTCTAGACATATCTAAAACTCTTATGTATGACTTTCATTATAATTTTATATTAAAAGAGATTTCACCAACTGAAAATTGCAAATTAATGTACATGGATACAGACAGCTTCATAGATGAAATCATATCTGATGATGCATATTTAGATATTATTAAAAGGCATATACAAAAATTCGATACAAGTAACTATGCTGTAGATAATCAATATGGCATACCATTAAAAAACAGAAAAGTTTTAGATCTGTTTAAGGATGAAGCAGTTGGCTATATTATTACCAATTTCATAGGATTAAGATCAAAAATGTACACTGATAAAATAGATTGTTTGAATAAATGTATAAGAAAGATTAAGCGGGTGAAATACAGCATAGTAAAAAATGAAATAGATTATAATGATTATTATGAATGTTTAATGCTATCTAAAGAAAAAGTTATAAAGCAGCATTCCATAGTTCTTATAACCATAATTTATTTAGTGTAGAGGAAATTAAACTAGCTCTTAATTCATTTGATGATAGACGTTATTTGATTGAAAATAGTACAGACACGCTTCTTTGGGGTCACTATAAAATTCAATCTAATTAACGACAATAGTAATGATATGTATATAATTTGTATCTCAAATGTATGGTAGAATTACTAAACATTTATAAATTTATTCATTTGCAGTATAATACTTTGAAATAGATAATTAGAAATATATTTTAGAAATAGGTATATAATATGTATGTATGGACTTTCTCATTTTTTATGTTTAAAATTACTTATGTGTAAAATTACTTTTACTTAAACCTTGTGTGTTTTAAATAAATGAGAATTACGATTTGTCTGTGTCGTTTGTTATACTTAACATCACTATACAATGTATGCTACCAACTAAGCTGACCCTTTTCAAGTTCAAACAAGTTCAGATCTGTTGATTGACGAACTTTTACCAATAAATTTAAAAGCACACTTTAAAAATAATGTTGTTGTTACTGCTGCCACACAATAGAGTATCGACAAGATTGGATCGAGTTTCTGTATTGATGAAACAGATGAAATAAATATTGGGGCGAGGAATCTGTCCAAACTCTCCTACTCACTATCTTTAAGCTCAGCGTTTTTGTTTATAATTCGAATTCTGTATTTTGTTGAATTATTTGGAATGGCTGTAAACAAAACTGAGTCTGTAGCTTTTTCAATCTTCCTCCAATGGCCTCCAATTAGAAGGCCAACTATCATTAGTTGAATTGAAACAAATATAAACTTGTTCCGCATTTCTCGGATTAATTACATATATTACATTATTAAAAATTGTAACTAAAAAAAGGAAAGTAAATCCAATCATGATCATCCGATTTGGATTACTTGAATAACTTGAAAATCAACTGTTTCGTATATATATATTTATTTTTATTGAGGCAAAAACTTTTACATCCAACTACTAAGTATAAAACAATTTCTTAAACTACACATATACAACTTATGTTTTAGATGTTCCATACATTTCGGAACATTATGATTAAATTTAGATACACAATTAGAATTACTTAAAGATTCAACATTTATAATTTTGGGTAGAAGTGATGTTGATGATGATCCGATTCTATTAGATTCACTGAATAATGTTTGTAAATAGTCTTTCTTTTGATGACCTTTAACATACACTATATCAAATCCATATAATTTCTTTATTATTAAATGTATATCATTGTATCTTATATGTCCTGATTCATACAATAGTCCATGAATATCATCAATTGCATAATTTACATCTTTCTTTTCAGAAATGGTTAATGTTGAGTAAGGTTTAGGCTCTTGAAATACATAATGTCTATACTGCGATCCATGCATAACAGTTATTTCTTTAACATGGAATGCTCGTTCACCTTCATAATTATTTAAGACAAAGCATTGCCTGTCAACAATAGCAATTTTCATGGCTAATTAATTTTTCTAACTATTTCACTGAGATGTAAATATTCAATCACACACTGGTGAATAATGATACAGTATGCTTTAGTGTCGGAAGCAAAACCTTGATGTGACTCTATTTCGAGCTTAACGTCAACTGTTGAAGATTTTATAGACTCATCTCTTTTTGAACAATCAATTACAAACAACGCATGTGTAAAAAAATTATCATAGCTTAACAAGACTTGTTTGCGTTCTAACAGAGATTGATTCATATAATTTTGATAAAAATCTGAATAATTACAGTATATATCTGCATAGTGATTTGAAGCAAAATTTATATTTGACCTTTCAAATGGATAATAGTCTCCATTTAAAAGCAGCCTAATGCTAGAAATATTACTATGATCAAATAAAGTATTATCACTAGTTATCTGATCTTTTCGGTTTTGCTGAAAAGCAACAATGACATACCGAGGACATTCTACATTAGTGGTAGTTTTCACATTCCATATCTCTATCTATAGATCACATATTCAGAGAAGGTAATTCATGATATTTTCCATATTCTCCATTTTCTGAATGGAATTAAAATTGGTCGATCATGCTTGATCGATTTTAATAATTCCATTTTTATATAATCATTGGGCGTTATATGCTTTACTTTCAATTCAATATTGTCAATTAGAATTTCTCCTATTGTTGTATTGTCACCAGTTAACATAGCATTGTTATCATTGCTATGAGAACGTACTAAATGCAAAGTATGTTTTCCACATATCATTGTTTTATAATCGCTGAATACACCAAATAAATGAAATAGTGGTATTCGCGTAAAGAATTCCTCTTTGGCACATGTTGATAATCTATTTGGGAATTTCCAACTTCCTATAATTAAATGTTTTGCATCTTCTTCAGTATAACATAAGTATCCACGAATAAGACTAACAATTCCCGGATATTTAACATGCTCCACTTCTACACCATTCAATTCATACGTTACTGAATCAAATAAAAATGGTCCTGCATTATTAACTAGGCACACAGTTAAATCTCCTTTTGTCTTTTTCAGTTTTCCTTTAATTACCAAAGCAGATTCGGCCATTAATAGCCAAACATCATTTCTATTTATTGTTATTTCAATTACATCACTATTAGAAAATGACTTAATATAGGGAAGATATGTTCGATATTCCATATGTGTTATAGAATCATCATTCAATGGAGATTTATACAGGTTTAAAATTTGATCTGACGGCATATCCAATCGATTTAAAAAAAGTTGTGTTTAACTTTGACAATTTACCCCCCAACTTTCTAGCTGAACGGCGTTTTTTAACTGAATGCATTTGCTTGTTAATACGCCTTTTATACGATTTATTAACATTCTTATTACTATCATTATTAATTATTAAAACCATCTTTTTTTAATTCTAACCGAACGATAATTTCTTCCCTTCGAAAATTCACAAGATTAAAATGCTGATCTAGTATTTTTAGTGAAATGGTAGATATCTTTTTTCTTACTACTGGTAAATAAACCAAGTTTCGTGGAATTTCGTCTATAGAAAATCCAGGATTGGACGTGATGGGAAATTCGTATAACGTATGTGACGATTTGTTGTTATAGTATGCACCACTTATTATATTACTATCCACGTGAATCGTTCGGACTTTTACAATATTTACAGTATGATCAGATGAATGAACTATTCCAACGTGCAATGTCTTTCGTGAGAATCCTAATAGTTCTGCTAGCGAATTTTCTGTATTAAAGTCTATATCAAAATCACGATGAAAAATTTCACAATTTATAGTATTATTATTTGGTTTTAGGAAAAAATATCTTCTTCTTTTTCATTTCCATCCAACTTGAAATGTATCAATTTCCTCTTTAGATAATTATTAATATCTGTAACCTCATATACTCCAGCAGGTAGATTAATTGAATTGACTTACTTTTATCTATATAGTGAAATTTAGTATTTTCTTCAACGTGCGGTATAGTGTTGTACGAAAAGAAACCAATCAACGCCAATCCATAATGAAAATTTGAATCTAGCTGTTTGGGATTGCTAAAATCTATGGAAAGTGTTGATTTACGATCCTGTAATGTGAATATTATAGACATAACTAACACTAGACTGTACTATGGCTTGCTATTATATAGAAACTCAATACATAAATGACCACAATTATTAGAATTAAATTTTTGGAATCGGCTTCTATTGTAGATTATATTACTTGATTCACCCAAACATTTTATAAGTTCTATTGGTGGTTTCAAATTACCGAAACTATCGAAATAATTGATAGTATTACCTTGCTTCTTATACGCCACCCAATGAGTGCCTATATTGGCCTTCAAATCTAAATTAACAATACCACTTTCTTTATAACGTATATATTTGGGTAATGTATCACGCATAAAGACACCTCTAAAATATGGCAATTTCAGTTTATTTATACAATTTAATATTTCATAATCATAAAGAGCTCTGTCCGGTAGATTCATTGATTTTTTTTTTTAGTATAATCCATATCCTCTAGAATTTTTACGTAAAAACAATCCTGAAAATTTCTTGCCAATTTCAACATTGTTGCCATAATTCCCATTTACTTTCTTTTTTATACCTATTATATTTTTAGCTACAGTAGACGCTCCTACAGCTAGAGCACCCATTGCTCCCAAGGCAGATAAAATAGGCAACATTGCTAAAAATCCTCCAGATTTATGCTCAAATGGAATAACACGTGGCAAACGGATATTTTTTCGGCCTCCTGCTTTTTTAATAGCCAATCGGGCTGCTTTTATTCCTTCTAAGCTTGATTTTCGTAAATTTTTATGATTCTTATATTTTCTTAACGCTTTCGATGTAGGATCGATAACGTGTATTTTGAATGAAAGCCCCATTCCCATTTTTCTTTTAGCTTTCATTGTATTTACAACTAACCAAGATGCTGCTTTTTCACCAAAACTGGAATCTTTTGATTTCAGTCGTTCCCAAGCACGATCTTCTAATTCTTTGTCCGCCTTAAGTTCTATCAGATAATGCAGAACTTGAGTTGTATGCGAGGTCGTGCTGCTTGCAAGCTGCATCTAATGGGTTGATTCCAGGATCACCACGTGCCAGCTGCTTCTGGATTAGCGTGCCAGGTCCGCACCACTGATAATGTGGAGATGGGCCTCAAAGGGGAGCTTATCAATTAACGAATTTACTATACCCGCACCTTTGTAGTGAATAGGTTTCATATTACTAAACTGTATAAACAAAATGAATTCATATATATAGCCAATTCGTTTTCATCGCCATAATAGTTACAAAACTACCTTTAGTAAGGCAAGATCTTAAACTTGCCATCGAGAATTTGGACTTTGATGATTCGACATCTAAAACATATATACACAGTGAATTACTACCAAATTATTTTCGCGGAATTTTCTGTGGTCCGAGCGGGTGCAGCAATATAAATTCACTCTTAGCTTTGTTATTTGGCCAAAATGGATTAAAATTTGCTAATATCTATCTTTATTCAAAATCTCTTTATCAGCCTAAGTATAAATTATTGGAAAATGTATTGCAGCAAGTTAAAGAAATAAAATATTTCCCATATAAAGATAATGAATTAGTTATTGATCCTGATGAAGCTAAAGAAAACTCTGTACTTATATTCGACGATGTTTCATGTGATAAGCAGGATAAAATTAGGACATATTTTTCAATGGGACGACACAAATCCATAAACGTGGCATATTTATGTTAAACTTATTCCAAAATTTCTAAACAATTAATAAGAGACAATTGCAATGTGAATGTACTTTTTAAACAAGATGATATTAATTGAAAAGATATTTTTGATGAACACGTCACATCAGATATACCGTACAATTATTTTAAAAACATGTGTCAACAATGTTGGAATAGTAATAAATTTAAATCATTAGTAATTGTAAAAGAATTCGAACTAAATAATGGTCGATATCGATGTGGCTTTGATGTATATATAAAGATTCATGAATAGTTTTATTTTCAAAAAAAAAACAGTTCTTTTTATAATCATGAAGCTTCTAGATTAGTCGGAAAGTTCCCGCGAAAGACAAATTTTAGAATTAGCTAATGATGTCCGAAAAAAATATTTAGCCTTAAAATTGGGACGTTCTAATGAAGATGATACATTGAACCGAATTTTTACACCTGTTACTGATTAGTTAAAAAAATTAACAGCAGACAATGTGGTTGTTAAAAATAAAACGTCTGAAATAAATGGCAACGAAATGAACAATGTAAAGAAAATTGAAAAAAAAAGAGATATCTGAAGTAGATTAAATTGACAAGATAAATGAAGAAGTAGAAGAGGAGCACGAGGAGGAAGAAGAAATGGAACAAGAAGACGAGCTGGATGAGGAGGATGATGAAGTAGATGAAAGCGACGATACTATTACTAATGTAGATACACCGCAATTAGATAAATATCCACAAGTTTCTCAAGTACCTATAAAGGACTATTTTCAGCATTCTCCTAATATTGACATTACTCATTCTCCAAGATATAACGCTATCACTAATACATGGACCTTGGGTCCTAATAAAATTGAATTTGATAAAACTACTGGCAATATAATAATAGGTAGAGAACTATATACAGGTAGCAAGGGACTTTATAATTTATTATTTTATAAAGATCCTAAAAATTATACTAGTAAAGGCCTCGAGGAATTTGATCGCATATTAGATGACACTAATCTATACAGAAAGGGTTACTCTTCTCAAGGCAGAATAGTTGCAGTCCGGAATCAGAAATATCGACGTATTATTCGTCCATTGTTGATAAAGCAAGGCGGAAACTATAATATGGTCTATAATTCCAAGCCAATAGAATATGTTTATTGGGATGATGTTAATGAACTAGGCGATAGATTACGATTGCTATTCGCATCACAACGAGCAGGTAATTCTTCTCATAGTAATGAGATTGCGTCAATTATTGAAGAATTAAAAGAAGCAAAAGTTACATATTAATATATTTCCATGCATAAGTATTATTATTTAGTTAAACAACGGCGATGAGTATAGATAAGTTTGGACGTTCGTCCGATAAATATTCACATTATCAGATTTCTTTCTCGCCTACTTCCTCATCATTATTTTCATTCACATATAATGGTGATTAGATATTGGAGGTTAAAAATATGTAACGTTAATTTACCCACTCAAGATGATGACGTTGCTAATAAAAGATATGTGGATGGTTCATGTGGACCAATAATGAATTTGTATTTAATCCTACAGCAAGATGTGGCTAAAAGTGAAGAAAATGATAGACAGCGATTAATAGATATATCTAATAGAATTAATGATTTAATCAATACTTTTGAGACAAAAATTATAGAATTATCGGCATTATTTGATAGCAGTAGAGCTAAATCTAATAACACGATTGAAGATACAATTAAAACATTAGATAAGGTTCAGATGGATGTATTTCATAATCGCGACAAGATAGAAAATCTTAATTATTCCAAAGCTGATAAACAACCAGGAACAACACGTCTAGACTGAAGGTAGTTTGCTAAGATTCTAGACACCTGTTTAATATTTAAAGTGATAAAGCACTAAATGGCATCGAATAGAAAAAATTAAGTAGTTAATGAACTACATAAACCAATAAGATGGAATTTTCAGAGGAGACATACAATTATTAAAGGGTTAGACGATTTATGGCAGATTATGCTCAAATGGATACATATGCAAAAGGAAATAACCAGTTTAAATATTTTCTGCTTGTTATTGATTGTTTTTCTAGATATATTTGGGTCAAATCGATAAAAAATAAATCTGATGATTCAGTGGTGGAAACGGTTTTTAAAATATTAACTACCTCAAAGCGTAGCCCTAAAAATTTACAAACTGATCAAAGCGAAGAATTCTGCAATCGTCATTTTCAAGATTTGCTTAAACAATACAAAATTTATTACTATATTCGCGAAGGAAAGCAGCCACTGCTGAACGAACAATTCGTACTATAAAAGAACCATTGATTAAATATTTCAGTTTAAATGGAACGCACAAGTGGATTTCAATTTTGCCAGTTATTGTCAAAAATCATAATAAAGCAAAACATAGTACAATTAAAATGAAGCCATGTGATGTTGTTGGTGAAACAATTGAGAAAAAATTGTTGGATACAATCTATAACCATACGAAAATCTTTCCAGGATCGAAATTAAATGTTGGCGATATGGTACGCATCAGTAAAGAAAAGCATGTTTTCGATAAAGGGTACACACCTAACTGGGCCACCGAACTATTTAAAATTATCAAAATCAATTACACCAATCCTGTGACGTATTTGTTGGAAGATTTAAATAAACAACCAATAAAGGGATCTTTCGATAGTTGTGAATTGCAGCAGACAAAGCAACCAGATATCCATTTAGTTGAGAAAGTGTTAAAGAAAATAGGCCACATGGCATATGTAAAATGGCTTGGTTTTGATAATTCTCATAATAGCTGGATTCATAAGACAAATATACTATGAAAAAAAATTAGTTGTTGAACAAAAATTGTATAAACATGACGCTTTCTGAAAATAAATGCGTTTTAAGTGTTGATCAAATTGATAAAGATCTGTTTGAACATGATATTAGTGAAAAAACTGAAGCAAAACTTTTATTATCAAATACAAGATTTTCTACAATAAGTGATAATATATTAATTGATGTTTGATTAAATGTGGCCATGGACTTTAGGCCTTTTATAAAGCTAAAGAATACTCTCGAACTGGAAGAATTTGAATATCAAACACTGATTTTAAATATGTATTAAATTCGTAATATATATTTTAGTACAATGGAATTAGACTATTTACGTTTATTTGTTGTAAGAATATAAACATAACAGGTAATAATAATGACGAATTAAAAATGATTTGATCATGTGGTTCCCTTAATTAATAGGCTAAATTTAATTGAATTTATCACATTTTGTAATAATTTTATAAAAGCTGATTTTATAGCCATTTGCATATGCTTAAATATTATTTAAATATTCCTATTCACATCTAAAAATTTTATTTAAAGATCTTCTCTATCATCTGTTTCTCCTCTGCTTTACTGCTGCAGTCACGAGGTGTGCTTACCACATTGAGAATAGGTGTAAGGACGCCTATTATGACTGCGCCCCGACGGCATCTTTATACATATCCATGTAGTAAACACGCAAAAAGCCTTCACCTTTTTTAGAATTCTTGACAATATCCGATGCTACCGACATCTATCCACACAACATCAAACTTCAAACATTACATCAAAAGATACCTTGGAAAACACATTGAAACTTGGCGTCACATTCCAAAAATGAATATGACATTTCATTGACAAAAAAATATGACACTGATAATTGACACATAAAATGCAAAAATATGACGATGACAATTGACACATACAGCGCCATCTAACATAAAAATTGAAAAATGAAAAATTGCACACAGCGCCATCTAGCGGACCACACATGAAACTCAATGACATTAAAATGGAGCCCGCGATTATGGCGCCCTCTGGTGACGGAATTTTAAACCCGTGGTCTAGTACTGATGTTGTATATCTACTCTAGCTCTAGTCAAAGCAGTGTCCTATCTACATCGTCGTCTAAAAGTAGGTATATCTAGTATAACGGATTTATGAAAGTCGAAACGGTCCTTATTTTAATAGCTTTATCGGGTCTATAGGAATCTCTTTTCTGAAACACATTCAATTTTATAGAATTGCTGTTTTATTATCAGGAAAGAAAAGCTGTAAAAAAGGAACCTACAAGAATAAATATCCAAAGCATTATGTATCCCTGAGAAACCACCAGATGGTGTTGATGGATTTTTTTTACGCTTAGAAGAAAGCTTCCTTATCGTGAGAGAGCCCACACAGTAATGTCTTTAATACAAATAGTTTTTGAGGCTGAGGACAAATTTGCACAAAGCGAATTGAATAGAATTTTAAAATGAGTATATATGATTATACTCATGAATAAATATGAATAAACAAAAATTTTTAATGAATAATAAATGTCTAGCTGCAGCATGTTACTTTAATGAATATTGGTTTATTTTCTATAAAATTTACTAATAATTAAATTAAATATAACAATATACTATACCCATGGTTAGCGTCTTCAAGGCCAATATAATAGTTAGTAAAACTCATCCAGTTAACTTAACATTATGATGTAGATCGACCATATTAGATATAAAAAAATATATCTATCTAATGGCGTTTTCAGCTGGCATTAGTAGTAGTGGTACCCGCAGCACTGCAATTTGCTTACCAGATATGCAGCAGAGCAACTATATCAATTATCAACACCAATGTTGTTGGAGCAGTAGCAGCCGCTAAGAAGTATAGCGATTCCTTCAAAAGATAGCAGCACCATAGTGAGAAAGTATACAAAAAATTAAAAAAGGGATTTCTTCTTATTTGTTTATTTATTATTAAAAATTATTTCTAGTTAAGATAATTAAAAATGACTTATATTTATTCTGTGGTTTCATAACTTCATTCAATCTAACCTAACATTAATATATTTGTAATGAAGACATCATTTAAAATTTTACGTTTAAATAATGCTATGTTTAGACAGCTAATAAATCAATGTAAAATAAATAAACTAATATTACATATTACTATAATATTAGTACACTAAGGGAGCGCATCCGCTTAGCGAGTTTACCAGTTAGCTAGTGCTCAATAAATCAAAAATTTTAAATAAATACCGCCTCCTAATACGCGGTCTTATTCTCTCTCACTTTGACTTAGTTGTTTCTCATATTCCTTTTTCTTTTTTCTAGGTGTTAGCTTTTTTTCGCTGTGCACTTGGTGCGGTTACTTTTTGTATGAAAAAATTATGTCAGTATACTAGAAAACTCGTAGACTCGTATGCTAGCAGCGAGCAAGCAAAGAGAGAAGTGTAGGACAAAGTAAATAAGGGGAAGCGAGACAGGAGGTTTTAAATAAACATCTACTAATCATACTGCCTAGAAATAAAAAGCAATAAATTCCAACAAAAAACGAAAATATCCATATCGTTTTGTATTGAAAACAATAGCGGTAAATATAGAAAAAAGTTAAGCAAAAAATTAATTTTAAATAGTAGTAGAAATATGTGTTTTTTTGTCTAAAATGTCGTAAAAGATCAAAAATAGAAATGCTAATGGTAATGATAAGAATGATACGGTCAATTTTCATATTGAAAATTATTTTCTAATTTGAGAAACATTTTTTTTTTGTAAATTGATAAAGGTATTAATTGAGAGATATTATCCAATGCCAAAAAAATTGATATTATTTCTAAAAATTCCCTTTTTACTTTATTTCTCTCTATAAATACTTCTCTTTTCAATACAAGTGATAGATGATTTCTTTTTAAGTTATTTCTTTTATTTATTAGTCATTATGTTTTCTACGTATTTATTAAATCTTTCTGTCCCACTTCACTTATGTGCGATAACTTATACTTTTCTCTCACACCATGCAAGTTTTTTCTGTCTCACTTCCACTTATGTACTTTGTCCTATATTCTCGCATTGTAGCACTCAGCTAGTATGCGAGATTTCGCATAAACTAGAAGAACCTCATAAATTAAAAACGACAACTTTACAATTTTTCAATAAAAAGCTAACACCTAGAGAAAGGAATATAAGAAAAAGATTAAGTAAAAGTGAGAAGGAATATGAGCGGGTGCAGTTCATTCATTTACTTCATTTATAATTGTGTAGCAGACGGGATTTATTTTCAATTTTTGATTTATTGAGCACTAGCTAGCTGATAAACTCGTAAGGCAGATGCGGATCCATAGGGCCGCTATCGTGAACAACGATATAGCCAGGGTAATTAAAATTTAAGTACACCCCGCATCATGGCTGTAGTACCTCGTACAAGTTGTGAGGCATGTAACAGCAGCCACTAAGAAGAAGATGGAAATATGGTTAACTGAAAGCAAGAGTGAGAAAGAAAATTTTTTCCGTCGTCGAAATATTTGTGTTGAAATCATTAAAATCCATCCAGGGTCGCACTTGGGATGCAACAAACAATTATAAACAATTTTTAAATGAAGTTCAAATAATAAACTTAAAATGATTACATAAAATAGCGCATAAATAGAAACTATGTTCTTTTGTATTAAAAAGTATATTCCGTAAAATTTAGACAATTTACTCACGTATACAAATCAATTTTCTATTGTCGTAAATGCTGATATTCAGCCTCTGTGCGTTTTGATACGGATAACTAATAATTTGACGCGCCTACGTTTTTTTTCTTTAATTTTATGTTTTTTTTTGTGTCTAGGGTATAGACATTATACACATATGAAACGTTAAGTAGTGCCTTAACGTTTAACGTTAAGTAGATAATAATAATTATATTCGAAATGTTAACAATGTGTTATTATTGACACATTATTAACTAACATTTATTAATTATTATTAACTAAAGTTTATTCTGTATGTGAGCAATATGCCCTGGAAAGAGATTTGCACTGACACTAAGGTAATGTTTATATACAATTTGTTGGCATACATCTTATACTGCATGTGTATTGTATTATCTATTATTTTTAGATATAATTTCTATAAGTTATGCGTTTAGAAAAGCACATAATGTATGTATCGATTATAATACGAGAAACATGTAATGCAATTTGGGATGTTTTAAATAAAAAAGTGTTGCTTGAACCAAATGAAGATTCATGGCTGAATATAGCCAAAATTTTTTAGCAAAAATGGCAAATACAAATACCAAAGAGCAAAGTGGCAATTGACTGTTGAACAAATGTAGATTCATGAAGCAATGCAATTAACGTTATTAAATAAGAAAAAGTAAGGACGAAAGAAAAACGTTCAATTTTAAATATCATCAAATGTCAATTTGATGATTATCAAGTAGTAAAAGATGTGGCGGATTTGACAACGTGCGGCGACTCGTGTATTAATGAAGCAGTCTGGCTGTGCCATTCGTCCAAATGTTTTAAAGGCTCAAACTAGCCCCAAGTTCATAGGGCCACAACACTAAAGCAAACCGAACACAACACCCGTCAATTACCAAACCCATCGACACAACAGAATCAGAGCCACATTGGACGAAGTTGTCGTTTTTTTGTAGATAGCATTAATAATATTATCCTTTCTTTTCCTTACTTTACTATAACACTGATTTTTTCTGTTTTTCAATTCATTAATATTACAAAATCGTTTCCAACATTTGCATAGTAAAACGACTTTATAATATACATAGAGCTTTGTTTCACTATAAGACTACTACGTAAAAATTTCCAATGTTAAAATATATGCGAAGTAAATGCAATGTATTTTATTTGGGAAAAATTAAAGTTGTAATAACGAGATAACCGTATGGGACATCTGCAATCCGTAAACGCTGTATGACAGAGAAAAGCAATCGTCGGAAACCCCCAAGATCTCCCTCACCGCTCTCGCCCCCTTCCCTCCTGATAAATTAATTGGCTTTTCACGTAAATGTACTGATAGACCTATTTCCTATTCGCAAAAGAGACGGTGACATACGAATTCTAATGAAAAAAATGTTGAAATCAGTGATTTTTACGCAAGTCTTGTAATAGCAATGAAGTTAGCCGCAATATCGTAACTCATTTTACCGAAATACTAATATTAATAAAATACTTGATACTAATTTATTTATATGATGTATAATTGTGTATTTATTGATTATTATTATAATGAGAATATTTATTTTGAATTATATAAATTTTCACCTGCTGGTGACATAAATATGCGGGCGCAAATCTTCCTCTATGCAGGTAAAAGGTCTACAGCCTTTTTCGCGGAGACCTCTTGAATTCCAGTGAATCTCCGACCACATGCGCATTTCCATAAATGCCGTCAAATTTATTAATTATAATATAATTTATAATAAGCATTTATTTGCAAGGTTTTCAAAAGCAAAGTGTGATTTTGAAGTCTTGTCTGTATTTATATATAATTTATATTAGTAGTTTATAGTTACATAAAAATAAAAAATTCGTTATATTTTGGTTTCATTCCTAAAGTTTTAGAGTTGGACAAAGAATTCGATTTCAATAAAATCGGAAGTTAAACATCGATGTTAATAAAACATCGGTATATTACTATATTAGTTTCGATACATCGATGTTGGTTTACCATCTCTAACCACGCGCTGATACGAGCATTTGATGTTTTTTGAAGTATTCTCTAGATGTCTACATTATAGTAAATACTACAGAAGATAATACGTCCAGCCTCTCATAAATATTGATCATCACTCCCCTCCCGGTAGCGGGTACAGTTACATCATATATAGCTTACAATAGCTTCATTAGAGTTTATAAATGATGTTTAAGTTACAAATAATTTGGATATAATTGCAGAACAAAAACAAACGTTATTTTTCGAAAATTAATGATTTTAATTGTTACACTGATGTAATAACATTAGGATATAGTGGCACCATATCTTGTACAGATGGCGCTAGTTCACTACTTGCCTAAAAATGTATGTAAGAAATAGGGAGCTAGATGTATTACCATCTATAGTATTTACTTATGACGTACAGGTATATTTGACAATTTACTGAAGTTAATGGCTACATTCACTAACTATAGCGCTGCAGCAGTTTACGTGATGTTTTATGTTTGATATCACTGCATGGTTTGCTTTAAAAACTTTCCAAACTTGCTAAATATCATCCGATACGGAATATTTAATCTATATATTTCGCTATTTTTTTCAGACAGTGAATAGTTGGCGACAGTAGTTTTTTGTCGAATTGTAGGGTTCGGTTTGGTTTGGTATTGTTTATATATATTATTAATATGATATATTAGAGTCTAGTTCGGACAGTGAAAGCGGTCGGACGCTTATTTATGCTGCAGTCGAAAATCGATACGTAAACAAGCAGAGCATTGATTGTGTGTGCATAGTGATTTGGAATTTTATTTTCATTTTTTATTTTTGTTTTTTTTTATTTTTATAAAAAAAAAATTTTGTACTATGGAGGATAAAAATTCCTTCAAGGTAGCACTACGAAAGTGAAAAGAACGCCACCAGTAGGAAAGCTGGAGGACAGGAAAAGGAGGAGGAGGATGAAGAGGGTGTAAATAGATCGTACAGAGGAATGGTGATGAGTGAAGTGGATGACAAAAGGGAAAAAAGAATGAAAATAGGAGAAAGGGAGGAAAGAGAAGATACTGAAGAAAAGGCAGGCGGAGTGTCGGAGGAAATAAGGAAACAGATTACAATGATACAAAGAGAAATTTGGACATTTAAGGAGGGGAATAAAAGACAAGAATGGATAACACGGGAAGAAGTGGAAAAAAGAATAAAAAATATAGAGAAAGTATTAGATAAAATGATCAATACAGTCCATGGAAAAATAGTGAAGGAAGAAAAAAAACAGACAACAGAAAAAGAAGATAAAGTGGTACAAAGACTGGAACAAATGGAGAAACAACTTAAAACTAGAATGGACAAATTAGAATGGACCCCAATTGACAGTGGGAGGTACAATAACCCAAGATAGGAGCAAAACAACATATGCGGCGATCGCGGAAAAAAAAAGAAAACGATAAAAAAAAGATACAGGGATGGAAAACACCTGAAAAAATAAGAGAAATAACAGTGAAAGCGGTAGAAGGTGAAAAGGTAATGGGAAAAATACGAGAAAAACTTACGATAGAAGAAGTAGGGGAAGAAGGTATAAAGGAAATAAAAAAATTGAAAAGTGGATTGGTAGTGGTGAAGTGCAGAAACGAGCTACAACAGGAGCAAATAGGAAAGAACCTGGAGGAAGTAAAAGGAATAACAGTGAGGAAAATGAAAGAAACGAAGCCGTTGTTTATAATAAAAAAAGTGGAGCAAGGATATACTGAAGAGCAAATAGTAAACGAAATATTAAGAGAAAATGAAGAAATAGGGAAAATAGTGATGATTAGAGAGGTGAAGACAGTAATGAGAGCGGTTAAAAAAATGCCTTTAGGAAGAGTAAACAATATGTAGAGGACTGGGTAGTAGAAGCTGACAAGGAGATATTCAAGTACGTGGTAAAAAAAGGAAAAATATTGATAGATTTTACTGTAAAACAGGTAGAGGAATATGTAAAGATCGCGATCAGCTATAAATGCTGCTGCTATGGGCATATAGCCAAGTACTGTACAAGAACGGAGGTATGCTACAGATGTGGACAGGAAGGACACGAAGGGAAAGATTGTGAGAAAAATGAGATAAAATACGCCAACTGCACAAGAATTGAAGGTAAAGATATAGAGCACATGGCCACCAGTAAAAAGTGCCAAATATATAAACGAAAGGAAGAACAATATAGAAATAGGATAGATTATGGAAGCTGGGAAGAAGAGACGAAACAAACAAAAAACTGAAAAAGAATTGGGGAAAGGAGCAGAAAAACATGAGAAGAAAAAATGAAGAAATATGGAGATTAGTAACATGGAATATACGAAGCATAAAGGGAAAAGAAATAGAACTAGAAGATCAGTTTCTGGAAAATAAGATAGACACACTTACAATAACGGAAACAAAAAAAAAGGGCGAGGATTATAAAAAATGATGAAAGGAAGTGTATTTATATATAGCGGAGTGGAAACAGAGAAAGGAGCAGCTGAGGGAGTCGCATGTATGATAAAAAAAGAATGGGCACACAATATAGAAGAATGGGAGGCGTGTTCAGAGAGGATATTGACAATAAATATGAAGGACGATAAGGAGAGCATTAAAACAATAATAAGTGTGTATGGACCAAATGAAGACGACAAAAAGGAGAACAAATAGAAATTCTGGGAAATGATAACAGAGACGGTAGAAAGAGCAAAAGTCGAAATATACATTGCAGGAGAGAGTGGAATATTGGGCCAGAATGGGGAATCAATGCTAAATGATAACGGAAAAAGACTGATAGAGTTTTGTCGAATCAACAATATGTTTATAGCAAATACCTATTATAAGCAAAAGGATATACACAAGTATACTAGAGAGATGAGCAGCAAAAATGAAAAATCAATAATAGACTACATAGTAGCAGGAAATGAAAATAGAAAGATCATAGTAGATGTAAAAGGACCGGAAGTGGGAAGTGATCATTATATGGTTATACCAAAAATAAAGAAACCACTAAAATCAGACAACAGAGAGAGAAAAGAAGATAAGATAGAATATGAGAAAATAAAAGCGTATAGACTAAAAGACGAAGAGGTGGCAAAGCAATATATAGAAAAAATGAAGAGGATGATCGAGAGCAGAAATGAGAAATGGAAGGCATTAAGTTTGGAAGAGAGTTAGGAGGAATTCAAAAAGATGATACTACAAATAAGCTCGGAAGTGTGTGGAAAAATAAAAAGCAATAAGAAAATAAAACAAACGGCATGGTGGACAGAAGAGATGAAGAGAAGAGTGAGATTAAAAAAAAAAATGGAAGGAATATTTACAAAAAAAAGTAGAGAAACGTATCAGTGTTACAAGGAGGAAAGGAAAATAGTAAAGCAATTAGTATTAGAGGCGAATAAAAAAATGAATGGGCAAAATTCGACAATAAATTAGAAAACGAAGCTGCAGAGGGGAAAAAAATATTCTATAGTAGACTAAGAACAATAAGAAAAGGAAAGACCAACAGTGCTACATATATAAATAATAAAGAAGGAGAAATATTAAAGCAGGAAGATGAAATAATGGAAAGATGGAAGCAATACTTTGAAGAGCTGCTGTCAGACAATATAGAGAGGACCGATACAAGGGAGGCAGTCAATACAGAGAGAAAGGAATGCAAAGACGAGGAAGAGGAATTTAATATGGAGGAACTGGAAAAGACCATAAAACAACTGAAGAATGGAAAAGCACCAGGAAGTGACACAATAACGACGGAACTGATAAAATATATGGATGAAGAAGGAAGGCAGGTAATGCTGAACATATGTAACAAAGTATGGAAAGAGCAAATAATACCTGAAGAATGGCAGCATGCACTGATAGTACCAATTTTTAAGAAAGGAGATAAGAAAGATTATAATAATTATAGAGGAATTACCTTATTAAATACAAACATGAAAGTGTTGGAAATGATGATAAACGAGAGAATAGAAATCAAAATAGAGAAAACTCTGGACGAATCCCAGTCAGGATTTAGGGAAGGAAGAAGCATTCAAAACCATATATTTACGATTAAGCATATAGTGGAAAAAACAAGTAAAAGAAAAAATAATGTATACATGGGTTTTCTAGATTTAAAAAAAGCGTTTGATAAAGTAAGAAAAGATATATTTTGGAAGATGATGTCAGAGAAAGAGATAAGCAGGAAAATGATTAGCTTAATAAAAAAAATATATGAAGAAAACTCAAATAGCGTGATAGTCAAAAACAGACAATCAAAAAAATTTAAAACGAAAAACGGACTAAGACAGGGAGGAGGACTAAGTCCAACATTATTTAATATTTACATGGACAAAATAATAAGGAAAGCGAAAGAAGGAACTAGAGGACTGGGCGTGGGATGGAATTATATGGAAAGAGTTGAAGTAAAGATTGGAGCATTCGCAGACGATATAATGGTGGTAGCATCTAATGAAAAAGAGCTGCAGGCAAGCATAAATAAATGGAATGAAACACTTAGAGAGAACGAAATGGAGATGTGTAAAGAAAAAACAAAAGTAATGGTAATTGGGGAACAACAGGAGATAAAAATCATGGTAGATAAGGTAAAATTGGAGCAAGTGACGAAATGGAAATATTTGGGGGTAGAAATATCTAGTTTAGGAAAGCAAGAAGAAGAAATTAACAGACGAGTAGGAAAAGCAATGAAAGTGTTTTACAGTATCAGCAATAAGATTGTGGGGAAAAAAGAAATAACAAGGAAAACAAAAATAAACGTATATAAAACAATAATAAGACCAATACTGACATTTGGATGTGAGACATGGATAACAGATAAAAAGGAAATAAGTAAAGTTCAAGCGGTAGAAATGAAATACATGAGGAGAGTAAAGGGAGTGACAAAGAGAGAAAGAATCAGGAATGAAGAAATAAGAAAAGAACTGGGAATGGAGGCGATACACAAATACATAGAGAAGAGGCAGTTGGGATGGTGGGGTCACCTGAAAAGAATGGGACAAGAAAGACAAGTGAGAAGGGTATGGGAAGCTAGACCTGGGCAGAAAAGAAAAAGGGGAAGACCTGAAACTACCTGGAATGACATAATAGAAAAGATATTACAAAGAAGAAGAATAACGGTGAGTGAAGCTAGTAGGATGGCAAACAACAGGAAAGAATGGAGAAAGTTTTGCGACGCAGTGACGCGAAGCGAAAACGTAGAAGACTAGAGAAAGAAAGAAAAAGAAGAAAAAAAGGAAAAAAAGATAAAGACTAACAAGCCTACACCAGAAATGGTAGACAGGCTTTACCATACATATATATATAATATGATATATTAATGGTTTCATGGTATTATGGTATCAATCATTGATAATAATACCATTATAATAATTTTTTATAATTTTAAATTTAAATTTGCTTAACCCTACTAAATATCTAAATTCATCGTCGAATTTACTCGCCTTTATTTGAGTCTATCGCGTCTGTATATTTTTATACTTTTAGTGTTTCAAAAGATAAATTTTAGTGTCTTCATATTTATTTATTTTCACTCACACATTTATTTCACATCGTCATATTGATTTGATGTTGTCATTTTATTGAAGAATAGAGGTGCGCATGTTATAAAGCAATTCAGCGAAAAAATTCTACGCTTGATTGGCTGCATTCACCAAATAAAGCGCTGTTTGTAATTGGCTCAATTTATTCCAACTTATTTCGCGCCCCTTTTTCCGCTGAATTGCGCACTTGTATTTGTCAATAAAATGACAACATCAATTAATATGGCAATATGAAATAAATGTGTGGGTGTGAAAATAACTAAATATGAAGACTGTAAAATTAATTTTTTGAAAAGCTGAAAATATAACAATATACAAAAGTGATGGAAACTAAAAAAATAGAGAAATATATAGGTTAAATATTCCATATCAGATGACATTTGGCAAGTTTGGCAACTTTTTAAAGCAATCCATTCAGTAAAATAAAGAATAAAAAATCGCGTAAAATGGCTACATCTACTTTATTTAGTGGGTGTAGCCATTGCTGAAACAAAAATTCAGCTGCGCGAAATTAGTTTGAATAAATTGGAGCAATCACGAGAAGCGATGTAAAAATGTGCTGCAGCGCTTTATTCCGTGAATGCAGTCCATATATAATTATTAATCATTAAATAAGTAGAAAAAGATTACAGATGAAATTAATTTTTATTTTATACTAGTGTATAAACCCGACTTCGTCCGGGGTGACTGCCCGGGTTGAATACTATGAGTACTTAAACTTATTCCAGATTAACACTTATTTAAAAAATAGAAAAAAATTATCACCAACACCGTTTTTGACGTTGATGTTTAAACTGAATAATTATATCTAGCTATTCTAAAACCAGATCAATCGTCCACTTTTGACAGGTCTCGTTGCTATGATTACCCACACATTTACACATACATATATACATGTATATATATGTGGGTAATCATAGCAACGAAGACCTGTTAAGAGTGTAGGGTTGAGCTGGTTTACCCATAGTTTTTATATAAAGCTCTTGAAATCATGGCAACGTAATCTATCATAGTCGATGCTCGTATCAAAAGTTGCAAATATTCAGCACTATGTCGCACAAGTAAGTGGGTAGCACAGAAAATGTTATTATTAATAACAATATTTAATTCTTGTTTTTTGCAGTGAAGATAATATGATATAGTGTATAAAATATCTAAGTGTCTAAACCCGACTACGTCTGGGGGTAACTTTCCGGGCTGGATACTATGAGTATCCGGATTAGTATCGTGAAAATAGCCGTATAATTTTTTTAATTATATTGACTACTGTAAATTAATGTATTTGATCATCTGGTAAGCACTGCAGTGCTGCTATCTGGTGGTCGAATTGGGAAACTGCACACCGTACAATATACAACATTCAATTTTATTATACAGATTTTTGGGTTCGCTACAAAAATTAAAGATTTTTTTTCTTGCAAATTCATATTTTTGATGCATTATTGTATTGAAAAGAATAATTAATACATACAACCTAAAAAATAATTAAAACAGTAATGATAATGATAAAAGCTATGCAATTTTCCCATTTTGTCTGTTCTTCAAACAAAAAGAAATCACTGCATGCCCAACATTATTTATTTGAGTCCAAATGTGTTTGATGATATTGCATGTAAGAAACTGCGCCTCCTTCAAACATCTTCAAACTTTTTGTATAATAATATTTTGTCGCAAGCTAACATGCACTAATGAAATAATAATGTGTTAATACAAAACATTTTGTTTCAAGGTTTTTGATTGTTTTATCGTGTTGTGTTTGATCAGTGTGAATTAAACTATATAAAAATCATATGTAAACTAAAACTAGCTCAATGCTACACTTTTGAAGTATCTACTAAAATACAGTATACCAACACAAATTTCCGATATATGCAGATTGCGCCCATGATGCATTCAAAATTATAATTTTTACGGAAAAGCGATATTTTTGTAATAAAATTTTGTTAAGGCAGATGGGGCGTAGCCCTGTGAAGATCATCACGTACCACCTCAACACATTCTAAATCAGGATATCCAGCAAAACTTCTTTAGTATTATTTTATTATTTATTCAATAAATTCAATTGCGGCTAATTACCATCTTTTATTAATTTTGTATTCTACACGTAATGTCGACCAACCACGTTTTGTCGCCGCTGTTCGAAGTTCTCACTTTTTCGCTGCTG
Organism: Platypus cylindrus; assembly: GCA_949748235.1. Taxonomy (NCBI): domain Eukaryota; kingdom Metazoa; phylum Arthropoda; class Insecta; order Coleoptera; family Curculionidae; genus Platypus; species Platypus cylindrus. The sequence continues at coordinate 48,259,103 of OX456488.1, read as the reverse complement.
ATAACGTACCATGGATCAGCTTAGTAATTTCCTAGAGAATATTCTCGAATTACAGGTGTCGGTACCAGCTATAAATAATTAATTAACTAAATGAATAATAAATTATTATCGAATCGAATATCGACAATGTTATGCTAATAATGAATGCAATAATATAAATATTATGCATAATATGATCATACATAAATCAATAATTATTATTGCTTCTGTACTCAGTGGCAATAATCGATGTTGCCACAAATTGTTAAGTAATCATTTAAGAATTTTCCAATAGATTAATGTTTGAAAAGAACAATGTCTGCAATTATAATCTACTATATAATAAAAATAAGTTGAATTTGTGTGTTTGATTTGATCTTCTATCTGTCGTGTTTTTTTTTCTTATTTGTATTTATTAATTATTTTAAAGTTTTGTTTTATTTATTTTATTTTCCACAGTCTGATTAGAACAAAAGAAGAACGTAATACAATTTTTCACAAGCTTGTTTATATTAATAAAATTTAAATTTAATACGTTTTTGTTCGAAAATACATAATTACATTACATTATACATTACAATATAATCAATATCTTAGAAGCAACCTGAACTTATTCAACCAACAGCAAACGTGATAGATTTGGTCTATTGTTCCCAAGTTTGCTACTAGTATTTTGGAACTTCAACTTTTGTAACGTTTATTACAATACAAATTGTAATATACATTACTATGTTTCCCACAATATTAAAATCATTTTCTACAAAATGCTGCGAACATACCTTAAATTAAAAATGTTACAAAATAAGTACTAAATAACCATCATATTCTTTTACTCTATTATCAGATTATTGTTATTAGTCTACATTTTAACATTTTTAATCAACTTGTTGTTTTATTATTTCGTTTCGTGAAAAATGAAAAAAGAAAATGTTTTTAGCCACACTAGCACAGTTCGAAACACAAAACGCTTGAGGCATTATACTATTGAATTTTATTTGTAACACAATATTTGCTTATTTAGTTAAGATTTATTTATACAATTTAGTTCAAATGAAGTAAAACATAAAAGAATGTCAAGTTAAGTTACGTTAAAAACGAATTTTCAGAAAAGCGTTTTTTAAACACCTAAATATCTCGACCAATGAAAAACAAACACTGCCACTGGAAGCTTGCGCATTACAGGTAATATGAGAAAGGTGTATTTGATAAGAAGTTATGAATTTAAAGGAAAGAAATTTTGCGACCTTGCCAATTTTCTATTTTTCTAATTTTACGCAAAAATCGTAAAATTGACGTATGGTTAGTGGTATTTAGATAAGAAATTATGAATTTAAAGAAAAGACATTTTGCGACGTGGTCAATATTCTATGTTTTAATTGTACGTTAGAATTGTCAAATTTACGTATGGTTAGTGGTAATTAAATAAAAAATTATGAATTTAAAGAGAAATTTTGCTACGCTGCCAATTTTTTATTTTTCAAATTTTACGTAAAAATTGTAAAATTCACTTATAGTTAGTGGTAATTATGGTTTGGTTCTAAATTCTGTCTTATAGAGAATCTCAATTTATAACTCAACTCGAGTTATAAACAAAGCGAGTTCTTCGACTGTGCTTTGTAATTTCCATTACCTAGGTTACAGAGTATTGGACGAAAATATAGTTATTCGTAGGTGAAACCTTTGATATATTACATGTAGTCAATATAATTAAAACTTTTATATTAACGGCTATTTTCGCGGTGCTACTCCGGAATAAGTTCGAATATTCATAGTATTCGGCCCGAACAGTCACTCCCGGACGAAGCTGGGTTTATATACCAGTAAAATATATTTTTAAGTTAAAAAATGAAAATTGAACGTTGTTCCTTCCAAATAGGCCGAAAAAATCAGTATTTTGGCCCCTAATTCGACATTTTTATAAATCCATAAACTCGTCATCGGAAGTAAGTGGATATTCGATAAAATTATTTTGCATGTAGTATTTTAGGGGAACTATTTTGTTAAACATGATTAATGGTCTCATTCAAACATTTATTTAAGATCGATTTTTTGTTGACTTTTGTACAGTACCTATTTATTACAATGAATTCTGTGTCATGAACTAAGAATGAAAACTTATGTATTTTTTTTTTACGTAGTAGTCATAAGTAGTATTTCAAGGAACTCTAATACCTACCAGAATAGAAAAGTTATAATCTACTAAACAAGTACTCAAAAAAGATGATAGTTTATCTGTATCAAAAGATTCGTATAATACACAGGGGTGCCAAATAATAGGAGCAGAGAAAATGTTTATTAAGTAATGAAGATTTGGCTAATTGCTGACGAGTAATTTGATAATAAAATCGTCCATGATTCAACTTAATAAAATTTACGTAAAACTTGAAATGGCTGTACTAATTACGTCTTTTAGCATCCTGAAGTTATCTTGAATTTTAAAAACACTGAGTCACTCAGTATAGTAATATTAATAAAGTAAAACATTTTCCAAAATCATCGCGATTATTACATTTCGACAAATCCTATTTATTTGCTTGAATTAAAAAACTATGTTCATTAATCAATCAAAGCACATTTTAGTAGCTTTATAAAATTTACTTAACTTTGTCATTTTCACTTTAGATCCTCTTGTGACAAGTGCATGTCAGTTAATTTTGTAATTTTTTTGTTGAAAATTTGCGGCAATGGCCGCAGGTGTATTGTTTAATAGTGACTACCGAAATTTTTTTTTAACTATTTTTTTTTTTATTGTGTAAATAGAAATATTATTACTATTCTACATTCATTAGTATTTAAATATGAGGAGTATTTCTGCAATATTACCCTCTACGATTTTATTGTTGTTGTTTTTGTATCTTATTGTTATTAATCGTTATTTAGTTTAGTTAAGTAAATTTAATAATGAGCATACTTAAATAATTAGTAAAATATTTAGTGTATTAGATAATACTAGGTGAATTACTTAGATAAAATTAGGTTCTATTAAAAGAATACTTATTATTCAGGTGTTTATAATTTTCTATATATGAGGGCCCGAAAAATTTATTGAACATGAAAGAAGATGATTACGTCACGGACTCGGGTAATTCTACAATGGTAATTCCCATTGCCTAAGTTACAGAGTATTCGACGAAAGTATAGTCCTTCATAGACGAAACCTACATGTATGTAGTTATGGTATGTATAGTAGGTTATACATTATAAACATGTATAGTTTAAATCATATTGACTACACATGTATTATACATGACTAAAATGTATTATAACATTTATATTTATTAAGGGTTATTTTTGAGGTTTTAATACGGAGCCAGTTCATAGTACTCATACTATTCATTACAAGCAGTCACCTCTGACGAAGTCCGGTTTATACACTAGTAAAATGGGTAATAAACTGAATTATGCCAATTTTTTAAATAAAAGTTGCTGTATTATATGAAATATTCATTGTAATAATCATAGTTTTAATCGGTTGCACTAAAATCCACGATTTTCTTCAAAAATAAAAAAATTTATTTTTCTCATAAGAGCAATGTTAAAGATGCTGTCTCTGTTAATCGCAGCGCCCTCTAATAACAGCCGGTTTTCTTGTCTCGTTTCCACACCTTTTCATATTTCTCCATACTTATATTATAATACACAAGCTGTAAGTTTTATAAAATATGTCGCCATCTATTATATTTCCTTGTACACAATAATGAGACATTGAACTAGAATTCTGGAAACCGGAGAAGAAGCATGCAAAATAATAAGCATAGGAAAATCATGGATCAATGTACTTCTTAAAATATTTTGGACAAGAATTTTTGGAGAACTAATTCTTATGAAGAATTATACAGGACAAGAAGGGGACTATTTTGTATTACATGATGTTATCGTAACGGACTTATTTCTTGTTACTTGTACCATATTGTAAATCAATCTGGAGTAATATCCCGGGTAGTTTCAAAAGAAAAATGTAAGTTATTGAAACACTACCATCCTATACATATGTTAACAACAATTCATTTAATTTTTGGCGAGGCTGATTTTGTATTCTTATTTATATTTACAAAAACAATTACAGCTATTCACAGTTATTCTCATTTTACATCCCACGACTTGCTGGAAGATTACATGCTGCAAAGTTTTGTTCGTCAACCAAAGATCGTCTCTATTGCCTTCTAGCAAGATGGCTACAGACGACTGACGTTGTCAAGAGTAGTACATAATCTCCCTACCCGGTTAGAGATATAGAGTGTATCTGTACTATCTGTGTCTGTGTTTGTACCATGTATAATAATTGTTCTAGCCTCGGCTAATAGAGATGGCTCTTGCCAGAACAAGAGAAATAGATAGGTGCTGACTCAGTTGGACTTCACCAACAAACAAAAACAAATTTGGACTATGTACATTTATTTACAACACTGGTTGAGAGTATTGAAATAATATAACTTTGATGTAAATACAAAACAACCACCTCAGATTTATGTAGTGAGAGAAAGTCTTTTGCCGTGAATATAAACTTTACAGTGCTAATCTTGTTCCCGATCAGTAGATTTCTTTTACTGTCGCGATGGAGTGAGCTAGTGATTTATTTTATCACTTGAGGACAGGTAAGTAACTTTACTGTCACGAGAGAGAGAGGATTATGCTTGTCGACACGTAAGTAACTTTACTGTCGCGAGAGAGAGAGAGCTTATGCTTGAGACACGTGAGTGATTGGTTGTGAGATATGATTCTTGAGATACACTTGTGTAGAAACACTTTAACTTAGTCACTGTAAAATTGTATACTGTCTTCTTGAATGTTCCATTCCCATATACATAATAAATAGGACGCACTGAGCACTGAACTACCATTAAACGTATAATGATGGGCCCTCTCTCAAGCGTGAATTTAATCTGAGTGGTGATTGGAAAATTCTTATAATTACTAAATTTGAACAATTTTCGATGCAAGTTTGATAAGAACAGAATGTGGAAATCTTATTCTATAATGCATATCACTACTGAACAAAAATATCAATCAATAAAAAAGATACAATCAAAATCATATAAAAATTAGTAGAGTTCATCGTTCAGAAACGATAAAAAAGTGCATAGTAATTAACGTAAATATTGTATACAACCAAAAATTGTGTGAAACGTAAATACATACTTAAATCTACATAACAAAAAAAATTATTAGTAATTACAGAGCCAAAACAACATATAGCAGCGAAATTTAAATCGCCGGCAAAACAAGTGCCATATGTGGTCAAGACGGATTTCTTTGGCTACTCCTCTGACGTCACGTTAATAAGCAGTAAACTGTATTTTCGAATGCCTTAGTGTTATGTGCTGGTAAAAATGTGTTATTTTATGTGCCTTGTACTATAAAGCAGATGTATTGTTTCTTTGCAAATTTCCAATGTATGCAGATTTACTCACGTAGCGTATATGAAAAGTAATTCATATGGTAGATCTGCGTTAAGTAAAAAAACTTGAACCGTTATGTTGTTGTTAATAGTTTGCAGTTTGTTTGAGTTCATAATTGAATGGTATTATTTATATGGGTCAAGAGCATTGGTTATATTTAGTCGTTGTATGTTATTTTATTCATTTGAAAACTAGAATTATCATATAATTCGCCCAATAAATCGTAGATAGAGCAGCAACATGATTTTACGTGTGTTACATATCTATTTCAATTATTAACAGAAAATTCATTGTTTGAAATGATTTAGAATAATCAATGTAGTTGACTCTGCATGATAACAGACGCGGGGTGGAGCTTACGATTAGAGACGGGTTGTGCGGCAGAGGAGAGGTAACGAGCATAAAAAGACGACAATACCAGCGAGCGACCGCAGTAGCTGGTCCTGCGTTTGGCGACATCACATCATCACCTAGACGACGGTTACAAACCAATCTGTTCTTTTCAGAACAAATTGAACATTGTTTCGGAAACAACATAAGCAATGGGGCTGAAATTAAAATCGTTCTTTTTCAAGAACACAAGAGAAGAATAGAAATAGAAGATTTGGATCGAAATCTATTGTTCTGCTTTAAATCAAAGAAGAGATATTAGTGTTGTAAACAAATCGTTCTTTTTCAAGAACAAATTCTGGAAAATCGTCCTGAAAGTAAATCGTTCTTTTTCAAGAACCAAATGTAGAAAATCATACTAAAAGTAAATCGTTCTTTTTCAAGAACCAAATGTAGAAAATCATACTGAAAGTAAATCGTTCTTTTTCAAGAACCAAATTTAGAAAATCATACGGAAATACTAAATGTTCTTTTTCAAGAACCCAAAGAAAAAAAAGAAAATCGTGTTAATATAGCAGTACTTAGTAGTAGTGTGACGTCACGTCGAAAACAGCACGTTTCTAAGTGAAATACGACCCGCATTTTGTTGTGACGTCGCGTCATTGTTATTATTTTTAAAGAATGCCATAAATTCTCTTGTTGTTTTACAACAATAATGTATTATAAGTTGCATAACAATTCAAAAGTTAAAGCAGAGTCCAACGCTGATCGAAGCCCACCTAGCGGTAATATTTAGAAATGAATTAAAATTCCACAAAATTGATGTCCTACGCTCCGGTTACTTCTTACATTTACAATCAGAACATGTGCCGCCATTCGGAGGAATTATAATCTATAAATCTTAGATATTATCGCAATCAGGAAGCCGTAATGGAAATCTACATACACGAAAATCAGACAAGTGAGTTAGTGAGGCTTAAAGAGGCAACTTTACAGTTTGTTACCATTCAGTCGATTCAGGTACAACGAAAAGATTAAAGGCAAAGTATTTAGAATTTTAAAAACTTTTCATTATCATTTATAAGTTATATGTTTCTATCTTATATTTTTTTCTGTGTTATTTAGTAAACGACAACGTGAACTTCAATTCCTTGCATTTAAATGATTTATATTTCAAGAAAGTTTCTCTTCTCTTTATCTTCATCCCGCTTTATTTTTAATTTTCTCAGGACATAAAATTCATTGGAAAATTCATTTTCCAATGCATGAAGCAATTTTCTAAAGGAAATGCTTCGAAAAAAATGAAACTATAAGAATCATGCCTACTATTAATCGGTCCTTCAGTTTCCTTCGTTTTCCTACCTATGTGCTTCAAAAAAAAAATAAATTACAAGTAAAAGTATAGTTACATTGCAATCAGCAGCTCCTTTCAAATAATTCTAAATTTATCAATGGGAGAGTATTTCTTTCTTCTTGTTCTCTCTCTATTCTTCTCATTACCTAATGATAATTAAATATAAACTTAAGGAAAAAAGTAGACAAAGTCAAATTAAAATAAAAATAGAATTTGAATATCTTAAAACTAAGTTGTACATAGAAGTATTGAAAAATGATTCGGAAATTGAATTTAAGAAGCAGCTAAGCTTTTTTTAACTTACTTTCAATTCTATTTAGCATATGCAAATTGAAGGTTGAAATATACATTTATTAATTACTATATTTATTGAAATTTGTGTTGACAAATGCATATTTTAATTTAAAATGCAAAGATATTTGAAACTTATTTAAATTTTATCTAAAAATATTTATTTTCGTAGATTATCTAATTATTTTACTTGTAATTTAATAAGTTTTCAAATTCCAATTTGTTTTTGTTCACAACTGTTTCGATTGGAATGTTACGAACTTGTCCCCTTTAGGATCTTACTCCAACCCATATTATCACTTTTCTAAATTTTTAGCCGATTGTTTGATTAATAAAAAATTTGTAGAATATGTATATTATTTGGACCTGTAGTTTTGTTTTTTTTCTTCGCTAAATTGTTCTATAAGCATCAAGTGTCGATTTCTATAAACTTGTTAACGATATACACTGAAACCTCTCCATAACGGTCACCCAAAATGTCGGTCTTAGTGTGTGTTATAAGGAGATGACCGACATCGGAAAGGCTGCGAAATCTTCGCTAAAAATTTGTTAGGAAACATTTTTATTTACCTCAGTAGTGAATAAAATTAAACTAGTATAAAAATGAGTTAGAAATAGTATATTTGAATACAACTGTGAAAACCCGCTTGTATTCAATGCGATTTTTTCTAATGAGGTAATTTTAATCAACAAATAGATAATTTCGGAAATTAATTGTCTGTCATTTAATCTAAAAATTGTTTTGTTTCAGCTGTAAGTAGGTTTTGTGGTATTAAGTGAGTTTAGAAGATGAATTTTAATATAGTGTAACAATTAAAACTACCAAATTACGTTATTATTATATAAATATAACGTATATAAGTATATACGTATATTATGAAATTATTTATTGTTTTTATAATATCACTTTATTATTTAATTCTGGACTACTCTTTTCCAAACTCTTATTTACCAACTTTCACTACTCCTTTAACACACCAGTTAGGGTTTTGTAACCCCAGTAATTGACTGTTAAATTTTATTATTTTTATGTCAAGCAGAGAAATTTTTCTATGAATTTCGCAGAAAAAAAAATTATATACAATTTATTTACATTTTTATATCTGTTGTTATTTAATTCTAATTTTATAACTTATGATTGTAAAAGAATAGTCTAGAATTAAATTTAAAGTGATAAATTAAACAGAATAACTTAAATTTGGTGATAACACATGTCAAAATTAAGGTTGAAATAAAAATTTAGTAGTAAGTAATAGGAGTTAGTATAAAAATAACTAATTGTAATTAATTTTTTTTTAATAAATAGCCTAGAAGAAGGGAAAAACTTTCGCGAAAGTTCGGTTAACTAAGAAGTTTTATTTCTTATTAAATACTAGATTTGATATCAAAGATGTCTACGTTATAATTTAAATCAATAATTTTTGGTGGACAATTTAATGTAAACGAATGGTATATAGATTCATGGGCTAGTGTACATCTAACAGCCAGATCGGATTAGCTTAAAAACATTAATACAAATCGAAATCTACATGAAGTCACTATTGCGCATAAAAAAGTAATGCAAGTAGAATCTGTGGTTACTCTTGACTTGATAACAAAAGTAAAAGAGAAGACATTTAAAATGAAAGATATCAAAGTGCATTATGTACCAGAAATAACGACAAATTTACTATCGGTTAGTCAATTGATTGAAAACGGAAACAGTGTGGTATTTAATAGAAACGGTTGCAGAATTTTCAATAGGATTGGCGAATTAATAGCTATTGCAGATTTGATAAATAATGTTTTTAATGTTGTTTAGTTGTTTTAAAATTTTTAAAGAGGTCATTTTGTATATTTGGTGGAGTAGCAGTTTTTAGAAAAACTTGGCGCAGACGTTTGGGACATATAAATTATAATAGCCTTGATTTGATAAAAAATGCTGTTGATGGTATGAATTGTCTAAAAGATGTCGAACATGAAATGTGTGTGGTATTCTGTGAGAGTAAACAAACCGGATCAAGTTACCAACATCAAGGTAATAGATCAATAAGTTTATTACAGGTAGTGCATGCGGATCTGTGTGGTCCAATAAAGGTAAAATCTCTGGCAGGATCAAGGTATTTTTTTAATTTTGAAAGATGATTTTAGTAGAATGTTTTATCTATTTTTAAAGAAATAAAAATGAAAGTTTTAGTGTGTTCAAGAAATTCAAAAGAACCTAAAGATTAAAACTCTGTGAACAGACAATGAAGGTGAATTTTGTAGTTCAATTTTCGAAAAATATTGGGAAGACAATGGAATAATTCATCAAAAGGCTGTGCCTTATACACTAGAACAAAGTGGTATGATGGAACCAATCAATGGAAGAATAGCAGAGAAAGTAAGATGTTTACTATTTGATTCTAACATTGATAAATCTTTTTGGGCAAAAGCAGCAAATACGGCGGTATATATTAGAAACAGATCAGTAGTTTCTGGCCTAAATGGAAAAACACTTTTTGAAATATGGAATAATAGAAAACCAAATATCAGTAATTTAAGAATTTTTGGAAGCCAGGCTATTGTGTAAATTCCTGACGAAAAAAGACAGAAATGGGATAATAAATCAACAAAAATTATTTTTGTTGGTTTTTGTGAAAATATTAAAGGCTACAGGGTGTTTGATCCTTTATAGAGCGACATATTTGTTAGTAAAAATGTTCAAATTTTAGAAGGAAAAGAAGATAAAATAGGCATACCAATTAATGAAATAAATTTGGATAAAAATGTGGATAAAATGAAGATGCAGTAGATGATATACAGGCAGTAAATGATAGATCAGATAATCAGATTTGGAGAAGATCAGCTCGAGAGAAGAAATCAATCGTTATGAAAGATTTTGTTACATGTAGGTGTACAGCAACAACCATTATAGAAAAACCTATACTAGTTGCAGAAGCTGAGTCAAGGTTGATGAACGAAAATGGAAGCAAGCAATAGTAGAGGAGATGAATGCATTCAAGGAAAGTGATGCTTGGGATTTAGTAGATTTTCCAGAAAATAGGGCAGTTGTGGGATGCAAGTGGGTTTTTAAAACAAAGTGTGCGTTTGTAATTTAAAGCGCCAAAGATGGCGTTTTAAATTACAGGGTTAGATTAGTGGCTAGAAGTTTTAGTCAGATTCAAGGAATGGATTATACAAAAACGTTTACACCGGTGGAATTACATTAAACATTCAGATTATTAATAGATTTTTTAGTAGAGTTCAATTTCATTATTTATCATTTAGAAGTAAAAACTGCATTTTTGAATAGTTCATTGCAAGAAACTGTTTACATGCAACAACCTGAATACTTTGTTAAAAATGGATTTGAAAATAAAGTTTGAAAATTGAAAAAGACTATTTATGGTCTAAAACAATCGTCCAGAGCCTGGAATGTTAAGGTTGATACAGTCTTGTAGAAACTGTTTTCTGCAGGACTTTGCAGACAAAGACAAGAATTTTAAAAAATCACAGTATGAGTATTGTGTGTATAGTAAGTTAAATTGTAGTTCGTTAACCATTATAGCTTTGTATGTTGACGATCTTCTTGTGTTTTCAAATGATGATAAATGTGTAAATTATTTTTTTATACAATAAGTATAAAAAAAACTTGTTAGTCTTTATCTTTTTTTTCCTTTTTTCTTCTTTTGCTTTCTTTCTCTAGGCTTATACGTTTTTGCTTCGCGTCACTGCGTCGCAAAACTTTCTCCATTTTTTTCTTGTAGTTTGCCATCCTACCAGCTTCACTCATCGTTATTCTTCTTCTTTGAAATATCTTTTCTATTATGTCATCCCAGGTAGTTTCAGGTCTTCTCCTTTTTCTTTTCTGCCCAGGTCTAGCTTCCCATACCCTTCTTACTTGTCTTTCCTGTCCCATTTTTTTCAGGTGACCCCACCATCCCAACTGCCTCTTCTCTATGTATTCGTGTATCGCCTCCATTCCCAGTTCTTTTCTTATTTCTTCATTCCTGATTCTTTCTCTCTTTGTCACTCTCTTTACTCTCCTCATGTATTTCATTTCTACCGCTTGAACTTTACTTATTTCCTTTTTATCTGTTATCCATGTCTTACATCCAAATGTCAGTATTGGTCTTATTATTGTTTTATATACGTTTATTTTTGTTTTCCTTGTTATTTCTTTTTTCCCCACAATCGTATTGCTGATACTGTAAAACACTTTCATTGCTTTTCCTACCCGGCTGTTAATTTCTTCTTCTTGCTTTCCTGAACTAGATATTTCTACTTCCAAATATTTCCATTTCGTCACTTGCTCCAATTTTACCTTATCTACCATGATTTTTATCTCCTATTGTTTCCCAATTACCATTACTTTTGTTTTCTCTTTACACATCTCCATTCGGTTCTCTCTAAGTGTTTCATTCCATTTATTTATGCTTGTCTGCAGCTCTTTTTCGATAGATGCTACCACCATTATATCGTCTGCGAATGCTTCAATCTTTACTTCAACTCTCTCCATATAATTCCATCCCACGTCAAGTCCTCTAGTTCTTTCTTTGACTTTCCTTATTATTTTCTCCATGTAAATATTAACTAATGTTGGACTTAGTCCTCCTCCCTGTCTTAGTCCGTCTTTCGATTTAAATTTTTTTGATTGTCTGTTTTTGACTATCACGCTATTTGAGTTTTCTTCATATATTTTTTTTATTAAGCTAATCATTTTCCTGCTTATCTCTTTCTCTGCCATCATCTTCCACAATCTATCTCTTCTTACTTTATCAAATGCTTTTTTTAAATCTAAAAAACCCATGTATACATTTTTTTTCCTTTTACTTGTTTTTCCACTATCTGCTTAATCGTAAATATATGGTCTTGAATGCTTCTGCCTTCCCTAAATCCTGACTGTGATTCGTCCAGTGTTTTCTCTATTTTAATTTTTATTCTCTCGTTTATCGTCATTTCCAGAACTTTCATGTTCGTATTTAATAGAGTAATTCCTCTGTAATTATTACAATCTTTCTTATCTCCTTTCTTAAAGATTGGTACTATCAGTGCATGCTGCCATTCTTTAGGTATTATTTGCTCTTTCCATCTTTTGTTATATATGTCCAGCATTACCTGCCTTCCCTCTTCCCCCATATATTTTATCATTTCAGTCGTTATTGTGTCACTTCCTGGTGCTTTTCCATTCTTCAGTTGTTTTATGGTCTTTTCCAATTCCTCCATATTAAATTCCTCTTCCTCGTCTTTGCATTCCTTTCTCGCTGTATTGCCTGCTTCTCTTGTATCGTTCCTCTCTATATTGTCTGACAGCAGCTCTTCAAAGTATTGCTTCCATCTTTCCATTATTTCATCTTCCTGCTTTAATATTTTTCCATCTTTGTTATTTATATATGTAGCACTGTTGGTCTTTCCTTTTCTTATTGTTCTTAGTCTACTATAGAATATTTTTTTCCCCTCTGCAGCTTCGTTTTCTAATTTATTGTCGAATTTTGCCCATTCATTTTTTTTTCGCCTCTAATACTAATTGCTTCACTATTTTCCTTTCCTCCTTGTAACACTGATACGTTTCTCTACTTTTTTTTGTAAATATTCCTTCCATTTTTTTTTTTAATCTCACTCTTCTCTTCATCTCTTCTGTCCACCATGCCGTTTGTTTTATTTTCTTATTGCTTTTTATTTTTCCACACACTTCCGAGCTTATTTGTAGTATCATCTTTTTGAATTCCTCCTAACTCTCTTCCAAACTTAATGCCTTCCATTTCTCATTTCTGCTCTCGATCATCCTCTTCATTTTTTCTATATATTGCTTTGCCACTTCTCCGTCTTTTAGTCTATACGCTTTTATTTTCTCATATTCTATCTTACCTTCTTTTCTCTCTCTGTTGTCTGATTTTAGTGGTTTCTTTATTTTTGATATAACCATATAATGATCACTTCCCACTTCCGGTTCTCTTGATACTTTTACATCTACTATGTTCTTTCTATTTTCATTTCCTGCTACTATGTAGTCTATTATTGATTTTTCATTTTTGCTGCTCATCTCTCTAGTATACTTTGTGCTTATAATAAGTATTTGCTATAAACATATTGTTGATTCGGCAAAACTCTATCAATCTTTTTCCGTTATCATTTAGCATTGTCTCCCCATTCTGGCCCAATATTCTACTCTCTCCTGTTTTTCCCTTTCCCACTCTACTATTAAAATCTCCTGCAATGTATATTTCACCTTCTGCTCTTTCTACCGTCTCTGTTAACGTTTCCCAGAATTTCTCTTTGTTCTCCTTTTTGTCGTCTTCATTTGGTCCATACACACTTATTATTGTTTTAATGCTCTCCTTATCGTCCTTCATATTTATTGTCAATATCCTCTCTGAACACGCCTCCCATTCTTCTATATTGTGTGCCCATTCTTTTTTTATCATACATGCGACTCCCTCAGCTGCTCTTTTCTCTGTTTCCACTCCGCTATATATAAATACACTTCCTTTCATCATTTTTTATAATCCTCGCCCTTTTTTTTTGTTTCCGTTATTGTAAGTGTGTCTATCTTATTTTCCAGAAACTGATCTTCTAGTTCTATTTCTTTTCCCTTTATGCTTCGTATATTCCATGTTACTAATCTCCATATTTCTTCATTTTTTCTTCTCATGTTTTTCTGCTCCTTTCCCCAATTCTTTTTCAGTTTTTTGTTTGTTTCGTCTCTTCTTCCCAGCTTCCATAATCTATCCTATTTCGATATTGTTCCTCCTTTCGTTTGTATATTTGGCACTTTTTGCTGGTGGCCATGTGCTCCATATCTTTACCTTTAATTCTTGTGCAGTTGGCGTATTTTATCTCATTTTTCTCACAATCTTTCCCTTCGTGTCCTTCCTGTCCACATCTGTAGCATACCTCCGTTCTTGTACAGTACTTGGCTACATGCCCATAGCAGCAGCATTTATAGCTGATCGCGATCTTTACATATTCCTCTACCTGTTTTACAGTAAAATCTATCAATATTTTTCCTTTTTTTACCACGTACTTGAATATCTCCTTGTCAGCTTCTACTACCCAGTCCTCTACATATTGTTTACTCTTCCTAAAGGCATTTTTTTAACTGCTCTCATTACTGTCTTCACCTCTCTAATCATCACTATTTTCCCTATTTCTTCATTTTCTCTTAATATTTCGTTTACTATTTCTTCTTCAGTATATCCTTGCTCAATTTTTTTATTATAAACAACGGCTTTGTTTCTTTCATTTTCCTCACTGTCATTTCTTTTACTTCCTCCAGTTTCTTCCCTATTTGCTCCTGTTGTAGCTCGTTTCTGCACTTCATCACTACCAATCCACTTTTAATTTTTTTTATTTCCTTTATACCTTCTTCACCTACTTCTTCTATCGTAAGGTTTTCTCTAATTTTTTCCATTACATTCTCCCCTTCCACCCCTTTCACTGTGATTTCTCTTATCTTTTCTGGTGTTTTCCATCCCTGTATCCTTTTTGTACCATTTTCTTTTTTCCTTTCAGTGATCGCCGCATATGTCGTTTTGCTTCTTTCTTGGTTTAATGTACCTCCCACTGTCATTTCCAATATTTTCGTTTCTATTTCATCCATTCTGGTTTTAAATTGTTTCTCCATTTGTTCCAGTCTTTGTTCTACTTTATCTTCTTTTGCTGTTCTCTGTTTTTCCTCTTCGTTCACTATTTTTTCATACACTGTTTCGGTCATTTTACCTACTATTTTCTCTATATTTTCTTAGCTTTCTTCAATTTCTTCCCGTGTTATCCCTTCTTCTCTTTTATTCCCCTCTTTAAATACCCTAATTTCCTTTTGTATCATTTTAATTTGTTTTATTATCTCCTCTGATACTCCGCTTGGCTTTTCTTCAGTATCTTCTCTTTCTTCTTTCTCTCTTATTTTCATTCTATGTTATCATCCATTCTTTATCTATGTTATCATCCACCTTGCTCATCACTATTCCTCTATACGATTTATTAGCATTTTCCTCTTCATCGTCCTCCGTTGAGGTTTTCCTTTTCCTGTACTCCACCGTTCCCACTGGTGGCGTTCTTTTGACTTTCGTCGCCACATTAAAGGGATTTTTATCCTCCATAATAAAATTCCTTTTATTTCTTATAAAAAAAAAAACAAAAACAAAAATAAAAAATAAAACTTTATTGCTGTTTCCACCCTAAACCACTATTCACAAACAATCAATACTCTGCTTATCTATGTATCGATTTTCGATTGCAGCATAAACAAGCACCCGACCACTTTCACTGTCCGAACTAGACTCTCGCAGTTTCGACTATACGAAGTCCTAAACATTTAAGTAATTTTTTTGTGTTTAATCTTTTTGGAAATTTGTTTAAAATGAAGATAAGAAACTATTGATATATTTGAAGTACTTAATATAGGATTAGAGTGGTAACACTGCATTAAAGTTTTTAACTAGACACATTTGTAACATGTGGTAACTACATTTAATAATTCATTATTTATATTTCTAATGAAATTAGATATTAAGTATAAAGCTGCTGGCACTTAGAGGTTGAGGAATGAAGTATCGAAGACCATGTCATATAATGACAATTTAAAAATACGAATCGACGGGTTCAAACATTAGAAAAAAATATTTTTCTTAAGCATTTTGTAGAATTTATTCGTTACTTTTCAGAAACACTGTACTTTATTACATGTTATAAGAGCACTGTTTTTTATTATTTGTAGAAATTGTAGAATTTATAGAAGCAAAGGCTTGGTCAAATTGAAACAAATTAGCATGCTATTACGTTGATTAAATTCTGAAAAAGAAATAAGTACAATAATTTTTGGAAACAAAGAAATATTTCTATTACTTCTTAAATTTTAACTTAGTTAAAAAATACAATTACTGGAACTCGCAGTTTCTGAAAATAGGTATTTGTTAGATTTACCTAAATATGAATCTACAAAAGGTACGTCAGCTCGTGATCAAATGGTTGCTATAGATATGTTTCACGATGCTGACGATTTCATCAGTAAAAAACCTATAATAAATACTGAATTAAGGTCTACTGAACTTGAAGATAATTTTCAAGACCAAAAGTATATTACTGAATTGCAAAATGTATCACTTGTACCAATAGCTTTACCTTTCAATGGTAAGACCACATCCAAATACCATACATTACATTTCAAAATTAAAAATACATTAAGAAATTGTATTACAATCATAATTTCACTTCAGAGCATGTAGATTCAAAAAAAAATCTGGAAGAAATGGAAGTTATTAATTCTATACCTGATGGTATAGTTAGTGAGCAATATAACATGAATAATAGTAATTCAGACTATTCTGAACCATTTCTATCATCAGGTTCAGAATATTTACCTAATGAGACAGACACTGATCAAAGCTCCAATGACGATACGGTTTCATATCAAACGCCGATCCCAAAAATTTGCTCTACGAAATTAATACCACCGATACAAATAACTCCGATCAGGGATAACAAAGTTACTGAATCTCCCAGTACGTTTTCAATGAGTTGACAGATAAATATAGACTTTAAATTTTGTACCTACATAATTTCACATATATTTAAATATACAATTAAAAACAATTTTATTAATTACAGCTATATAATATAGGACTAACAACTTCACAAATTATATTTTTTAGGTATACTCATAGCTGCCTTAAGTATTTCCTGTAAATCCACTTCTAAAATAGAATGTTATAAGAGTAACCGACTGTGCCAAAAAAAAAAAAATAAGTGTCCTTTTTGTCTTTTGGAAGTAACACACACTCGATATTTGATTAGACATCATAATGATGAAAGATCAGTTAAAGATTTCTCCAACTTAGCTATAAAGAATTCTTTAAGACGAAAATTAGTTGACGCTATTCGTCGACAGGGCAATTTTATCGAAAGCACAAATACAGATATAATTCGACCAGTTAGAAGGCCCCGCAATTATATCTGCAAAGAAATTGGCCAAAATTCTGATGGCCCTAAAGCTAGATTCGTGGTGTGCCAATATTGTCTTGGATATTTTAATAGAAATTATTTGAACAGGCATGTTAAGATATATGCTCAGGATCAAACAGTGACTTTTATGTGAATTTAAGGATTAAACAAGAGGTATTTGGTATTATGAGAAATGATAATATTTCTAAAGCAGCCATGTCAGATATTTTAATATGTACTTACGCAGAAAGTTTATTACGCAAGCATAAACGACGACAAATGAATAATGTCATATCTAATAAAATGAGAGAATTGGGAAGACTTTTGATAAGCATGACAAGTTTAACAGGAATCGAGGACTTATTTAATTTACTAAAACCTCAAATGTTTGATAATTTTGTTTCCACATTTTAAAAAAAATAGCTGAAAATGCGGAAGTTACTGACAAAACTCTCTTTGCTTCCACTAGATTACGAAAGCAAATTGCGACTATTTTACAAGTTTTAAATATTACAGAAAATGAAATGCAACAACTTGCAAGCTTCATGGGTCATACTAAGAAAACGCATAAAAATTTTTACAGGTATATTGCAGATTTCGATTTAAGAATCATATGGTTCTTATGATGATTTAAATTTTTTTATTCATTATTGATTTTATTAATTAGACTTCCACAAGATATTTACCAAACGGGCAAAATTTCAAAACTCTTATTATTGATAAATAGTGGTAAAGCATCAAGATATAAGGGTATGTCTCTAGAGCAAATGGAGTTATCAGATAGTTTAGAGTCCGACAATGACTCAGATAAGGAACCAGAAAAAAGAAGTTGTCAGAGATCAGAAGCAGAAGATGAAAGAAATTTAGAAACTACTCGTAGGTACCACACTCATAGTAGGCGCGAGTATGGTAAGATAATCTTCAAAAATGCTTCACTAATCGTCGTTTGCAGAAAAGTATTATCCTTGTTGATAGGATAAAAAATTTAATCTGTTATTTTTAATGTATTTCACCCATAACAACTATGATTATCCATGGATTATCCGTAATCCGCTTTTCAGAAACTGGCGGTAAGTATTTCATTGTCGCCAAAACCTAGTTGTCAACATAATCCATAGGAACATGGCAGTCGTACACCCAGTAATACACCTACGATGTTTTTTAATAATGTATGTGAAACTTTTTTTATTCTTACTGATTGTTTCTCATTTTAACTAATTGACACAGTGTACGCACATTTAGTGCATTGATTAGGCTTACACAATTATGCAATATAAATACGAATAACAACTTGTCTAAATAGCTTAGTTCTTTACTCTGACAGCCGTTTCTAAATAAAATAAATAATAAAGAAAATAAAAAGACAAAATATAACAGGATAGAAAATCCACTAAAAAAAAGCTAAGTATAATATCATTACTATCCAATATAAAAAATTAATACACAACTTGTCTAATAGTGGAAACATTTTTGGTTTTAGTTTTGCCATTGTACTATTTTTTCAGTCTTTTTGACGTAGCCAAAAAACGATGCGAAATATTGAGTCGTTTATTTAGTGCCAAATATATACCTAAGTAAATAATTAAAAAACTGATTCATAAATAATAAACAAAAAATTTCTTGACCGAAGTTCCAGATATATGTATAAAATCAAGATAATAAACCTACGGTCGTACGCAAAAATATCTCTAAATTCGGTTTTTAACAAAACCAAAATTTTTTTAGATTGAATACTTGGAAAAGCTTTCCTACAGAGCTTTAACTTCATTTAAACTAACTTAGGCTTTATCTGTTTAATTAGTTTAAAAAATATGGTACGACTTTTTTTGATGAAGTAACGGTATAAAAATTGGCTCCATATAGATAAATTTGATAAAACGTCCTTGACCAACCTTCTCTATCAAACAAACATAATACCCCGCCAGTGAAAAATACTGCTAAAAATCGAACAGGCTTCAGTAAAGACGCAAAGTATCTATTTGTATATTAAAATGTATATTTGTCTGAGGCGCCACCATCTGTTGGATCTAACGAACTAATCTGTATTAAAATATATTCATACTAGGTCATTACATGCATACATACGATATAATACATACATTTATAGTATAGTTACTAAAACTAACAAGATAAGCCAACGCGCAGCTTTGTCAATTTGGTTGTGACGTCAGTGAAAGAGCCCTTTGCAAATCGCTGGTTACCATCTTTTTTTCGAACAATAACTACTGGAGAACTCCATGGGCTGTTACTAAGCTCTATTATGTAATTTTTCAACATTTGGCGCACTTCCGTGTTAATGAAATCTTGCATGTGTTGATTCTTCTGTCGGTACCGCTGTTTGATCGGGTCTGGGGTTTCAAGACGAATCTTGTGTTCAATCAAAGGGGTCGTAACCTTTATCTTGGTAAACGGTATGAGTACCTCAAAAACTCTGTCGCTTTTTCTCTTTAAAGGACAACGATAATTTTGCAAGAGGCCTGTATACACGTGATCCTTCATACACCGCATTACTTCGTTTCCTAGTCGAACTTGCCCAGACTGCAGATTCATACTAAACGAATACTGATTAAGTATGTCCATTCCAATCAAGAGATCATAACTCATACCGGGAAAACATGGCACTATTTCGTCGCTTTTCATTGCGCTTATCTCTAACGGTATTTCATACATTTATGTGATATGTATGACTTGCCCATTCGCGCCTCGCGCATATGTAGTTGATCTCGGAATAATCGGTAACTTTTTTTCACTGCATAAATTTCTTGTTGTATAACCCATAAATGAATGTACTGCTCCTGTAGCAATTAGAGTACATAATTTGCGGTCGAACATCTTTACTTCAATGTGTGGCCGATTGTCTCCAGCTTCGACTTTTCGTGTAATTTTATTAATTCGCTGCCGTCGTTTTTCGTTACTGGTTGTTTTATTACATGGACAGTCTCGAGACAATACTTCAGGATTTTTACATCTCGAACAAACAGTCTACGTTGTTATTGACAATCTCTTCGCCAATGACTTTCTTCTCCACAACTACAGCATGTAGGTCTCACGGCTGTTGTGGTATGTTGTTTTTGTACTGCTGGTCTGCATGTTGACGGTGTTGACGGTTTAAGGTGTCGCTCTATATGATGGTTGTTCAACGGTTCGTGCCGTTCTTGGTGAAAAATGAGGAGCGGGTGTAATTCGTAAAGAAGAATGACGTAAGTTCTCTAATGATATATCTGTCTCTCTATTCTGGTTGGTTTCCGTTTTCTCAGAATTTCTGCATTTCCATCCGTGTTCAAACCGAATTTTGCCAATTCTGCGGCCAGTTCTTTCTTTTTCAAACGGTAGATTAATGATACCCTTGTGTGTTGTGAATCCATTTTTAATGTCGGAATAGGTAAAGAACTAGCTTGTTCTTCACCATCCATCATTTACAATTATCCTTTACAAAACTCCTAACCATATATTGTTAGGAGTATAAAAACTTATATTTTATATTAATACATTAAATGTTACTTTTTTCTTGGAAAATAAAAGTAAATGTAATGATTAAACTTTATAACTAATATATAATATATATATATATGTATCGTAAAGCCTGTCTACCATTTCTGGTGTAGGCTTATTAGTCTTTATCTTTTTTTCTTTCTTTGTCTAGGCTTATACGTTTTCGTTTCGCGTCACTGCGACGCAAAACTTTCTCCATTCTTTCCTGTTGTTTGCCATCCTACTAGCTTCACTCATCGTTATTCTTCTTCTTTGTAATATCTTTTCTATTATATCTTATTATAACTAATAATAAATAAAACAATCTTACGGCAGTAGGTACCACATCGCTATAGGGTGAAAAATACTGAAAATAATGAATAGTATTAATTAAGCCCTTCGAGAACTCGATTGGCCAAAGGAAACTGGATCTGGAGACCACGATCACCAGGTGGATAGGGAGCCGTTCGAGAACACGATTGGCGACAGGGAATTGGATTTCGAGACCTGATCACCTGGTGGATAGGGAGCCCTTCGAGAACTCGATTGACCAAAGGAAACTGGATCTCGAACCTCGATCGCCAGGTGGATAGGGAGCCGTTCGAGAACTCGATTGGCCAAAGGAACTGGATCTCGAGAGCTCGATCACCAGGAGAAAAGAGTAGTCGCTCGAGAACTCGATTGGCCAAAGGAACTGGAGCTTGAGAACTCGTCACCAGGGGTAAAGCGTAGTTGTTCGAGAACTCGATTGGTCAGAGGAACCGGATCTCGAGAACTCGATCTGGTGGTCGACTGTAATGTGTGTCATTTGGACTGTAAATGTGATTGTTTTCACATTTACAGTCCAAATGCCCTAAAGTAATATTCCTTAATACGAAAGAACCTATACTTATTCTGTATGTACTAGCCCTATACAATAACAATTTAACAAAAACACCCATCTATTCTGGGCGCCGCTAGGTTGCTTATATGAAAAATAAACGAACAATAATTACGGCTACATACCACTATTTATAAAACAATATAATATACAATATTTACTTAAATTCAATAAACCCTTATTTATCTATTGAAATACGTTAGCGTTTTATCGTTATCAAAACTGACTGTAATAACAATTGCCAAACGGAAAAACAACAACAAAAGAAATCAAAAAAAATCTTCTGCGACGGGTACCTCCCCCCCAGGTCGCACAAAGTCTTTTTTAGTATTCGAAACCCATTTTTTACGTAACTTCTTTATAATTTATACATGTGTTTGTATTATATTTAATAAATATATAAAAAAAATATTATATACAAAAGAGATTTTATTTAAATATGACAACGCTTTCTCAACGAAAAAAAAAAACAAAACGATCTCTCAGTAACGCCATGGGTAGAAATTTTTAAAATTGGATCTTAAGTTGGATTATCTTGTGGTCTTATGGTGTATTCGGACTTTAATCCTTTTGCTTTGCGACAGCTCGACCTTTTTTTAACGTGTTATAAAAATTACAGAGACATCGGAACATTTTATAAATGCCAATAAAGAGAACTGTAAAGATGAATGGAGTGAAACACAGACCATTTTTCTGTTAGATAAATACACACAATACAGAAATGATGTAGGACCACTAAAAAAATTTAGATTAAAAAAATATATGTGTAAGCAAATATGCATGGAAATAAATACCTATTTCCACTGCGAAAAAAACACCAGCCAAATCGAAAATCGCTACAAAACAGTGATGAAAAGAAAGAGAAAAGAAAAATAAAAGAAATTATTATTATAAATAATAAGCATCAAGGTGGGGCATAGAAAATGAGACTTCCATACGAACAGTAACTAGATCAAATTGCTGTACTCGACGACAGTATTTAACCAGAAATACTACAAGACCAGCAGACAAAAATTAAAAAAAAAAATTTTCGCCAATGCGCGTGTAGAATGTTCAAACTTCATCAATCAGTAATAAAATTACATGAAAGTTAGACGCTTTGTCTAGCATTAAAACCTTATATTCAAGATTAATTTATGAACAATTTGATGTAAGTTTTATTAGTTTCTTTATAAGATCCCAAACGATGACGTGAAGGTATTTAGTGTTGATTTGTTTTCCGTGCAATTATCAATTGCTTTTATTTATAAATTAATTGCAATTAGATTAACTTAATTTTTTTAGAGTTATCTGCTAAATAAAATTGAATGGTTGAACTTTGTGTGGATATATGTCTCAGTTTAGTATTATGGCGCCATCTCACCGAGCGTGTATTAGTTTCGGACAAAGTTCAGTAGCTGAACACAGATTGCTGTAGTACTTTTAGTATTAGTATGTAATGTACTACTTTTTAGTTATGTTTTTAATGCAGTATGTTATTATTATTATTATTATTTAGTTTATTAATAGCAAAATAACCAAAACCGATGCTGATAATGCTAAAATTTTTTAATTTCAATTTAAATTTTTTTTGTAATAAAAAATTAATTACTCATTTCTATTTTTTCATATTAGCAGTGTATATTATAATTATATTTCATAAGTATTATTACTATTATTACTGTTATTATTTAATATATTTGATAAGGCTAATAGTACCCCTGCGACATCTAAAAAAAACTTGAATTAAAAGAAAAAAAATGGTGCAACGTTGCCAATTTTCAATTTTTGCAATTTTACGTTAATTATGTAATGACGTTCACTATGTCTGTTTAAAATCCAAAATGGATTTTATGCTTCCATTATTGAAACTTCTATGAAATGGATTTTTTATCCTGTAGTTGTTTGTCTTTTAATACTGGATAGTTGATGACGTAGGTGAATTATATGGCGTCCGCCAAATTAGCGTGAAGAGATCTATTTTTAATACCGCATACGCCTTTATAGTATTTCAACGTAGTGAAAAGCAACGTTATAAATTTAATTAATCAATATTTTATGTTATTGTGAATTGGTATTACTCGTAGCACATTTATGGTAATACTAATATAGTCTTTTAATTCTTCAAATTTAATCTAATTCCAATTAAAACCGGAGTATAACCATTCATACTCATATACTATACCTGCAACAGTGAATCGAAATAGAATAGACTTTTATTTCTTGTTTAATTACGGTGTATGCTAACATATTTAAAAGCGGCTTAATTAGAAATCGTAATTCAGTGATAAAGACGGAAAAACTCCGTTTAAATTATATATACAGATTCATAAAAATAGAACATCCTGTCTGTATTAATATAAACCTGAAATTTATATCTATTATTTCTTTCGGAGCATATTCACCATTAAAAAATGAAAAATGAATTTATATACTTTATTCTGATAGATATGTTAGGACGACCGGCATATACTTCAAATAAAAATGTCATTGTTCAATACTTAAATAAAAAGAAAGAAAAAAAAAAAGAAGGAGGCAATAAATCAGCTAGATCTGTTGTACGAAAAAAAAATCAAATTAAAGCAAGGTCATTTTTAGATAAAATGACTTTTGCGATAAATTTCAATTATTATTTGAATAAAAGGTTGTAAAAGAAATATAGTGATGAAACTCCTTCTCCTTCCATTTTATTGGAAATAATTTAAGCTTTTATGGATGGTCGGCTAAGTTTTTTGTGGTCTCAGTAGAATCAAGCTGTTTTTTAGAATAAAATCTTAAATTCATGTTTGGACATAGTTTTATTTTTGATTCTGAAATCTACTCCACTTCCGTTTCACGGCAATTCAAGATTTTAAGTGGGAACGTCCAATAACTAAGTCTTGAACCCGCTCTAGAGAAACGAAATTGCGCCTAGTAGGGAATATATTACAGTAATGTAAACCACCTGTTGTTTCTTGTGTAATGTGTCAAACCTGGACGAAACAGATATTAAATAGAATATTTTTTCGACAAACTGTCAATCATATTGTAACGTTCCACTATTGTGAGTTCGGGTGGGTGTACAATAATATAATAATCACACTTCGAATTAAAAAGTTATTTACAGGGTGTTTCGTCACTAATATTTTCAATTTCAACGGTGGATAGGGGATGAAAAACTGAATGGAAAATGTCTAAACTCGTGGGGGTCGATCTTCACTAGTTGCCGAGATAATCAGCATTTTCTGATCTCTTCAAAAATGTTCGTGAACTACAGTGTAACTGACTTACGCAATACTGGGTCCTGAAAAGTAGAATAAACATTGAATTCATTAACGAGTTCAATGTCACATGTAGTATAAAATTTCCCTATTTCCTGTAAGAGACAGTGGCGGCGTTTGAATAATTTAATTTTAAAGCGAATTTTAAAATTGAAATTTTTACAGATTTTCAAACTTTAAATATTAAAATTTGGTCATTAATCAATTTTGGAGTTTAAAATTAATTTAGAATTTGATCTAGAACGTTTTAGAGGACATTGAAGGATTAGCCTTCTTAGTTATTAGAGTAATTCATTATTTAATATGCCATATTAAGCATTGAAAATTAGTGTTAATTAAGCCTATTGCGAAACATTCTCTAAGATCAAATTTCAGTCTAATAACATAATTTAATTTCTTTTTCTAACGAAACAAAAGGAAAATCATAATTGCGACGGCACTGTCTCACTAGCTTGGTCGACTCGAGTCGCCGATAATACTAGCGTATTCATTTTCCGATACAAAATGTAATTACCTATTTAATGTTTACTCTTACAAAGAAAAAACAACTATGCTTTTTTTTTTATGTTGACCTCATTTTTATAGCAATAATTTAGAGATAATGCGTTTGTTTTGAGTATGAAGGTTAGTGAACATTTCGATTTAATTATCATAAAGAAAATATCTCCATGAAAAAAAAACATTTTCTACATTTTAATAGACCGTACAAATAGAATGTACTAATTTAATGTCGAAATGAAATTGTACGTCTTATCATAGGCACAACATTATGTGTCAGCTAATATAGAACCACGTAGCATGAAACAGTTCTACAATTTTACACTTGGTACTAGGTTTTGTTACTATGCTGTATTCAGCAATGTCAACTTGTTTAATAATATTGCATTAACTTTAGTCATTAAGTTATAAGAATAAAGTAACGCTTTAGTCATTCTTTAAAAGTAAAAACAAGAAACATTAAAAAAATCTGCTAGCAGGTTATAGATAAATTTCTTGGGATTGTTATGTTAAAGTGAGAATCGAAAATAAGAAAGGAAGAGAGAACAACAAATTAGAAAGAATCACTCTAGTGGAAACGTAAAATTAGATTAGTTAAAAGTTGAATTTGGAACGAATAACTTTGATTAGATTTTAAGTTTTTTGGAAGTGTTTTGAAACATTTTCTAAACAATTATGGAAAATTATACTACAGCAAAAGGTGTGATATGCTGATGATTTATGGAAAACCCCGTGGAAATGCATCTGCTGCAAAAAGGTTATATCGAGAACGATTTCCAGGCCGACAAGGTCCTTGTGAACGGGCATTTGTTAATTTAGTGCAAAGGGCAAGAGATACTGGTTCACTAATTCCCCAATCCAGTTTACCAGGAAGGCAATTAAGTGTTCAGATCGAAGAAGACATTTTAAGCATGATTCAAAATGAGCCGTCGGCCAGTACGCGTGAAATTGCGCGACATGTTGAAGTTTCCAATTCTACAGCGTGGTATGTATTACGGGAAAATGGGCACTATGCGTATCACATACACCGTGTCCATTCTTTGGACTCGCGAGATTATTTAAATCGACTACAATTTTGTCAATGGGTGATTAGTCAAAAGTTAAGGCAATCTGGATTTGTGTCACAATTTTGATTTACGGGCGAAGCATGTTTTAGACGATTTGGAATTTTTAATAGCAGAAATAGCAACATCTGGAGCGAAGAAAACCCGCATGCTTATCCTCTTAGTAGTTTCCAAAGCCAGTTTGATGAATTAATGTACGGGCTGGCTTTGTAATTATGTGATAGGTCCCTTCGTTTTACCTTCCCGTTTAAATGGAGAAAGGTATTAGGATTTTTTTAGGAACAATTTATGGACACTATTGGATGATGTCCCATACCAATTACGTCATGATATGTGGTTTATGCATGACGGAGCTCCACCTCATTTTTATTCTAATGTTAGATCTTTTTTGAATGAAAAATGTCCAAATAGGTGGATAGGCCGTGGAGGACCTATTGCGTGGCCAGCTAGACCTTCTGATTTAAATCCCTTAGATTTTTATTTATGGGGCTACATGAAATATTTAGTGTACAAAGAGCCCTTTGACATTGAAGATCAAATTCATGCCCGAATTTTTGAAGCTGCAAGAACAATTCGTGAAAAAGCCGCGGAACAATTCCCAAGGGTTCACGAATCTTTTATAAATCGGGCTCAGCATGCGATTGAAGAAAATTGTGGTCATATTTGTATTGTCTGACATAGTATTCATTGTCTAGTGTAGTGGACATCTGCTTATGTAATGATAGCTGATTAATTGCTGGCGGTAGCGGGGTAGTAAGCCATACCATCTCGCTAGGTAAGTTGAAATTCATTACTAATTTGTTGCAGTAATTACACCAAATAATTAGTGGTTTGCATGTATTGCCTTAATCTGCATTACCCTAGTAAGGGTAACATTAAAGTACCGTTTGTGTAATTGATAACTTGCTATCTAATTTGGTAGCATGAAGATTACACAAAATATATTTTTTTAAAACTAGACATGACTAATGTCCTATTATTCCAAATCGGATACTTTAATTTTTAAATCAATAAATTAAACAAATAATAGATAAAATTTTTCTTTTTACTTTTGTTAGTAAGTTAGATTAGGTTAACATCTATTGTCTTACATATTATATTTTCTACATAATGTTTTTTATCATTTAAAAGTACTTACCTATTAGTTTCTTTTTTTTTAATTTAATTTCTTTCTTGTACTAATAATTGGTTATTTTATTATTAATACACTTGTCTTATTTTTCTATTAACTACGGAAGGAGTGAAAGATACTCACTCTAGTTAAGAGTGACCTAACCTTTGAAGAAATAAATACAGCCGCCATTATTTTCCCCGCTTTAGCGGGGAAGTGTATTGCTTGCCTCTTCTTCTTCTTAAGTAAAGAATAGCCTATTTTCAAACTTTTTCAATGTCAATAATAAATGCATTACATATGAGATTTGGAATAAAATCGATTTTGTATTTTATGTTTGTAAAAAATATGGAACTTAATATAAGAATTAGGCCAGACAGTTAAAGAAGCCAGCTAAATTTATTATTTGAAGAATAATTATCTTGATTAAAGACCCTGTACATATTCGAAAAAGGCAATAATGTTTTTCCTGCAATCAATTAATATGTCGTGCTTCGCTTTCTTTGGACTTGCACGAGTGTCAGGACTACTATACCGCACGGCCCCACAAGGGTCCAAATTTGCAAGGACCCAAAATTTTTAGAGATATTTTGTTGACATTTCCACTAGTTTACATTGAATTCTAAATTATAATTCAGTATTATGATAAAATAGGAGCAAAATAGATTTTTATACGCATATGTGGCAAATTTTAACTAATCCAAGTGTTAGAAGCCGATACATTATGATTATCTACGATTTTACTATCTGCTTCCCTATCCGAAACAACAGCAGAACAGGACAAATATTCGTATATAATAACAAATAAGTTTTACTATGAAAATTGAGCATTCAGGGTTGAAATATATCTGTTGCTATAAATTACGGATTAATATAGTAAAAAGCCGAATAAAACAGCTTGTTGCCTATTTTGTTTTAACAGGTGTGTATCAATTTAGCTATGTATAGTAAAGCGTTGCTAACTGATCTAATAAACGAAACGTTTGGTTGTCATTTCATTCATTTTCTTTTGTTCAAATTTTATTAATTTTCATTAAGTTCAATTTGAGAAGTCATGCCCTGATTCAAAGTTAGTTGTGTAACGCAAATTATTTCTTACAGAAGGAATTTCATTGTGCGACGTTTTTTTAGTAAATTGGAAATATAGGCTTTATAGCGAATTGTCAATTATTTGATATATGTTAAAACGCTGCAAAACGCATAATTACTTTGTTCTCACAATAGAGTTAATTCAAATATCTTTAAATAAAAATTCTTTGAGTAGTATTGATTTAGGATTTTTAAAAAGCAACCTTAATAAATAAAATTAGCCTGAAATATTATTTTGTTTGTTTTTTTGTAATGTACCCTGATACCGTAGTATAGGCGGATTTTTGAATATGTCTATATAAGAAGTAATAATAACAATCTGATAATTTATTGGTTTGTCGTCTAAAAAATACAAAATAATGCTTGTTTAAAGTAAAGTAAAATTGTCTAAAGCGATTACATAATTTGTCCATTTTAGCAAAAGAAGCAAAAGTTGCCAACGATTTGGAAAATTAATAAAATTGGAACAAAATAAAATTAATGAAATGACAACGAATAGTTTCGTTTATTACAGTTAGTAAAGCTTTATTATACATAGCTAAATTGATAGAAACTTGTTACAACAAAATCGACAACAAGCTGCCTTCATAGTAAAACTTATTTGTTATTATAATAACAATTATAATATCCGTTTTATAACGGATAATGTAATAACAATTTATATATATATAATATTGTTATTACAATATCCGAGTATTTGTCGTGTTCTGCTGTTGTCTCAGATAGGGTAGCAGGTAGTAAAATCGCAGATGATCATAATGTATCGGCTTCTAACACAATTGGTTAAAATTTGCCACATAGGTGTATAAATTGTATTCAGCTCCAATTTCATCATAAATGTCAACCAAATATCTCTGAAAATTTTGGGTCCTTACAGATTTGGCCCACCCCCCGCGTTGCGGGGCCGTGCGGTATAGTAGTTCCGCCACTATACTCTAATAACATGGTGCCTTCGACGAAATTTAAATTTCAACAATTTGATGGAGAAAACTTAATGAAAGACAATTAATTAATCATCATTAATATTGAATAAATCTACACCTATTTTCCATTTACGTTAAAAATTTCACATTTTCTATATGTATATCTAATAATGATTTCTTTGAAATAGTCGCCATGTTATAGCATTTTTAATCGATAAATTTGTTTGTTTGTGATATTTAATTACAGCCTTGGGAAAAATAAAAAGCGTTTTATTTGTCGCAACTACAATAATAAAAACTTTAAAATCGTGATTCTACCAGTCTGTCTGGTCTGTTTTAACTCGATTCGCAAAACAAAATCTAATTTTTTGGTTACAATAAAAATATGGGAAAACTAGACGCTGAAAATTATACAAGAATAACAAAAATAAACAAATGGAAAATTTATTTGAATAGATCAATTTTAAAAAAATCAGGTGTATTTTTTTAGTTCCCTGAGTCGAGTGCGATGATGATGATTCAAATAGATAAATAAATATTTGCAGTTTGCGCTATATTTAAAATTTTGTTTAAATTTTAACCAATCTCAATTTACTACTGCGTAAATCTTAGCCTGTCTGTTTTCTAAAATTTATATAATTTCTAATATTTGGATTTTGTATTAATGCTCTCTGATCATGTCAGATGCTGTATTATATAACCAGTGGCGTGATTCCAATTTTGGCCCGTTTAAATCCGGTCCGTCGGATTCTGTCTGGTCAAGCAGGTATAATAATATATATAGGTCTAACAACCACAAGATTTTTTGGTTGTTTTAAATAATCACGTATGTCCTAATTGAAGATCATTAATCGAAAATCCATAATAATGACAAATGATATTATCTTCGATCAAATACATAGAAACATAAAATAGCCAAGCTCATAACATCAAAGTCACAAATTTTCTTCAGAACGCGACAAATAACAATAAAATATAATTTGTATAAGCTCACACAATCAGCGAAAATGTCAACATTGTCATCTTATATGTTTCTATGAATAGGAGAGTCAAATGTTTACTAAATTTTAAAACCTGGTTTTTTCAACTACGCAGGTAATTTGAAAGTGCACAATAATTTGTGAGTGCTAACGGGGTGTAGTTACGTCACTGCACATTAAACGTATATGAAGCAAATAAGCATAAGAATTATAAAGCGTTTTTTAAGCTACATTTCTAATCAGTTTAATCGTCTAATATGCCATCAGTCACTGTATCCTTTTTTTTTTGTTTTATAAACTTTACAGAATAAAAAATTACTACACGTTTTTACATAATTTTCTTGGCTGGTCTTTTTCCTCTTCCAATTGTCATTCTATTTCTTTACGTAGAAAGACAGAAAAATAATGTCTTCCTTTATTATATTATGTGCTTGGAATTATTATTTACGTATCATGGCTTTAATTCCAAACATTTAAATTAAAATAATTTTTAGACAATGAGACAATACATATTTGACCACCCGTATACATGTACACATGTATACGGAAATACAGAAAATTGGTCTTTCGTATCTTAATCTACTTTGGCAAAACATTTCTATACCTGGCTGTAACGACAAAATTAATGGTAAATATACCATGAAAAAGTAGAATATAACCGTCCCAACTAAAAGCATTTTATCTAATCACGGAGAGCAATTTTATAACATCAATAGCACCATGTGAGCCGATAGTCTAATAAAAATATGATCTGCCTTTGTTGTTCTGTCTTGCCTCTAATTTATTGGTATCATGCTGGTTTCAGTTGTTAGAATAGAGAATTGATATGTTAAATTTTTCAAAGAATGTATGTAACAATCCACCTACCAAGAACTGAATGTACATTCACACATTTTATAATTTTTGAAAAAACTTGACTGAAGTTCTGAAATTTTGGAAAAATATTTATTCGTTTATTCGAACGTAGTAGGCACTGGGCACTAGGAGTTAGAATAAAATTAACTCTTCCCATAGACCAAAGATTACATAGGTAAACTACAACAAAACAATTGGAGCTACCTCACTGATAATTAGCTAGTCAATGCAAGATTGTGTACAATGTAGTCTTCATAAGGAAAGAAATACTGAAAGAAATACTTCGTTCTGTTGATGTGAAATTCTGCACAAATATCTTATCAAGGATCTTAACAAATACCTTAAGGAATTATAACCGTAGACCTATCTAAATCTTCTGTATCATTTCTTTGGATACATTGAAAACTAACCTTAACATTGTACGGATATCAATGTTACATGCAGCTGAAAACGTAAGACAGATGTAGAAAGGTATGCGTATTTTTTACTTTCTGGCTGGATGCCTGTGCGTCATTGCCAGTTCTACTATGGTAAATCATGTGGTGATATTTTCGAATAAATTATATTTATGAATAAAAAAAAAAAAGGTCGAAATCCATTTCGAAATTATTTTTAGTTACAAATGCTGTTGCCTGTTAGTAGTAGCTTAGGCTAGTTCTTTCAACTCTACAATTACAAACGATGCAAAATTCAAAGATGTTCGCACGATTCTTCTATTCTTATTGTAAATAATTAAAATTCATGTTTCTTATTAATTTTTTCATGTTAACTGATTAATTTGTTTCAAACGAATTGCTTATACTGCGAATTTCTGTGCTTATGTATTAGTGTAGATAGTCATTGATAATTTAGTTCGCTGTCACAATAAAAAAATCTAAGTCAATATTGTAGGAATAATGATGCATGACACATTACTTTTAACTAACAACGGAATATGTATCCAATCTCTTAACTCATTATACATATATATTTTACTATTAAAGCAGGTGGTTTCTATCAACTCACTTTGATGTTCAATAAAACCATACATATGTTATCTATTCTATACAGAAAGTAAGTACCTCCATATCTATTACATGTCTGGATACAAAAAATAAAATAATACACAACGTAAACCTATCTATAATCTATATAACAGAAAATTTTAAATTTTATAAGAATATTATTTTGATGATTTGATGTGGCTACGTTGATGTTGTGCCAGTGGTTCAATAGCCCAATTTAATCTCAATGCTACTGCTACTTGTAGATGTGCTTGTGAGCACATCTGGATTATGTTTAAAACTGTTTTTTCCTTTACATAAAAAGGTCGTTGTCAAAATGAATGGGTATGTTGTCTTCATTTTGAAACTTTGCGGTTATAACACTAAAATCTCTTCTTTGATTTCATTTATTTAATGTCTTCATATGTTCTTAATGAAACTGGTGAAAATCAGGCAATTATTTCTTTATTTTACATACGTTTTTATATTTTTTAAAATTTTCGTGCGAGGCATCTGGTTTGTCTATATTTAGTTTTAAATAGAATGACTTGATTTTACAAATAATTCATAAAGCATCATTATAATCCGTGTAATCTGAACATGACGCTTTGGGATTCTCCTCTCATATACTTCCTCAACTTAAATGTGTACAGTTGAAATTATAATCTTGGATCATAAATTGTTAATTAAGTATCTAAAATATCTAATACCACAGACTACCGAACCATATCAGTTTCAGTCATCAGAATATCTAAGGTAACTGAAATCAAGAAAAAAGATCAGCATATTAATATGAAATAGAAGAGAAAGAGAATAATTACCTTCCTCAGGAAATGGAGATTCAGATATACCAACTAGACTCTAATAATAAATGTTATGACATGATGGAACACATGATATAAAAAGTCCGTGCCAGTAAATGTCAACTAGACGAATCTATCTCGAAGATTATGTAACGTCAATACTAATGTTCGAATTTATGCCTAACCTAAGACATGAATATTATACCAACTGGAACACAGGATATTGATCGCTGTGGTGGTTTCGGAATGACTATTTGTAAGTCTATATTATAATATTATGATATTTATTAGTTGATCAGCCCATTTTCTGTTGAGCTGCTATTCTAGAGCCTTACACATAAATTGAAGCTAGATGCATTAGCATAGTTATCAATTGCATTAAGCAGATTGACCTCTGTTTACTGGCACTACGTATGCTCTTATCAGAATTAAAAAAAAATCCAAGAAACACAATCAAAGAAGATCAAAATACATATCAAATTATTTTGATAACATCCTGATCATTTGAAAAAGAAAAAAAAACGAATTCTTTTTGTAGTAGAACGGATCGGCGTCTTCCTTTCAATACTTTATTATTTCTCTGACAAAATAAGGGATTATTTTGTCATGTTAAAATGAGTTTAGTTAAAATGATTCATTAAAAAAAAGATTTTTTTTCAGACATCTTCTAAAGAATTCATAATATTCTAATCTCAAGAGTTCTGATAATTATATAACTATTTACTAGTATAATATAAATATCAAAAACGGGTATCAAATACTATAGATAGTATATAGATCGTATCGCAAATCAGATCCCTTCCCGTACTAGGTATATTTTTCTTATTATATTTTACAGTTTTCTTATTGAACTGTATTTCTTTTCTAGGAAACAAATACATTTCCGTAACAATTATACGATTTTGTCAGATTGAGGATAATAGTGAGTATACTCATACATACTCAATTCAAAATATCAAAATATTGGATGGTTCATATCATAATTTTACTTAGTTTTTTTTTTTTGGATTTCCTATCCTGGTAGATTTCTTTTTACTTTTCTTTAACTCTGACTACTCTTTCGATATGTTAAATCTTCCTCAAATTACACTGAAACTTAACTGTCAAAGTTAAAGAAATGTAACAGAATAGTAAATAAAAAAAAAGCTAAGTAAAATTATCATACTCATAAATACAACGGCTTCGAATTTTTTTGGCAGACCTCGAGCTTCACTTTATCTTGGTCGTAATACATATAGAAAAGACGTTGAATCAATCGTAACAAAGGCCTGATAATTTTTATGGCCTCAATTAATGAACAAACGAGTGAGAATCTGCTGATCTTTTTTTAGTGATTCACAAAATTTCTAGGTTTAGCCATGACTAAAACCCAGGCATTTCGAAGTGGCCCACGTCAAAATGCCACACGCGAAAAATATGAACAAAAAGAGTTTAAACAAAACAGGAACTAGAATTGAAGCGGCCGATTGTAAGAAAAAATTGGTATAACAAAAAAATTAAATTACGAAAAAT
This sequence comes from Platypus cylindrus, assembly GCA_949748235.1. NCBI lineage: Eukaryota > Metazoa > Arthropoda > Insecta > Coleoptera > Curculionidae > Platypus > Platypus cylindrus. The sequence goes on along the minus strand of OX456488.1, from coordinate 48,224,442 downwards.
GGGAATAAATAAAATGAATCGGATTATAAAAGTATTGTTATTTCGAATCAATTAGTTAAAACTACCTGTCAAAAAGAGATGTTTATTACGCGTATACAAGAAAATGCCTTGATGTGAATCGAACCAAACAAGTATTTAAACCTATGACGGCAAAATTTTCGTTCTTCTCCTCTGAACATAAAAAGACATTTCAAAGAAATAAAATAGCATCCATTATTATTATAAATGCATTATTACAGTAGCTTCGGCTATATGTATATGCGACAAACATACAAATTTAAATGGGTAGAAAATAACTTTTCGGATCTACACTACTGTGTGTGTGTGTGTGTGTGTGTGTGTGTGTGTGTGTGTGTATATATATAACTATATATGATGATGTGTGTGTAAGTTAGAGTAGATTTTTGAACAAATCAGAAACATTTTTCTACTCGACTCGAACGGTATTGTGTGTATGAATGTACAAAAATTAACGATTCGAATTTTTTGATTCGGTGAATAATACTTAAGAAGTACGAAGATTCTTTATTATAAATTGAATTATTGCCTAATAAGCTATAGAAAGGGCCTTCTGGGTATTTGTATATAGTTCAAATAGACCGACGAAGAACATTGGCGCAGACAAAGGGTGGGTGGAGGAGAGGCAATAAGTTGATAAATTGAAAAATTGTCCCCCATCAAGAATTTGTGTGTTGACAAAGAGGTACCCGTATCTCTATTATATTAAAGATAAAAGATTATAAGTCTTTTGACTTTGGTAATTTATTTTTGGGAAGATAGCCGATAGAGGAACGAAACAGTTCCTCTGCTTCGTTTTCTAAACCTTCCGAAGCTCGAAGAAGAGTCGACAGCTACGAACCACAAAAGAAGTTTGAGCGAAATTTTAGTTTGAAATACGGTGTTTGTCAGTTTCATACTAGTTTGTTAAATTTAATGGGTGAGTCTGTATAGTTGATGTTTTTACTAAAAAAAAGAAAACAAATACATAAGAAAATCGAAACGATTAATTGAATCCAATAAAATCTCAAAATAAACCCTTTACAATTATACATGTCCGCATATTCGAGTTACAACCATGAGCAGCGCCTTCTATTTTGGCGCTGATTTTTTTTATATTTTTTTTATTGGCGAATTTTATTTTTAGCCTCTTACAGCACATATTGCTTTGCTAATTAAATGAGAGAAATCTTTTTTAAACAACGAAAATTAGATATTCCTGGAAATATTTAGTTCCGATTAATAAATATTAACATTTTTTTAAATTTTAGAGTGATTAATCTATTTTAGTATACAGAATGAGTTAGCTAACTAATATTAGCCAAATTTGGTTGCAGAAAACATTAACGGTAGTCACAATATAAGAAGTAATGACTATGATTATTGCCTAATCTTGTTATTGTTTCGCTTGTTAGTGAGCCTCAATCAGTAGTTTAATTACGTTGTAATAAATTTCATCATTCAGTGTTTAATATTTGAATCACATAAAATAACTTAATTAAAATTACACTTTATTATGCGTATCTACATGCATACTTACATAGGTACATATAAATTAACTAAACCTTAATTCACATTCGATTGTTTACCATTATCTACCAACGCTTGACGATTTTGTCGAAAGTAAAGCAAAATGCCATTTTATGAATTCATTGTGAACAATACAGGCCAGACGGAAATTTTATTTTTGCACGTTATTGTATACACAATTTGTTATTTTAAGGTGCAAAAATAAGCGGAATTCCTGTCCAGATTGTATTTGTGTTACAGATATTTTGTTATCCAGAATCCCTTCAATCTAAATTCAATCGCATTCTATAAAAATAAATATTCGGAAGGAAATTAATATCTTAACAGGTTCAAGTTACTTGCTTTTGAATTTTTTCAGCGGGGGTGAGAAGTTTTAAGCACAAGAAATGTTTTTTATGTTTTTTATCCAAAGTTGCGTAGTTAAATCGATTGCATTCATGATTCAATTCACTTCACACTTTCCATCGTTTTGGTCACCTAGTTGACTTCCAACGGTTGACTGTATTAGATGGATTGGTAGTTACTTAGGCTATAAAATATGGCTTCCAAAAATTATAGTGAATTCGCAAGTATGGACAACTCTACTTATAATAGAATCTCCATACAACAGTATGGCCCGTTTCAACATTTGATAAATTTAAAATCAATTAATTCAATTCAGTAAAAATATACGTATGTATACATGCCACTCTTCTATTAATTTTTGTAATCCAAAATTAATTTGCCTTGGAAAATTAATAGTGGCTAAAGAAAATAAACGAATTGAGAGAAAGTTTCAGCTATAAATTCCAAAAATATATCATCTAATTATTTGATTCGAAATATTTATTTATTTTCGGAGTGCAATTTATTTCTGTGCAATGTAATTCAGCGAGTTCTTATCACAGACAGTGTTAAAATAATTGGGATTTTATTATAATAGTTCGGTTAGTGTGAATAAGACGTTAACATATTCGGCCTTCAATGAATTGTATTCTTCTTGTTAATTAATTTTATTATTCGTTATTAGTTTCAATCACACATAAGTTTATATATATTTAGAATTATATATTGATAAACGCTAAAAAATAATTAAAATACTTGCACATAGTCGATTTACAAATAAAATGCGGTCCGTCATTGATAATGGATGTGTGTGAAAAATAATAATAGTAATAATTTTCATATAAACAGAATGAACATGTTGTCACCAAAAAATACTGAATGATGATCACGATGATCATCATCAACCGGATGCCATTTGACAAAGATTTGTATCTAATTTTTTTGTTCTCCACGCTATTTTTATCATATATATTTTATGTATTTTATTAAGATGCAATACTTGAACAAAACGCTATGTATTTTTTCATTCCGTCTTAGTATGCTGAAACTGTTATTTGTTTTAGCCAATAAATATTACACACACATACACACACACAAACGGAACAGTGGGGAGGAGATTTGACAAAAATTAATAAGAATATTATAATAATCTAGAATTATGTAGGATTGTCACGTTGGTTATACGGCGACGATTATTGCGATGTCCGGTGTGTGTTGGTTATGTTGGTTAGAATTAATTTTCAATTAATTATTTTAATGGTAGCTGTAAATAAATACATATGGAACATTCAATATATCAAATAATACCGATGTATTAATTATTTATTTGCCGTCGTCTAGTAATAATTACCAACGAGCCAATGAGCGCCAAATGTCAATTAACTGGCATAAAAATTTTGTGCGCAACTTGTCTAACTTCCCATTTTTTGGTTTACTTTAATTTTTACTTCGATAAATATTAAATCAAGTAAACGGCGATCATTACTAAATAAATAAAGAAAGAAATTAAATAATTCAATCAATAATTATAATCTCAATATATATTACTGTCATTGAGAAATTAATAAAATAACATGGGATTACAAAGAGATAATGTTTCTTCACACGTTGCGGTGATTCTGAGACACAAAAAATGTAAGCATAGTAATAATATGAACGATAATAAACATTTAATGATAGCCAATTATTTATCTCCACTATACCATTATATTGTATTTACTTATTACTTAAAGAACAATCCCAAGTTGTTGTGATTGAATTACGCTATTACCAACGTGCTATATTAAGTTGATCTTTTTTATATACGTTGATGAAAACCTGTAAATGCATATAAGCATCTACGTATCAGTATAGTTCTACCATTATAACAGGGCATAATAAATTACAATATTTATTTGAGCGTATATGGGATATAGATGATTTATTACGGTTCTGTTACGCAGAACTCTACCTACTACCGGAAATATTCATAAATTCGCCAGCATAACTAAACCATAGCTCTGGCGTATTGAATAGTCCATTATTGTTTTAATGGAAAATGAACCTTGGCAACTTTGTACGTAAATATATGCGTAAATATACATACGTATATCTTGTGTTCTTCGATTTTAAGAAGGCGATATGAATGCTGCTATTCCAACAGATACAAAATTAGCGTATATGAAGCTCAAATTTCTAAAGACAAATGTATCGACAATGGTGTAATCGGGTACGGAATAAAACGAACAAATTAAAAACGATTGTTTAGAACTTTCAAACTCATGATATATTGGATACAAAATTTTAAAGAATGTTTGTAAAGCTACAATATGACAATTAAGCAATCTAAACCAGCTAATTAATTAATTTATTTGTGTGTATGAGTGCTTTAAATGCATTAGGTGTAAAACTTCAACAAAGGCATACAAAATTGTTGAATTTTTGTATTTTTGTATTACACTAATATCGTAGTAGGTGTTAAATTTATGATGCATTATAACATACAACTGAAAACAGAAATTTGTGTGTTTTCAAGAAAAAAGCTGTGTTAATAATAATTATTAATAATGAAATATGAATTTGATTGGGATTGATGATTTATTGCAGTTTTTTTAAGTGTAAGCTAATAAAATAACACAAAATGCGAGATTGTGTTGCATATTATGATTTCATTGAAAGCCAAAATGTTATAGACAACGATTGATTATTCAGGCCAATTTGTCTGTCGGAAAAGAGGGGAGCTTAACATAGATGATATTACTACTTACTGTACTATGCTATGCTCAGATAAACATTTCTTTGTGATTATTGTCTGTGCGCTGGCACACTGTCTATGCACTAGCAGAGCAAGCCATAGAACAAGGTCTGTTGCAATACAGTGACGTCACAGAAACGGTTCACAGAGAAAAATAGGCAATAATTTATACTTGTCGACCATAGTTTGCATTGAAAGATTTGCATACCTATCCTTGAACATTGCTATATTTGACATATGCCTCTAGTATAGCTTTATGGCGTTTGAAATATGAGAACTCCCTACATTCCATTTTTACGTGTTCACTGTACATGTGTGATACTTTTCATTGTTTAATTTATATGTAATAAATATTTACAACTATAAACTGTTCATCAAAAATCTTGATAAACTTCAGTATGTGAAATCAAAAAGGGAGGAACCTTGCTATTAAGCCTTGACTTCAATACTTCAAATATCAAATAAATATAAGGGAAAACTTTTAAAATGGAGGAGACGACTATATAGATATAATGATACTCAGTATATGTATAACAAAAATGCTTTTATATACATTAAAAGCTAAAATTACTGCCAGTAAAACTAAGATATATTTAGACAACATTATAAATCTTGTGGCAGTAGTAATTGTTGCATTATTTTGTTTCTATGAACAAAAAGCACATCGGTGACATTTTCTTCATTGTTCAGTAGTAAAATGGTTATGAAACAACTGAAATTGACAACAATTGGATTGTCTAAAGTTCACAACCAAATTTTAACTTGCTAAACGGGACAGTGTAGGTGAGCCACTAAACAAATTTTACTGAAATACTGATAAAAATCAAATTAAATATTCTATATGCACCATAAATTAGATACCAGATAAATCATTCACTACCTCCTTTAAAGAAAAATATTTCAAAGTATTTATACCTTGACTTTTTCCGGTTTTCTGCAGTTTTTCAATGATTATTATTATTATAAAAGCGAAAGAATGAAACATCCGGCATCAATAGCTTTGATATAGTAGGTAGCTATATATATACTTTAGATCCAGTTATTATTTTCTGGATACATGAAGCTTCCTTTCGATCTTTACTCTGTAACATATCATTTTTTAATTATTACAAAGTAAAGAAAAGGAAGAGCAGAAAAAAATATATGGCTATATCAACAAGGAAATGACAGCTATTTTTACTTGTAAAATAGACAGTCAGTACCGTACCATGATACTACGACTACAAGATAAACCAACCTGAGATCCAATTTTACAAATTTCTGCGCATGGCGTCACTGCGAGGCCCATTGGTTTTTTTTTTCATTGAGAAAGCGTTGACATTTTTAAATAAAATATGTTTTCTATATAATATTTTTTCTTATATCTTTTTAAATATAATACAAGCACATGTATAAATATATATTACTGAAATAATGAATAAATTTATACAAAAATTATTAATTAATTAATCGTAAACACACTGCAAGCTGTATTAAATTGAAAAACATAGACAAAAAACAAAATTAACCTCAGATTAGGGACTATAACCACAATTTTAATTATTGAAACAAACGATTTGTAAAGGGGTCTCTCATTGACGTCAAAACCAAATTGACAAAGCTGCGCGTTGGCTTATTTTGTTCGTTTTAGTATCATGGTACCGTACAGCGTAGATTTTTTTTGTTACTTGCAACAAAGCTAATATCCTTATTCCATCTACCAAACTATCACCACAACTACTAAGCACTTGGTGATTTTACGCTTGCGCAGTGGCTAAGTGTTTCTAGTCTTTATATATACAGGATCCATCACGACATTAGACGCTTCTCGGCAACACAATTACAAAACTGAAACTTCTAAAACATGAAGCATGCGCTATACCAAAACCCAGCAATTTTCGATATAGTAATCAGAACATTTGCAATTTTTTCGTCAAATTTAATTTTCATTAAATTTAATAAAATCTATAAACGAAATGGAGCTGCACTGATATTAACCAATATTTATTGTAATTGCATAAAAATGTGTTTTCTACACATTGGTTTTAATTGTTCTACTGGGTATTTCAAAAAATTATTTAAAAAATTACTTCCTTATTATCAGATAGCTAGGGTATTATAAATATAACACCTTGTATTCAGATTCTGTACTTAAATCCACCTCAAATTCATATAAGATTAAACATAACCTATCCCTAAAAGAAGCAGTTCGTATTCATACTATTCCTATAGTATCCATATAGTCTAATGAAAGTCAGTCGTGACATCCCTGTACAATTTGTACCGTGTATAGTGCAATGCCCACTATTCTATCTAATTTAAATGATTTCATCTTTATATTCATTTATTGTATTTGAAGTTTGAATAATATATTACATAAGCAGGCAATACCACTATTAATTTCGAAAGGATTTTGACTGCTTTCGACCAATACTAATAATATTGATAATGACGTTTATTATCCAACACATGATTTTTTAATTCCTGACTAATTTTAATGCATACGCTGTTATTTTTTTTCCTTTGTTATAAGTAGTAATAATATTTAATTAACGGTATGTAGTCAATATGAATAAATAAATAATCAAAAAATAAATTTACATAGGTACAGAATCTGAACTGGCATATAAATTTCCTAAATTTAAAAATATATAAACACACACAAACATACAGAGTTAATAACCCAATGGTGTGTCAATTAGTATTTTAACGTGTTTCCCATGTTGCCTTTTTTTGTTTTTCTAGTTACCTAATTTTTTTAAAGTTTTTCTAGAATTTCCATCTGATAAATTACTTCCCTGTCAGTAACGACTTCCAACAAACGAATGATATGATGTGACATTTTGAAAATTTCCTTTTTTTTTGATGCATTTTCTTTTTAAAAACAGAAAGAAGGAAAAAATAACGATGTGGCCCGTATTTATTTATGACAACAAATAATCTTCCTCTCAGCACGTAACTTCTCCCTCTACATAAGAATTTTAAAACCCGGATGTAGAATACTCCCCCAAAATGTTTTCCTTTCCCCTGTGCTCACGAGACACATCGTCATGCATGGAATTTCTCTTATAAGTCTGACTATAATTATTATTATTATTATTGAGAAAGTAATGTGATTTTGGCAAATAACGAAAAAAGGTAAAGCAAATATTATAGTTTACAGGGGTCGTACTGGTTACTATTTAGTTAGTCAACTAGCTGAATGAGTTAAATCTAAAAATGTAGTTGCACGTGTGGAACACATGTGTTTTTCGTATATTAAGATGTGCGGTTTTAAAGCAATAGTACAACAGTGGTGTACATCTTTTTGTGTCGTGGAAAGTGTCTTATTATACTTAAAATACTTGACATATAAGTGTCTACCAGGAATTGCTCAAAAATCTGTATAATAAGAAGACTATGCCAAAAATAACGTTTCCCAATTTATAGCTTTATTTAAATATAGCATACGATGCTGTAGCAATATTAGCATTAGAAATGGCAATAATGGCGACAATAACTTAAAATTTACAGATAGGAAAAATTCTTAAGTAATAACTACCTATTGAAATTTCAAATCGAAATTAGCATCTATAAAAATAATGACCATCGAAAAAACCTACTTAGAAACTAGTATAATTGAATAAAAGTGTGAAAATACGCTTGTTTTTTCATGTGTTTCATTAGTGAGCACCAAAAATCGGGTTTTCACAGAGGTAGTCAAAGCTATTTTTTCTAATCAGGTAATTTTAGTCACCAAATAATCAATATCAAAAATGTCTGCCATTTAATCCAGAAATTGTTTAGTTTTTGCTCAAAGTAGGTTTTGTTTTAACGTTTAAGTGAGTTAGAAGAATGTTTTGAATTTTAATGTGATCTAACAATAAAGACTACTAAATTACATTATGATAAGTCACTAGATCGTGTGCGTAGAACTTCCACTGTTCGGCACCCGAATTAGAAAAAGGAATTTTAAGAAGAAATATAAATAAATACAACTAAAAATCCATGAAAAGAAAGGCATATGCTAAATATACTTAGCAAAAATTATACAGAAACAATTATTGCCTTTTTCAAGTTTTGTTTCATTATAACAAAAAAAAGTGAAGTAAATAATAAATTTTCTTTTTTGTCCAATTTACAGCTAATTAATTGGAAGTCAATCAGCATCTACAGCGTTAGTCTATAAGAATGACTACTATACTGCTAGGTATATTTTTTACCTCGTTTTATGTAGTATATGGATTTGCTGCGGATTTGACAGGTAAGACAAATGTTCCACTCAATAGCAATTGTATAATACTATACAATATTATATATAGTAGATAGTATATATCATATCTATAGAAATAGATTAAAAGAGCAAACCAATTAAGAAATGTTAGTAAAACATCGCTGATTTGCGTCAACTATAATTACTTTTTCGCATCTAATAAACAATTTTCATGTATTCTATTTCTCTAAAGTAGAAGATCTGTACCCATATGTTAACATAGTTAATCTTATCTACTGATAAGATAAGATGAGAGTTTGGTAATAAGATAAGAGGTAACATACTGGCGCCAGTCTGCGGCAGACGTGAAATTTAGTAAATAATTCGTTATTTAATTCCTACTGTTACCAATGGTATGATGCTACCATAAAGAAGTTCAGTTGTAATGTGATACGCAACATTCGAATGAAATAAAAGATAATATTACTGAGGACTATGAGAAGAGGAAATGAGAAAAAACAAGCTGGTCTAAACTAAAGTTGAGGGCGTTGCAACATGCAGTGACTGGGTTTTAACATTGTTCTTAGAACATATTTAATATTTCTCGTTTAAAGTTAAGGGTCTAGTTTACAACTTGGTAAACATAAATATTAACTTATTTTTAATTTCATTTCTTAAACTTATATTTCAAAGCATGGTTTCTAATGGGAGAGCTTATATAATTTTTTATTTCTTTATTCGTAATTTTAGCGACTTTCAAATTTTTCATTTTTCGAGGCCCAAGGGTCCATTTACACAGTTCGTAAACATAACTTTAATTCGTTGTTAAAACGTTTTAATTCGTATACAATTATACTATTTTTCCATGTGAAAATGGCAAAAAGAATTCAAGAAATGTTATTTGCTGTATTGAAGCATATGCGTATAAATCACGTTTTCTTATTTCGTATTTTAAAAAAATTAAATATTTCAATTTCGATAAAATTGCGAATTAAGAAATAAAAAATTGCATAAGCGCTCCCATTAGAAACCATGTTTTGAAATTTAAGTTTAAGAAAAAAAAAAAAAAAAAAAGCTATGTTTATGTTTACAAAGCTGTATAACTAGACCCTAAAACGCGATTATAAAACTAATAGTGATTATGGTAATGGATATTCAATAACATAAATATATTTAAATATAAAATATGAGCATTTGATTTTATTTTAGTTTGATTATATTTTGATCAGTGACATGTTGCACAGTTGGATAGACAAACCAACGCCTCTCTTTATACATAGTAATATTGAAGCCTGAGTTACACGGGTATACTCATAGGAGTCATAGGGTATACTTTTTAGGAGACTACTTGGTATAGTGGTAGTCTGGTAGTAGAGTATAAACTAAAGCCACATTCAGATAGAAGGTAAGAAGTATGGTAGGTTGTCAGTATAGTAGTCAGGTAAGTTGTATGGTAGTGCGGTGCAGTTGTGGTGCAGCATTTTTGAATAATTTCCAAAAGAAGATTCACATAAAAATTAGTGCAGTTGCAATGCAGAGCGATTTAAAAATATTATAACCTATTCTTCAATCGAATTTTCCTTATTCATTTTGTTTTTAAAAAGTTGTGACGATTGGTCTCAAAGGGCAGGATAGTTTCCAACGAATTTTGCTTAATTGTCGTCAATATTTTCACACATTATACCACTTTGCAACATTTCATAAATTTAAAAATTCGACATAAAAACAAAGTTTGTTTATTATCTGATTTTGTTATTATTACTAAACTAACCTGTAACCTCAAACTAATATTATTATTTCCTCATTCTCATTGGTGCTTGCTAGTCTATGTTGGTGGTGCAGTGCAGAGTTTGAAGTTTGCAAGCTTCTGCCCTGCACTACAACACACCTACCACAGCTTACATCTATCTGAACATTTGCATTTGAACTATGTACGCCAGACTTTTCAACAACTACACTGCACTGCAACTGCCTTCCCTTCTATCTGAATGATACTTACAGCTACTTTACCACATGTGGAATAGTACCCTCTTCTATTAGAAGTTCGCTTGCTTCGCTTAGGGCCTAGTTATACAGCTTCGTAAACATAACTTTCATTCGTAAACTTATTCGTAATCGTAAGGTAAGACTCATAAGAAAATAAACTAACGATTATACAATTTTTCAATTCTTAAGTTTTAAAAAATAAGGATGACATTGACTTTCGCTATCTTTCATATTTTGATTTTTTATAATTCTGTTGTTGGTCAATTTTTTTTGTGGGTATAGATTCGACCAACTGACAACAATCGGTCTAAAAATATGTTCCAGCGTTGTTTTTTAGTGTTAATGTGACAAAAAGAATTTAAGAACTGTCATTTGCCGTATTGAAGCACATGCATATAAATCACGTTTTTTTATTTCGTATTTATTAATAATTAAAAATCTGAACGTAGCTAAAGTCACGAATTAAGAAATAAAACATTGTAAAATGGTTCCCATTAGAAACCATGCTTTGAAATTTAAGTTTAAGAAATAAAATTAAAAATAAGTTCATGTTTATGTTTAGCTGTATAACTAGAGCCTTAACCTACTCACGTTTAAAAATAAATTAATACATATCATGGCAGTGTATAAAAAACTGCAAAAGTTTAATTTGACAGGCCCTATCAGTGCAAAGACCGTGTTTCAATGTACAGACAATAGCACAAAAAAATCTTTATCAAATAAAAGGCCAAGACAAATTGATTAATCAATTTATATGATCAATGTTTGTTCACAATATCCTTGAGGAAATGTAAGATTTGATAGATGACACATGACAAGTAGAGTAGACAGTTGACATTTGATACATGATTTTTTACTAAGTTCATGGGTCATACATGCTCTGTACGTGAAAGGTTCAATGTGGTTGAATATATGTATATTTGTTTGCGCCATTGACATTAATTTTGTATGCATAGTCTTGTTTAAACAGTGCTGGGCATTGCATCCAGTATTACAATAAAATATGATAATTGAAATAAACAAGACATGAAGTTAATAAGAAGAATTGTGCCTGTCTTTATTAATCCTAATTGATAAATTAGCTTTAATTTTGTATTGTTTTATATTCTCCTTCAGAGACGTCGTCCGTCTTCTACCATCATCGAAACACAAAAAGCTTAACTCAAGATGACCGCAAAACATAAATAATCATTTTCATTTTGACTCAATGACTATTATATCTGAAGTTATATAAGACTCTGTAATTTCACACTGAAGTATTAAAAGCGTTAAATATTCAATGGATAGTTGAGAACACATCTGGCCCTATAAAACGTAGTATTTAAAGAGAAATAGATACTGCGTATATATTCCATTTTCGCTTTATACGATAATTTTTATCAAAAAGGTTCAAATGTCAACTTTATGGTTAATTGAAATCGATTCAATCGTGGTATATTAATTAAAACTAATCAATACATTCCAAGCATTGAAAATATTTCAATGTTCCAAGCTATTTTGCAATTTTTGATTTTTTCTTCAACATATTTAATTATATTGTTTTCAATTTCCATAGAGTCAACCAGTGGACAAGGAATAAAAATACAAAATTTCACTCGTGTGGTTAACGAATCAATTTCGCTTGAATGTCCCGAACGTGAAAATGTTGAATGGAGGTTCAAAAATTCTCAAGCTGGAGTCAATAAACTTGAAGTAATTAAATCCTGAACCTATTATAAAACAAGGCTTTTTTAGAATTAATTAATTTAGGATCCCGTTTTATTGATACTTGATTATTTCGTGGAGATCCCTCAGTCACTTTCTGTCCCTTATCTATCAATTTCTATCATTACTTTTTTGCAGGAGACAAACTACATCTTGAAATTACCAAATCTTAGTTCAGCAGATGATGGTACATACATATGTACTTCTAATTCGAATTCAATTGCTGAATATCATTTGACAATCCATGAACCACCATATTGGCTGAAAAAAATGCAAATGAGTCAAAAACAACAAGTCAAACCTGCTGGCAATATGGTACAATTGAAATGTAAAGCTGGTGGAAATCCAACACCACGAATCACATGGGAAAAAGATGGAAAACCGCCGAAAAGACAATTAGGTGATTTTAAGTATGCCCATTGGACTTTGACATTGGAAGATCTTGTAACAAATGATATTGGAAATTACACTTGTCATGTTTGTAATGAATTGGGATGTATTAATTATACATATCGAGTAGATGTTGTTGGTAAGTGTTTAGATAAATGTTTCCATGGAGGGGACATATCCCCTCTATAATCCCTCATGTTATACTGACTGTTCCTTATGTATTCGTATATTATTTCTAAATTAGAGCGTTTTCCACACAAACCATACATTCAGCCTGGTTATCCAGAAAATTTAACTGTTCTCGTCAATTCAACTGCTCGTCTTGAATGTCCTCAAGTTATTGTAGATTTAGAACCATATATTTATTGGCTACATTTTAATTCGTCATATAATTCGACAGATGATAATATACTATCTGATGAAAATGCAATGAAATTACCACAACAGGTATTATGTGGTTTTAGCATTCTAATAGAAGTGATCCTGGTTATAGTGGTGATAGTGGTGATGGTGGTGTTGGTGGTTTTGGTGGTGGTGGAACTAGCGGTGTTAGTAACATTAGTGATATTCGTACATGATAAAATTATAATTAAAATAATATGAACTTTGTTCCAAATGAACAATATTATTGTTTCAGGATAATATTTATTCTATATTTATTATAGAATATTATAGAATAAATATTCAAAAAAAATCTTTAAAATTGAAAAACCACACGGAATCGGTGCCATTTAGTAGGGATAATTTCGTAATTTGAAACGAAGCTTTTCATTTACTGAAATTTTAGGTAGTTTTTGGGATTTTAAACCTTTCTGTTGACCTACTTATTGATTCAAGGTTTATATGTTAGGCGATAGAGAATTGCTAGTATTTGTCTTCAGTCTGTGGCTGCGACAGTGATGTTGCTTCATATTGCTTAAATTTTGGGTGATAAATGATTAGAAATAATGAAAGATTGAATGATTCTTGATGAAGCAATTACTGATTATTCTTGTTTTTCCATTTAATCTTGGTAGATAGGTTGGAGCACATTATAATAACAACATGTTAATATGCACTGTTTCATGTTTAAATGGTGTCGGTTTACTACTATTATATTCATTTTCTAGAACGTTATCACAACAAACCAATATTTACAAAGGGTCTTGAAAATAAAACAGCTGCAATTGGATCAAATTTAACATTTGAATGTAAATTCATTTCGGATTTACATCCCCAAATAACATGGGTAAAATTAAAGAATGGTGCTAATTTCAATAATACAGTGGTGCAGGTATTTTTTTTTTGTTCCTGCTAGTACTCTATCAGACACTCAGAATAAAACTGCAAAAAAAAAAGAATTAAAAAGGGCATTATGCTATAATTTACCTCGGCATTGTCATACGTCGACCTTCATACTTATATGTACAAAATTGTTTCCAACCATAAGTTGAATACAATACAAAATTGATTAATTTATTGTGCATTGCGGTTAACAGTAAAATAATTGATAAATTTTTAAATTAAACGAAACTACAATAGAAATATCATAAACTAAAACAGCTGATAATCCATGGTGAACACCGTTAACAGAGAGAATATTGCTATGATCTCCAATATCCAAAAGAAAAGAAATTCCGACTCTTTAAAATATATATTAAAATTGACTAATATACATATACATATATATATATATACATATATATATATGTATACGCCAATTCGAAGATGTCACAGAAAAAGTGTTTTAATTTGTACAGTAGAGCTATCTCACTGTCGGTACTCAAAGGGCTTAAACAATATTTACCTGATATAACTGTTTAAATGTGCTACCAACTATAAACTAGTATTAATGCTTAGGTACTGATGATTGCATAATGCTCTTTTTAAATTATTTTAATTGTATGCCAGTGAGTAATGATAGAGTGTGCAGTACTAAATATTTATATAACCTATTTTCATGTCAATAATAGCATGATATGATGCGATGAATTTTAATTGTTTTATACCCTCAATTGCTGAGTTTGCGAAATGATTGAAAACTCAGTTAATATACAATATACTAGTTCCAGCGAGATTTCACTCGATTCATATTATGGATTGATAGTAATACAGGCGTTTAAAAATTTGTAAATTGGATTATAGTTCAAAAGGTTTATAAATAAGTTTACTTATGGTGCAAGATTGCCTCTACCTAAATCTAACGGTATTTAATTAATTCGATTAGAATTATATTTTATCAGATTTTTGAAAAGTTGAATATAGACCCATCCATAATTTAACAAACTACTATCCGTTTCAACAGTATTGAGCCCTCAATTTAAACGTTAATATTAAAAAATCTGTCTAGAGAATGTTAAAAAAAATGTATTCTGTAGCTAATGTATCGTGTAATCTTATGGCGAAGTTATATACTTATATCTTTTTTCTCTGGAAGTTATGCCGTATTAAATCAAAAAAGTACCCTATTTTCATAAAAATTGAGTTATATGCAATTTCAATTATTAATAACTTTGTTAAAAATTAAGATATTGAAACAAGATTTGCCCATATAAATAATTTATATAAGTATATAACTTTATTTTGAAAAATAAAAATGCTGTTTCCAAGATAATAAAGCCTTTATGACTTATTGATATTTCGGAAATGGCACTATCTACAGACTTGATTTTTTCAACAATGATAAGATTTTTATAAACTAAATAACAAAAATTATAATAGGAAAATACGTCAGCATTTTCCTATTATCCAGCATAAAATTATAAATTTTAATGGACATTGTGAAATACCGCATTCCAAAATTTAGAAAAAGATAGAAATAGATTAAGGCGTGACTTTCAGCGCGAGGAACGATACGTTGTCAATTTTCGTTACAGTAGTGTAGAGTTTGCCGTTATTATTAAAATAATTATTACTCTGATTTTAATAAATATTTTTATATTTTAAAGTGGTTGAAAATTTAGCATGTTTTTAATTATTAATTTTTATATCTACTATGAATATTTTGAATATACTAATTATATTTAATGAACAAATGTTTGTCTTCAATTTGAACAATTATGAAAAGCGGTTTTATAATTGATTTATTATAGTGATTTTCTAGCAATGTTGTGTTGTATGCAGCAGCTACTATGGGTGTAGTGAAAATATCTTCTTGATATGTTGTAGATTAAGCGAGATATCCAAGAGCGCTTTCATGCTCTATAACTCACTACCCTAATAAATATTTTGACCTAAAAATACAGTCTCATACGCAGAAAGATTCACTTTAGCTACTGTGAAAATTTGAAGTGATTCTATGCAGTAGTTTTGTCGAAAAAAATCTTAAAATTTATGAAATCTAAATTTATACTAAAATTGGGGGACTTTTTTATATTTTTTACTATTAGTTTAAAAAATAAACAATCCATCACTTTGATTTTTTGCGATACCACAGCAAACATTACAGGCAATAGATTAAATTAAAAATGAAAGTAACTTTTGTTTCTACGCCTGCTTAAACTGAGGGCTCAATACGTTTGAAACGGATAGTAGTTGCGCACTTCTGTCCAATAAATTTATTTCAATGGATTTAAAATCTGAATTTTTCTTTATAACATCGTAATTGTGAGATTTTTTCACTAAATCGACTTTAACGAAAGCACTTAACTCAGGAGTTGTTTACCCATTATACATGGTCTCTTAGCCTAAAGTAAATTTTAACAAAGAATTCAATATATATATATATATGTATATTTATTAAAATTCACTAATTTGCTGGGTACTCTATTCAAAATTAGTAAAATTAGTTTCTACTTTCGATATAGCCCGAAGTGTCTTCTTCAGGTGTCTACTTTAGATTATCTTCAAAAACATTTTTCTTCAATATTGGCAGCCTATTGTCAATATGATTCAATATACAAATTATTATACTTCTGCATGACCTATACCTTCCCAGATATGGATTAGGATAACTCCTGGTGAGACACTATTATATTTTTTTATATTTTAAGAATGGTAGTGCATTTTCACCAGAAATTTTGGAAATTACTAATGTTACGTATAACGATGAAGGATGGTACGCATGCGTAGCAGTAAATAGTTTAGGACAAACAATTTCAAAAGCATATTTGACTGTGGTTGATGTATTACCAGGTAAAATTGATTAAATAAGAGTTTCAACTGTTCTTTACCTATTCATCTTTATTATTTTTTCAGTAGAGCCCATAGACTTTAAACCAGTTAGCATCAAAATTCTGTTCATTATAACCGCTATAATTGGATGTGTATTTTTTTTGTTTATTTGCATTTGTATTTACTACAGACAAAAAATTAAACGGTAAGTATGTTTTTATTTGCTATGAACTGCGAGACTAAACAATCGCTTTGTTCGAAGTTTAGTCTAGTTTCAATTTGGACTAAAGTTGCTTAGTTTTCATCTAAACCACGGGTTCGATTTTGCGTCAGATATAGTCCGTGTAAAACAATTTAATAAATTCTATAGTCCTTTTATATCATTTATTTTTTAGTGAAAAACGCGAAAAACTAATAGCAGTTCAAGCAGCAATGATTACACAATGGACCAAAAAAGTTATAATAGAGAAGATCACAAACGGTACTGAAAATCTAGCAGAACCACTGGTAATACGATTTCTTTTTTTTCATTATGAAATTTTATGTTTATTATTGCTTTTTAATTATCACATATAGTTAATGCCAATAGTAAAAATTGAGAAGCAACAAGCTCAACTAAATAATTTTTGTGATGGGGTTCTATCAGAATATGAATTGCCAATGGATTCCGATTGGGAAATTCCAAGAGAAAATCTACTCCTAGGCAAAAATTTGGGTGAAGGTGCTTTTGGCAAAGTTGTTCGAGCTGAAGCAGTAAGTGTATCAAAACCTGAAAGTAGATGTACGGTTGCTGTCAAAATGCTTAAAGGTAAATTTCAACTCAGTCAACAATAACTGATACTTACCCATAAAAAGTATTGCTTTAATGCAGTGAATAAACTCTGAAACTTCTATACTTTTAACGTAATCCAAATCTATTTGCTACAGATGGACATACTGACAATGAAATGATGGACTTGGTATCCGAAATGGAAATGATGAAAATGATTGGTAAACACATGAATATAATAAATTTGATTGGTTGCTGTACACAGGGTGGACCATTATACGTTGTTGTTGAATATGCACCATTTGGAAACCTACGAGATTTTTTGCGTCAACATCGTCAGTCATCTGGATACGAAACAGCAATTGGTGCTGAACAAAAAGAAAGAAAAACTTTAACCCAAAAAGATTTAGTGTCGTTCGCTTATCAAGTGGCTAAAGGAATGGATTATTTATCGTCGAGACGAGTAATTGAGTAATTAGATTTCCGATTATTGTACTAATCCGATTAATTTCTTTGCAGTGCATACATAGAGATTTAGCAGCGAGAAATGTTTTGGTGAGTGATGACTTTATACTGAAAATTGCTGATTTCGGATTGGCCAGAGACATTCACTGTAACGACTATTATAGAAAAAAGACGGATGGCCGATTGCCTGTGAAATGGATGGCACCTGAAGCACTATTCCATAGAGTTTATACTACACAGTCCGACGTATGGTCTTATGGCATTTTATTATGGGAGATTATGACTCTTGGTGGTAAGCCAATTTGAATAATTTATATACTGATTAATACGATTAATATGTTGCATCTTATTAGGGACCCCATATCCATCAGTTCCCAGTGTTGAAAAACTTTTCAATATAATACGTAATGGACACCGTATGGAAAAACCTCCATGCTGTTCATTAGATATCTATATGTTAATGCGTGAATGTTGGAGTTATCAACCAAATGAGCGACCCATATTTTCTGAATTGGTAGAAGATCTTGATAGAATTTTAACAATCACAGCGAGTGAAGAATATTTAGATTTGGGCTTGCCGCAGCTTGATACTCCAGCGTCTAGTGAAGACTCTAGTTGTGATGAGGAATTTACAGCTCTAGCTCTACAAATGAATAATTAAATCTGTTAGTTAAAAAACGTGCAGTGGGTGTTCACGAACACATTCTTAAATGGTAAACCCTGCATTTCAATTGACAGGTGCCATAAGTATAGTGCCATATTTCGAACACTGATCAAGTAAAGATTATCTATGGGATGTGTTTGACACATTCCATATTAACAATTCTATATATAAGTCAAAGGATACAACTTTTATTGATGTTACAAGTAGGTAATGAGCACCTGTTATCAAGTATTAATTTTATACATTTTTAATTTCAATCTTGAAAATTTGTAAGATAAATTACATTATTGCATCAATTACATATACCTACAGTAGGTATTAACGTAAGTAAAGGACACGATGTCACTACATAGTTATTTAGATATATGTAGTCTATAGTGGTAGTTATTACGCCGTAGTTATAGCGCACGCGTATCCTGGAAATTGTAGTTGCTGTATTCTGTCGCATTCTTCGACAACGTTTGTCTGAAGACGCTTGCACAAACACGGCTTTAAGTGGTTAAGACATGAGTTTGTACCACAGATTTTATGGTTAAGCTTATACATCTTAGTGTAATGATAGGACAAATACGTACAATTTTTTAATCATTTTTTCATCCAACTACGTATAATAACTTAAACCTGCAAAAAACGAAAGTGGGTAATATGATAAATGATATAACTTATTATATATTAACATAATGAGTTAATATTATATCATACGAATATTATATTAATGTGCTACAGGTTATTATTTATTATGTTACGAAGGCGAAGATAACAGTATTAATCATCAAGATTATTATCATTTATTGGTATATGTCTTACTTTACAAATTTATAATAGTATTTACGCATTCTACGATTATTGTTTCAGATAGATCAAAGACTACAATGTATAACTCTAGGCATTTAAGGTAAGAAATGGTAGTCCCAAAATCGGGCGTGTAATTAGTATGTAGTGATAGGTGTACTACATTAGTGCATTCAAGAAAATATAATTCATTGATATTAAATGTTTTTTAATTTACCAGTAAATACTCATTCAAGTTGCGTTAATTTTTATTAATTATTTATTTAACTACATATACTTAATATTATAGTCGTAAGTAATAGAATTTGCATATTAATAAACTGATTTTTTTAAAGTGTTTTAAATTTACTTTAGTTAATGTTTTTAATGTTTACATTAGGTGTCAGGTACATACTGCAGCAATTGTAGTGAACTAAGCAAAAGCACTGTTGCTTGGTGCATATATAGTTATTCTTTGTTGTTTCTTTATTGTTCTGTCAAAAATTTAAAGCATGTTGGGA
The DNA here is from genome assembly GCA_949748235.1 of Platypus cylindrus. NCBI lineage: Eukaryota > Metazoa > Arthropoda > Insecta > Coleoptera > Curculionidae > Platypus > Platypus cylindrus. Next base: position 48,204,324 of record OX456488.1, on the reverse strand, counting down.
TCATTTCATTTAACTCAGCCTCTTTGCAATGCTCTAATTTATCTTTATATAATATACTTCGTTGACAACATTTTTAAAAACATATTATTGTGAGACATGAAAGTGCAGGGTGTAGTCTAGCAGTCTTGTTTTATTACCTAAGCGTGGTAAATTTTATATGACTGCAATTCTTAAAAGGAGTGGAATGAGACCATGATATGGCCGTTGTGTATTGTACATATCGTATATATATAGATACGTAGTAGTCATATTTTTAAAAACGTGCTATGTGCCTCTAGAAATACGTGTGAAAAATTGTTGAAGTTGTTGACACAATCACATGTTGAAGTGACTGGAAAAACTGCATATATGACAACGTGCTACAAATAAAGGAACAACTATAATAAATGGTATATTGTGGCATTGCATTTTTCCGTTGTGAATTTTTGCTAAAAAGCAAGTCATAAATGTTTGTTATAAAGCGGACTGACAGTTTAATGAGGCGATAAAATCTAACGATCCTATTTCAGCTTAAAATTACAGTGATTCTATGTACATTTAATTTTTGGTTTGTTTTTCTGATGAAGGTATGATTCTATGAGACGACGACACTATTACTTTTTTATTTCATTTGCGGGGGCTTCGAATGAACTAAGATGACAGAACCGTATGGTCATTTGCAATTTTTTGTTTTTCAAATCTGAATATGAGCTATGGAGAAGAAAAACATTATTTAATAAAAATCACGACTTTGATTTGGTGCATACTCATACATAAATTTATTGTGGTTCAACTAAATTGGGAGATTCAATCTATTTTTAAATTGATTGGACTTGTGCAGTTGGAACAAAGCTACAGCTAGCAAGTTCTACACCCAGGGGCGGATTTACATGAATGCTTGTGATGCTGGAGAATCAGGGCTCCCTTTCACGGAGGGCCTCCAAAACCGTGCATTAGTTTATAGATTTTAGTTTCAATAAATCTGCTTTTTTAGTTTTTCTACGACCTTATATAAATGATTAACTTTCGTCACAATCTAATCTACACGAAAATTCGATTTCCGTCACTAGTGATGTAATAATCCACAACCTCAATTTTCGTCACTTGTGACGAAAATAAATCATTAATAAATCGAACAGATTTATTAATTTATTTAATGTTAATATGCTCTTACATATACATATACAATTGGGATCATTAAATTATTAAAAGAATAATGGGAAAACATGATTTAGCACCAAAATATAAAAATTTCCCTTTTTTAAAAGCAGAAATTAAATATTTAAAAGATTTTAGGACTTTACATTAATCAAAGAAATTGCTGTCCAACGTCTTCGTTGATTTTAAAACCAAAACTGATTGTAATAAATGCAAAAGCTTAAAATTATTGTAATAAAAAAAATATTGAAACGCACACTGCAAATACAAAAATGTAAAAAATGATTCATAACATATCATGAAATTTAAAGTATTGCACCAATTTTCAAAATTTAAATCAATGCTTAATTATGCATGTAATTTTTGGTTGCCTAACAATCCTCGTAACTGCAAATGCATATTTTATTTTTTTCTGCTTGCTGTAATTACTAAATAAAATATTTTTTTTTAGTTAGCTTTAATTTTAATAACGATAGTAGTAAAACAAAACCAGTTTTGCGCCAAAATCCAAGATGGTGTTAATGTTTGTAGAAGTGTATGAAGATGTAATAGTATAGTAATTAGTATAAAAAACTAATTTAGTTAGTAAGTAAAGTTTAGTAGTTAGTTTAAGTAGTAGTAAAGTATAGTAATTCAAACAACTGTTTATCAATTTGACTAGCACTAAAAATGCAATGATTTAAAAAAGACATCGTACTAACACAATTTGTAAAAGAAAAAACCAACTAATCTTTTCTTCATAATATATTTGTCTCATCAATCCAACTATTATGAGAGTCATCGAAACCCAACCATCGTACAAATACCCTGTTTCCTTTTTTCTTTAATATTTTTTCTACTAAAGTAACATTGGGTTGATTAGTTTTTTGTATTTCATAAGCATAAAATGCTCCTGGAATAGGACGCTTATTCATATCCTACAACATATACATTACGGGATTGGTTAATTTAATTTTGGTAATTTAAAATAATTCTGTTGTCCAATTAGGTGTGTATCCTATATCGAAAACATATTTTTCTTTACTAATACGTACCACATCCCCAATATTAAATTTTGACCCCGGAAATATTTTTATATGATTATACACAGTATCATCCATAACTACTGGTTTTGAATTATATACCATATAATCATTATCATAGTTTCCACCAAGTTTCATCAACATTGGACGAACAATTTGTATATATTTGTGACTCCTGTCTCTAATAGTTCTTCCATATGTAGAATAATTTCTTCTGTAGAGATTTGTGTTTTCTAATATACGTCCAAACTCACTGACATCACTTTTATTATAATTCTTGGGGTCTTTATAAAATAATAAGTTATAAAGCCCAATACTTCATGTATATGCTATACGATCTATAATTATATGACCGGTGGATTTATCAAGTTCGACATTTTTTGTACCTAAACTCCATGTATTGCTTAGTGAGTCATACTTTGGACTATGAACGACATCAATATTTGAAGATTGTTGAAAATAATCATTTATAGGTTTTTGAAATTTCTTACAATTTTCTTCTAATTGTGGTGCATTAACACTGGTGGTGTTAATCCGAAAAATGCAGAACAAGTTTATATTTGTTTCAATTTAACTAATGATAGTTGGCCTTCTAATTGGAGTAAGATGGAAAAAGGTACAGACTCAGTTTTGTGTACAACCATTCTAAATAATTCAACAAAATACAAAATTCGAATTATAAGCAAAAATGCTGAGTTTAAAGATAGTGAGTGGGAGAGTTTAGACAGATTCCTCGCCCCTATATTTATTTCATTTGTTTCATCAATACAGAAACTCGATTCAATCTTGTCGATACTCTATTGTGTGGCAACAGTAACAACAATATTATTTTTAAAGTGTGCTTTTAAATTTATTGGTAAAAGAAGAAATCATGGTAACGACTAATCAAATTTTAGAATTAACAGGTATAATTAACAGCATTGAGTATCCACTCAAATTCCATGATTAATTTATAAAGATATTGAGTAATCAATTAGAGCTACCAGAAGAAATGGTATCAGAATATTTGAAGCCTTCTTAGGGTCATCGTGCAAATGAAGATGATGATGATGATTGCGATGTAATTGATGGCCGTCTACATAGACATAGGATTAACTGTTCCATATGTGAAGAAATTATTTTAAATCGATATATTCGAATGTTTTTGTATTTATTATATTTTTATATCAGTTTATAATAGAAAATAATAAATTTATTACGGAATTAGTTATTTTAATTTATTACTTGCCTATTAATAACTGTAAGTTATTTATTTTATCTACTTTCTTGCCTTCGTCTATCAAGAGATCTGAATTTGTTTGAACTTGAAAAGTGTCAGCTTAGTTGGTAGCGTACATTGTATAGTGATGTTAAGGTTAACAAACGACACAGGCAAATCGTAATTCTCATTTATTTAAAACACACAAGGTTTAAGTAAAAGTAATTTTACACATAAGCAATTTTAAACATAAAAAATGAGAAAATCCATACATACATATTATATACCTATTCCTAAAATATATTTCTAATTATCTATTTCAAAGTGGAGTCTATATCGGAGAGTGAAAGTGCTCCGTAGCATACGGAGGTATGCTACAGATGTGTACAAGAAGGACACGAAGGGAAAGATTGTGGAAAAATGAGATAAAATGCGCCAACTGTACAAGAATTAAAGATAAAGACCTAGAGCACATGGCAACTAGCAAAAAGTGCCAAATATACAAAAGAAAGGAGGAACAATATAGAAATAGGATAGATTATGGAAGCTGGGAAGAAAAGAAAAAACAAACAAAAAACTGAAGAAGAAGTGGGGAAAGGAGCAGAAAACAATGAGAAGGAAAAAGGTAGAAATATGGAGATTGGCAACATGGAATATACGAAGCATAAAGGGAAAAGAAATAGAACTAGAAGATGATTTTCTTGAAAATAAGATAGACATACTTACAATAACGGAAACGAAAAAAAAGGAAGAGGGCTGCAAAAAATGATGAAAGGAAGTGTATTTATATATAGCGGAGTGGAAACAGAGAAAAGAACAGCTGAAGGAGTCGCATGTATGATAAAAAAAGAATGGGCACACAATATAGAAAAATGGGAGGCATGTTCAGAGAGTTATTGACAATAAATATGAAGGACGATAACGAGAGCATTATAACAATAATAAGTGTGTATGGACCAAATGAAGACGACAAAAGGGAGAACAAAGAGAAATTCTGGGAAATGTTAACAGAGGCGGTAGAAAGAGCAAAAGGTGAAATATACATTGCAGGAGATTTCAATAGTAGTGGGAAAGGGAAAATCAGGAGAGAGTAGAATATTGGGCCAGAATGGGGAGACAATACTAAATGATAATGGAAAAAGATTAATAGAGTTTTGCAGAATCAATAATATGATTATAGTAAATACTTACTATAAGCACAAAGATATACACAAATATACTAGAGAGATGAGCAGCAAAAAGGAAAAATCGATAATTGACTACATAGTAGCAGGAAACGAAAATAGAAAGAACATAGTAGATGTAAAAGTGTCAAGAGGACCGGAAGTGGGAAGTGATCATTATATGGTTATATCAAAGATAAAGAAACCACTAAAATCAGACAACAGAGAGAGAAAAGTAGATAAGATAGAATATGAGAAAATAAAAGCGTATAGACTAAAAGACGGAGAGGTGGCAAAGCAATATAGAGAAAAAATGAAGAGGATGATTGAGAGTAGAAATGAGAAATGGAAGACATTAAGTTTGGAAGAGAGTTGGGAGGAACTCAAAAAGATAATACTACAAGCAAGCTCGGAAGTGTGTGGAAGAATAAAAAGAAATAAGAAAATAAAACAAACGGCATGGTGGACAGAAGAGATTAAGAGAAGAGTGAGACTAAAAAAGAAAAAATGGAAGGAGTATCTACAAAGAAAAACTAGAGAAACGTATCAGTGCTACTAGGAAGAAAGGAAAATAGTGAAGCAATTAGTATTAGAGGCGAAAAGAAATGAATGGGCAGAATTCGGCAATAAATTAGAAAACGAAGCGGCAGAGGGGAAAATATATGGGGGAAGAGGGAAGGCAAGTAATGCTTGATATATATAGAAAAATATGGGCAGAGCAAAGAATACCATAAGAATGGCAGCATGCGATGATAGTGCCAATCTTCAAGCAAGGGGACAAGAAACACTGTAATAACTACAGGGGAATTACACTACTAAATACCAATATGAAAGTGCTAGAAATGATTATAAATGAGAGAGTAAAAAGTAAAATCGAGAAAACACTGGACGAATCCCAGTCAGGATTTAGGGAATGAAGAAGCATTCAAGATAATATATTCACGATTAAACAGATAATGGAAAAAACAAGTAGAAAGAAAAAAATTGTATACATGGGTTTTTTAGATCTAAAAAAAGCATTCGACAAAGTAGGAAGAGATAGATTGTGGAGGATGATGGCAGAGAAAGAGATAAGCACGATATATTTTTTTTAATAAAAAAAAATATATGAAGAAAACTCAAATAGCGTGATAGTCAAAATCAAACAATCAAAAAAATTTAAAACGAAAGACGGACTAAGACAGGGAGGAGGACTAAGTCCAACATTATTTAATATCTACATGAACAAAATAATAAGGAAAGCGAAAGAAAGAACTAGAGGACTTGAAGTGGGATGGAATTATATGGAGAGAGTTGAAGTAAAGAGTGGAGCATTCGCAGACGATATAATGTTGGTAGCATCTAATGAAAAAGAGCTGCAGGCAAACATAAATATATGGAATGAAACACTTAGAGAGAACGGAATGGAAATGTGTAAAGAGAAAACAAAAGTAATGATAATTGGGGAACAACAGGAGATAAAAATCATGGTAGATAAGGTAAAATTGGAGAGTGTAAAATTGGTTTCGTCACATTAAAAGTGACAAAATGGAAATATCTAGTTCAGGAAAGCAAGAAGAAGAAATTAACAGTCGGGTAGAAAAAGCAATGAAAGTGTTTTACAGTATCAGCAATATGATTGTGGGAAAAAAAGAAATAACAAGGAAAACAAAAATAAACGTATATAAAACAATAATAAGACCAATACTGACATTTGGATGTGAGACATGGATAACAGATAAAAAGGAAATAAATAAAGTTCAAGCGGTAGAAATGAAATACATGAGGAGAGTAAAGGGAGTGACAAAGAGAGAAAGAATCAGGAATTAAGAAATAAGAAAAGAACTGGGAATGGAGGCGATACACGAATACATAGAGAAGAGACAGTTGGGATGGTGGGGTCACTTGAAAAGAATGGGACAAGAAAGACAAGTGAGAAGAGTATGGGAAGCTAGACCTGGACAGAAAAGAAAAAGGGGAAGACCTGAAACTACTTGGAATGACATGATAGAAAAGATATTGCAAAGAAGAAAAATAACGATGAGTGAAGCTAGCAGGATGGCAAACAACAGGAAAGAATGGAGAAAGCTTTGCGACGCAGTGACGCGAAGCGAAAACGTATAAGCCTAGACAAATAAAGAAAAAAAGATAAAGACTAACAAGCCTACACCAGGAATGGTAGACAGGCTTCAAGATACATATATATATATATATTATAAAATGTGATAAAGTCAATTAAATTTAGCCTATTAATTAAGGGAACGACATGATATGTATTGATGAATATTATGTTAACCAAATCGGATTCTGTTAAGCATATAGTCTTTTCCTGTCTAGTAATTTGAATCATTTTTAATTCCTCATTATTATTACCTGTTATGATTACATTCTTACAACAAATAAAACGTAAATAGTCTAATTCCATTGTACTAAAATATATATGACGAATCCAATACATATTTAAAATCAGTGTTTGCCATTAAAATTCTTCCAATTCGAGGGTATTATTTAAATTTATAAAAGGTCTAATGTTTACTCGATCATCAATCATTCAGTTATTGTAGACAATCTCGTATATCCAATACATATTAGTGTTTTCTTATTTAAATGCTTCAAATTAAGAGGGCATTATTCCTGCATCAGGTATTTAAGCCGTATGCTCATAGTACTGTTATAGCATTCTACTACAAAGAATTAAATTGCTGGTTGCTTGTAATATTATAAAGTTAATAATTTTCAATTGTGTAAGTGCGCATGTAGTTATCATGGAAATTTTAATTAATTTAAGCAGTGATATAGTAAATACACTTTCAAAAGCTGTTCTTTTGTTACACGAAAGTTCCAGTCTAGAAACGAGCACATGGATCAGGAAAATCACCAAAAGTATCCGAGACATCATGAAAATCATGCGCAAGAAGCCACCAGTAAGTGTTTGTAATAAGCTTTCTACGAATTTAAGTCAGTTAAGAAGATTTCGTCTTATATTAAAAAAATATAATTACCAGACTCACACTGGGGGTAATTTGCGAGCTTCTAAGAGAAGTGAGAGAATAATTTGGGACGATCTAAAATCTGCATTCAACAGCCGTATCCGAACAGGCATCATTTACAACATAAGACACACAGATGCCACTGAATTTTTAAAAGATTCATTTGAACTTTTTAAGAGACGTCTAAATAATATATTAAAATCAATGAATGTACTTAAAGAAAACACCTTCTTATGCGCTCAATATATCACCATCAAAGAAAATATAGAAATTTTGGAATATAAGTGTTTTCATACCGGAAATTAAAAAATTGATAGTGGCACGGATTTAATAAACTGGTGTCAAAATAACGTCATCGACCAAATACTACATAAAATGGGTGAATTTCAAGAACGTGATAGTGGTTGGTCCCTGAAGGCAATAGTTAATTTACAAATTAATATGAATTCGGTCTTGCTGCTCCATCCTATCAATCCTCATCAAATCAATTTGCATAAAATATTTTATATCAACCATATAAAATAACAGCGATAACAGCAGCAATACCAGAGGCAATTTCAAAATTTGCTCATTCTTTAATATTCTCAGTAAGCCAGCCATACTATAGATTAACTCTAGATTAGAGCCTGAAAATTAAGACAAGAATTTGAATCTTCATATTATATGCTTGTTTTGTCTTGTAAATAATTTTAATTATACATATATTTCATACCTACTTGCTTTTACTAAATAGTATGTATTTAATTCAATGTAATTTAGCCTTTAAAGTAATTCGTGGCATATAACACTAAACAATGTCGCAAATGTATCGTCTTCAGTTGTTTTTCTTCTTTATTGGGAGTATAATTTTAATGGTGGATTATATAACATAAGGCCACTTTTAATTGCACACAAAAATGCTGGTTTCCATTTTGATTTTAGGATAATGAAGAGTCCTTACTTGAAAAGAATTTATTTTTGTTTCATCTATGTTTCAAGGTGTGATGATAAAGTGATAACACCTACGTGAAACGTAGATGAAACAAATATAAATTCCAGCTTCCACCCCCTGCAACCAAATTTGCATGTTGCCAATTCTGAAACTATGAAAAAAGTAGTGATGGGTTTTCAATATTGTAACGGGTCATTCGATAAAAAAGCATCGAAATTTAGTGAACTTTAGATTTCTCTCTCTATTTCCGAAACGGCTTGGAATTTTGATGCGCTGTTTGCGAAGCTAATTTGAGGTGTTTATTATCTGCAGTAATAGATGTAAAAAAACTAGTATATTGTATTTAAAAAAATAAAACTTGGATAGCCAAACTCTGTTTTGGAAAACTCGGATCGGAGTCCCTGTTAGTCAAATCCAAGATATGATGAAGTGATACAAAGAACAAAAGAAATTGTTATTATTATAAAGTATTCTCCAACCAACATTGATTTAGATATATATTATATAATTTTTAGAGACACAGATTGGAGAATATTTTATAATAATAATTATACAAAATAACGTCTCTTTGAGAAAAATGGAACTTGAATTAAAAAAAAAACAAAAAAAAACAAAAGACATCATTTCAATCGGATTAATTTGGTCTATTTAATTCAGCTATGGTCATTTATAAATTAACACTCTGTATATTATCAGAAAAGGCTAATTTAGCGTATTCATTATTTTTTTAAAGAAATTTTGATAAATTATCTTTAACACATTTCTCGATGGAGAAGTATAAAGGTTCGGCCACATTTATCTGGCTGGAATTGGACGGAATCAGTCAGGACGAATCCAAAGCGTACACACTGATCGAAATTTTTGCCGATGCCAATGACGTGTATTTTTTTCATTGTCGTATTTGAGTAGGTATATGAACTGGAATTATTGATATTTAGGCGTTTGTATTTCGAAGGGATTTTTTATGTAATCTAAAATGTATAACATCAAGTATATGTAATATAAATAAAAAAAAGTCTACTTTGTGTTTTAATAATGATTAAATAGCACTAATTATTAATCTAAATTGTTATTAATACTCAATATCTATTAAATTTATAATTTAAGAAAGTATGTAATAGTAGTGTGCATTTTGTTTATATTTCTATTTTACGAACATAAACGATATACTTTGATTTACACGAAACGTATCACGGATGCTGACGATCAGACCTCACTAGGCCGAACGGAATCGGTCTGCTAGGACATCAGCGATGGATTGCTCCTCTGAGCATTCTGAAACGTTCTGTCCGATGGCGTCCGATTCCGACTGGTTTAGTATAGGTTCGTCCATTAGAATACAAGCATTTAGTTTTTTTGAAAAAATGCAGGTTAACTCCGTCCGATTCTGGCCGGATTTTAGTAGGAATAATAAGTGTTGAGTTACGTAGTTTTGCTAATATAATATTAATTTCTAAACTAATTTTTAGTCCCAATAAAATAAGAAAACCTAATAGGAAATAAAAATTTTAAGAACTAAAACATAAGAGGTTGAATAAATACTGTCAGTAAAAATCATGTTCTTGAATTGAAATTTAAAAGCCAAAATTAAAACAAGATTTACATTCATCTTTTACCTGTTTGTATCCTATACAATCAAAATCTTAATTTATGAAATGATCATTTTCCAACTATCACGAATAGCTGCACTCAATTGACAATAAATACTTCTAGGAAAATATCCTTATATAGCATGGTATTAATTCACCAAACTAAAATGGGTATTTTAATTTCAATTTTCAAGATACGTAAAATATCTCTATAAGAGCCACATAAATTGCTAGCCGTTGTATAGAGTACAGCATTATCGTTATTGGGAGATGTGCATACATACATACGAGTAGGTGTGGGGTAAACCCTTCGGTAAAAAGTAACGGCTTATAGAGGTGGCCATTAATAAAGGTTTCATTATATTGTCTTATCTACGAAGTTTAATTTACATTTTATATTTTTATGTAATCACATATGCATTGAGCAGTTTAATTTTCATTATGATAGCTGTAGTCTAAAAGGTAATTATTTTTATTAATCATGTGATTAATTAATTAAAGGACCGTTAGGTAAGTAACTACTGATTTATCAAGTTTTATATTTACTTATAAAATGGACATTGATGGATTAAGCATGAAATTGGTTTTTCGTTTTACTCTGAAATATGCTAGCAGGCCACTATAAATGTTCTAGCTAAAATTTCCCTGTATTTTTCTTAATAAAACCTCAGCCCAAAATATAATTATGCTTTATTAATTAAAAAGTTTGCCTCTTAATCAGTCAAAATACATCTATTAATTCTATTAACCTACGAAGTATTTCGAGTAGTATAAAATATAAATATAGGAATCTCTCGTTTCAAAATAAATTAAGTAAATAGAACATATAGAGCGACAGCCACATCACCTACGTTAAGCTTAATGCTGTTAATAATTAATGTTAAGCTTATTATAGGCAGTATGCACTATGTTTGGTCAAATATAGATTTTAACAACATACCAAACATCATTGACCCGATAGTTGCTTCGTCAATAAACTTCAATTAGTTTGAAAATCTAATTACTATAGTATAGTATACTATATTTATACGCAACAACACACACATTGACCTGACTAATACGATGGATAGCGCCGCATAGAAGGATTAAGATCAATTTGAATGTTTAATTATCAATGGCTAATTGAACAACTGGATTCAATTCGCGAATAAGTTAATTATTGTATTATTTGCTTATGGGAATTTCTATCCTATTTCACAGGAATTTAAGTAATAAATTAATCATGATTTATTTCATATCTCTTAAACATCGACTATAATTCAAAATTGAAGATTCTTACATTAATTTCTCGTATATATTTAGTGGTGACAGTTACAAACTTTTAATATCTTTATTATCCATAGGCAGTGCCACCTGCTATTTTATTTTGAAACAAAAGCACAAATTTCTAAACTGATTAAAAAAATCACTAGAGAGAGCCGTTCCCCATCGACCAACACACATAAAAAAAAATACTAACAAACTTTCTGAGAAACCAGCAACAGCAGCAGCAGCAGCCAAAAAGAAACTCTAGGAAATGGTACAAAAAATAATTAATTGCAGGCTCATCTGGAGCGAATCATTCTCCCTTAGTTCCTCCATTTTCTCTTTTTTTCGGAGTTTCAGTTGTAGGAATTCATGTAGTAACTAAGCGACATCCCACTGTCATTCATTATCATTATTATTATCGGAAATGCAATGAACCGACTAAATGGAAATAAATGTTGGAAATTTGGTAGATAGAACTTGGTGTTTGCTAACGGTGTTTAGAAATGCTAGCGTTAACGCATCATATCCATTTGGTTAGATTTGTAAATGTTTTCTTCGTGATTAATTTATCAAGAAAATAATGGTTAATAAAATGTAAGATGGACAAATGTTAGATGTAGTCGCTGTTTGACTTGTACAATGTAACTGCATGGTACTGCAGAAAATAATTGCGCTTTTACACACGGCAGGTACCAAGGATACGTTACAAAAATCAAGTTCAATATTTCAAATAGATTTTAATATTTAATTTTAGATTATATTTCGTTTATTTTACGTTAAATAAACAAAATTTTAATTAAATCTTTTAGTAACCAACCTAGTAACGCACACAGATTGTTCTAGCCTCGGCTAATAGTGATGGCTCTTGCCAGAACAAGAGAAATAGATAGGTGCTGACTCAATTGGAATTCACCAACAAAAAAACCAAATTTGAACTATGTACATTTATTTACAACACTGGTTGAGATTATTTACAATGATTGAAATAATACAACTTTGATGTAAATACAAAACAACCACCTCAGATTCATGTAGTGAGAGAAAGTCTTTTGCCGTGAATATAAACTTTACAGTGCTAATCTTGTTCCCGATCAGTAGATTTCATTTACTGTCGCGATAGAGTGAGCTAGTGATTTATTTTATCACTTGAGGACAGGTAAGTAACTTTACTGTCGCGAGAGAGTTAGAATTATACTTGTCGACACGTAAGTAACTTTACTGTCGCGAGAGAGAGAGAGCTTATGCTTGAGACACGTGAGTGATTGGTTGTGAGATATGATTGTTGAGATACACTTGTGTAGAAACACTTTAAATTAGTCACTGTAAAACTATATACTGTCTTCTTGAATGTTCCATTCCCATATACATAATAAATAGGACGCACTGAGCACTGAACCACCATTAAACGTATATTGATGGGCCCTCTCTTAAGCGTGAATTTAATCGAAGTGGTGATTGGAAAATTCTTATAATTAATAAATTTGAACAATTTTCGATGCAAGTTTGATAAGAACGGAATGTGGAAATCTTATTCTATAATACATATCACTACTGAACAAAAATATCAATCAATAAAAAAGATACAATCAAAATCATATAAAAATAAGTAGAGTTCATCGTTCAGAAACGATAAAAAAGTGCATAGTAATTAACGTAAATATTGTATACAAACAAAAATTGTGTGAAAAGTAAATACATATTTAAATCTACGTAACAAAAAAAATTATTAGTAATTACAGAACCAAAACAACATATAGCAGCGAAATTTAAATCGCCGGCAAATAAATATATAAAGTGTTCACAGAACGTTTTGTATCATTCTGACCTTTATTAAACCAACGAAATTACTACATATAGTGGCGTTTTTCTTGAAATAAGAGAAAAGAAAATTGAATCTATCTTATCTATCTATTTGCTTCTCGTTTTTTTTTTTCATCGAAAAAATTTCCGTCGAAAAGCCAAAGTGCAGAGTAATATATTGTCTTAACGGTAAGTTGGAATGCAACGCCAAGCCCTAAATAAGCTCTATAATATTAATCCCCACATGTATATACATTTATATATATTATTTATATTATTTTACATTTATAGTTAGAATATGATTTGCAATTTTTGTCCAGATTTGGATAATACAAAATATTGTATATGTCAACATATTCCCATCATCAACCCTCGTTTCCTTATTTCACGATTAACATGATTGATGAACGTTAGAATATGCATGTTCGTACGATCTCTGATATGCACCCACATAGAGTTCGTATTTATTCAAAAATGTGAGTCAGCAACTTTGGTATACTATCATAACTAGCTAGATGATGATATGAAGAAATTTAACTTTCTTTCTTTTATTTAATATTAAAAAAGAATATATATTTTTACAAAAAAAGCTATATTAGAAGTACTATTAACGCTATATTAAATGGAAGTTTAGGGGTAAAAGTTGGAAGGTGTAGACAGTGGCGGATGGTGAATTTCTGCGGCTCGAGGCTAATCATATATATATATATATATATAATTATAATATTTCAGAGGTCTCTTTTGGTTAAAAATTCATTTAGGCATATAAACTATATGCCGCGAGTATGTCTAGTCCAGTTCAGCCCGAAAAAATACTGGAGCTAGATACATGATACTAACTGCTGGTTGCAGAAAAGCCAATTATCCTTGTTGCTGAGATAAAACATTTGATCTGCTGTTTTCAATGTATTTCGTCCATAACAACTATAATTATCCATGAATTATCCGTAGTCCGTCTTTCAGAAACTGGCGGTAAGACTACAAGATAAAACAACGTGAGATTCAATTTTAAACGTGTATGCGCATGGCGTCACTGCGAGACGCCTTTGTTTTTTTCTTTTTTCGTTGAGAAAGCGTTGTCATATTTAAATAATTTTTTTAAAACAATATAAAAAGGATTTCAAAATATGTAAAAGAGGATAGGATTGCCAAAAAAGTTAATTAAAATTACAATTATACTATCCAATATACAAATTTATATACATGTATAAATACATATTACTGAAATAATGAATAAATTTAAAATTTTCTTAAAAGGATATCGGGAATCGGTCTTTAGTAAAAATGAAACACTTTGTATGATTCTCAATATTTCGACTGCGGTTGCAGACTTTTTCAGGACAGATACGTGAGTTTGTTTTAGAACCCGTCCAAACACATTGTTTCTGACTTAATCGTTAATAGACGAGGAAACTCATCAGTCCGTTATGTGTATGTTTTATATAAATTTAACAAATCAAAATTAAAACAGTTCAACTAGATATAAAAAAGTAAGACATTTAAAAGAACTTAACAAAAAGAATAGTGTGTAGTACTACATGTTTTAAATTCAATTTGTTAAATTTATATAAAACATATACATAACGGACTGACGAGTTGCCTCGTCTATTAACCATTAAGCCAGCAACAATGTGTTTGGACGGGTTCTAAAATAAACGTATCTCTCTTGAGGAAGACTGCAACAGCAGTCGAAATATCGAGAATCATACGAAAAGTTTAATTTTTACTAAAGACCGATTGCCGATATTCTTTTAAGAAAATTTTAAATTCAGTATCACGGTCGATAACCTACCAATTAAGTATAATTAATAAATTAAAAAAAATTAATTAATTAAACGTAAAGAAACTGCAAGCTATATTAAAATAAAACACGTAGATATAAAACAAAATTAACATCAGATTAGAGACTATAACCATAATTATAAATTTTAATTATCACGCTTATACAATCCATTGTATAAGCGAGCTTATACAATCGCATAACAAGCGATTTGCCAAAGGATCTCTCACTGACACCACAGCCAAATTGACGAAGCTGCGCGTTGGCTTATCTTGTTAGTCTTAAAGTCCATATCCCAGTTACGAATTTGCCAACTCGGAAGGCTAATAGATCAAACACCGCCTTTTTTTTATCTTGCATGTAACAAGCAAAAACATTAAAACAGAGAAAAAAACAGAAATGCAGCTATAAATATAATACATAACACGTTATGAAGTAATGCATAGAGCTGACCTCGCATGAATGGCTCCACCAAACTCGTAGACTAGCTCAGCTCTGATTCGATGTGGACCGAATCAAATAAAGTAATGGTTGAATTACTTCACATTCAAAATAAATGTTGTAATTGGAATAGGATGATCTATAAATTAAATACGCAGTTTAAACATACAATCCAGTTTATCATCTTACCAGGAATTAATTAATTGATTAATTAAATTAACGTATCAATACGTTTCTATTTTTTTGTTTTTGTTTTGCAGAGTCCGGGTTTTCATTAGCTATGTTATATATTTCAAATGCTCAAATTCTTTTTTATCAATTTATAGATTTTAATTATCCTTGTGGTATTTATTATAAACACCTAATTCCTTATATCAATACGTTTCTATTACTCGAAACTCTAACAATCTAAACAAGCATGGAAAAATGAATGCGTATTTATTTAATTATTATCATATTAATTTTTTTATTATATTTATTTTCCCTCCTATAAACTTAAAGATTACTAATAAATGAATAATAACAATAATATTAACGGAACTAGGAGTCGTTTCTGATACACATGTAGGATGTATGGTAGCCGGATTAAGTAAAATTTTTCCATGAAGAAATCATGATTAAATGGCACGAATTTTACAAAATCATTCTTTCTATTACCATTTTGTTTATACAAACAATTGTCGGTTATATACCACACTTTCCAATTTAATTTCTATTTTAAAATTAGAAATTCCTCAAAATTCTTTCTATTTTTTCTAAATACGTCCATGATATGTCCATGATGCACTTTACATATTTCATTAAACTTTCTTTCTCACTTTTACTTTTGGCAAGCTGTATTTCTATCATTTTCTCTGTTAGAATGTCTTTGCTTATTACACGCAAGATAGAAAAAGGTGGAATTTGACTTATTAGCCCTGCCAGTTTGCGAATTCGCATCAGGGATATGCTCCTTTAGTATCATGAGCTAGATATACATTGGTTTTATTAACTCATTATCCAAATAATCTTCCATTGAAATAAAAAGATGTTGGATACATACAAGTATTTAATGTAAACTTATAATTAGTTAAAATATTACAGACGCTAATAAAAGAGTTGTTTTTTAGCCAGATAGATATGATCAAAAAATGTATTTTTTTTGTGAATGATAGGACTTTATAGTTCAATAAAATGTGTCCCTTTTAATTTTTTATTAGCGTACGAGATGATCACAACAGAATGAATATGTTAAAAAGTGATTTTAAAAGTATAATATATTTATGAAATGTATAATTATTTTTTTTTATATTGGATAGTAATATGTCAATTTTACTTAGCTTTTTTAGAATTCATATCCTGTTATTGTTGCTTTCTTATTATCTCTACCCGACAGCTGTTTCGATATGTTAAATCTTCTTCAAAAAGAACTTTCGTTTCGCCTTATATGATAAAATTAAAATTGAATAAAAAAAATTTATAAAAAAATTTATGTTAATTAAATTAAATTAAATTAAATTAATAATAAATAATTAAAATTGACATACCTAAAAAGGCGAAACGAAATTACTCTTTGAAGAAGATTTAACATATCGAAATAGCTGTCGAGTAGAGAAAATAAGAAAAAAATACTAACAGGATAGGGATTCCAAACAAGCTAAGTAAAGTGAAATCTGTTAAAAATAAAAATTTTAAAAAATCATAAAGACAGTAGTAACTGTGATTATAAACTAAGTAGTTTTATTTTAAAGTGAGCTATAATCTGATTAAATTCGTTTTCTTTCTTCGTTAAAAAAAACAATTTTTTTTTGTAAAATCAACACTTTGGCCTCAGTTTTAAAACTAATAGAAAGAAGCAAAGCGGTAATTATCTAAAATTTGTTGATTAATTTTCCATTTTACAATTAAGTTGTATCGGAAAGAGCAGCTACGAATACCTATCTTTTGAGAGCTCTAGTTTGAAAATTAAAATTCATCATATTTTTTAATGTCTGAGTCCTGAGAATGAGTAAGAACGATTACGGATCGCAAATACTCGAGACGTCCGCAGTAGACAGAAACAGATGAATTGTTCATTCAGAAAAAAAAATTTGGTCTTTAATTTGAAAAAAAAAAACACTAAATCTACTAACTGAATTAGAAGATGTTTTGTTTTGCTTTACATTACTTACACATTTTGCAGCAAGCCTCATTTCTGATGATTTTTTTTGTACTGCCACCCAGCAACCGCTGCTTGTGCTTGATTAGTGCTGCAGATAAAGTGTACCTTTGTCTGTGTCTCCCTAAAGAAATTGTTTTTATTTACTTGTCGTTGTCGAACAGTAAAACAAAACACTTCGTTCTCCTTCATGTTAGATCTCCGGCTATGCCAGTCTGAGCATAGCTGTGTGATATTTTCATCGGGCGTTGCCGGTGTATATAATAAACCACTGAGCTTATACGCCATAAATAGCTAAACTTTATTCAATGGTTGTGCAGGTATCTAATTATAATCCAAATTTCTTCGTTTATGATTCAAATCCAATCATCGAAAACAAAGCATATCGCAAAAAATATATGTCATATGTTATATATGACACAGATGTTCTTACATATATGTAAGAACATTTTTACACACAACAATTTTATTTATTAATAGCATATTATAATATGCTATATTATTTTAGCATATTTAAACCAAAAGTATATTGTGAAATGGGAAATACGTGTTCCATATCCCGTTTATGATAATGCATTTCATTTATTTTCTTGCAGAATACAAACAAAAAATTAATCATTTATCAATTCAGATGATAAACGGAAAAAACAGGCAGAGTTTACATAAATTGTATTCCATTATAAATAATTCTAGCTTAAATAAATCGAAAAATTGTTTTAATAATTTAATTTCGCTGGGAAGGGAAGTAGAGTCATCTATGGTCACTGTTTACAAGAAAGAATTTGCTTATTTAAGAAAACTACCCCGACCTTTCACATTTCGGACACTTTACGTATAAGACCGATTTTCAATAGCAATCACATTGTATTGATTATTTTATAAATATAAAATAAACCAATGAAGGACCGTAGTATCAAATATTTAGTTTATGTTCTGTGATATATTTTTGGCTTAGAATAGGTTCTGAAATTAATGTTTAGATTATAATAGAATGGATTTATTCTTTATTTTTGTCATAATGTAAAATGCCATTTTCTAAGTGTTGCGTCAACGGATTTTCATGAAATAAAAACAAAATATTATCTATGATAATCTCCAAAGACAATGCAATTGTAATCAGGCATGTCGTCTTTACCGAAAGTCATTTAATTGCATCACTTAGACAAGGCATTATCAACTATAAAAATTGATTGTTATTGAACTATAAGCTGCTAACCGAATACGTACTGTAGCTGAAACCACCCCTATGCGCATCTAGCATTCCCCACTACGCGCCTTCCGAATTACTATACCCAAAAGGGTATATAAAGGGCTGTTTCTGTAGAAAACAGACAGTCCTGACCGTCGGGACTACTCTTCCAACACCTCAAAAAGGTAAGGAGATCGGAACCGGGATGGAGGCGGGGCCTGGGCCGCCCTGCCTGCCCAATCCAAACAAACCCTTTCCTTTCCCTATTCTGGCAAAGCGGTTTTGGCGTGTGCCTCGCCAAAACCGGTAGCCGCGAAGCCTCCTTCCCTTTGGAGTTGTGAGGCAGCCACAAGGCATCCGAAATCAAAGGGTGGCGCCCGAGCGAGAAATCGAATTATTCGAAGAAATGGCTTAACCAACAGATGGGCGTAACAATAGGTAATATATTGTACCTATGTATACTAATGTATAGGTACCTATTCATATTCCTGTATACCACGAAGTATACACAAGTTTAAAAGTTAAACAGGATGCTTCGAATAATTATTTCAAAATTTACTTCTTTATTACCATATAACTTGCTTATTTTAAATGTATTATACAAACACCTTATATTATACGTATTCAGATTGAGTCGCTAAATGTATATCAAAATACTAGAATGAATGTTTTTAAGATAAATCAATAAATCCATTTATGTATTTTTCTAATTCGGTGCGGAAAAGTGCAGTTTTCGATGGTTTGAGTCGATTTGAGTGCGGAAAAGTGGAAGTTTTGCACACGTAATCTAGTGACTTATAGTAATATAATTTCATAATGTTTTAATTATATTATAATAAAACTAATCTTCTAACACTCATTTAATACCACAACACTTACTTTCAGCAAAAGAAACAATTACTAGAATAAATGGCCAATATAATTAATTTTCCAAATTAACTATGTAAGTATCTATGTGTAGCTTCAAATTACCTCGACAAATAGTAGATGACAGTAGATCAACGCTAGAAAGAATAGCGTTGATTACGCGTGTGAAAAGCCTATTTTTGGTGCTCACTAATGAAACGCTCACTACTGCAACCAAGCCAAAAAACCAGCGGCGTTTCAGACTTGTATTCAAATATATTATCTTATTGCTTAATTCTTGTTGATCTGCATAGGATAGAAGAATATCGTTTTGACATTTTTTATACAAAATAGCATAAAGATATAAAATGGTCTTTATATGGAAAACATGTTTCAGTAATTTTTAATACTATCAATAACATAAATCGGGTTGTTACCGGAATATTTTCAAATTTTCCTGCAACCTTTTGTCCACTAAAAATAAATCTTTCTATTCCAATAAAAAAAAAGGACGTGGAAAATTGTAAAACAAATTTCATGATGGATGCTTTTAAAATGATCAATTCTTTAATTCGATTATTCATCTGGTAAAAAATTATATTAAATCTTTATGAGCATTCATAATGCACTCACCCAGTCACTCATTCAATCATTGGTTTACTATCCGTTCAAAAATGAATTACGACTTTTGAATTTACGACATTATTTCCGTAGAAAACGAACCCTATTTTTTTTTCTATTGTCATTAATCGTTTATTTGACATTTGACGGTTGGAATTGTGTATAAAGTGATTGTTTAGATCAAAGCACAAATAAAATAACGATGAAGAAGCGCTTTGATGAATGTATACCATGTATATAGTTTTACAGTAATATGTGTTAAAACCTGAATTTCTGTTCATTGAATAATACCAGTACTACAATGTGATAATACCGTAAATCCTATTTAAAATGCCATTTGCACTAAACGGTTTGTACCATACATATAGTTCCTATTATCTGACACTTCCCAATATTGGTCGCCTCCGTACAAATTCCTAATCAATGCAATCTAAATGTATGTATGTATCTAATGTATTTGTATGCAAAATGACCGCTTATAAAGGTCGGCAAATTATCAGATATCATTAAAAAAAAAGATATGTATTTTTTATTGCATCACCTTAAATTAATGGTCATAGTTTACTTTTAAATTTCTAATATAGAATTCAATTACGGTAATTCAAATGTGTTGATAAGAAAAGACGGTTAAAAATGTATGTGGTTCAGCTGTTAGCTTCAATATTTAAGAAAATATGAAACGGAAAATTCACATATATATGATTTAAAATAAAGCAATAAACGTTGCATATAACATGTAACGTTGAATGCAGAACGATGTTTTACTGGCATTTTTAAACGTATACAGGGCGTTCTAATCGAGGTTTCCTTATTTTAAAAATTAACAAGATTACTTTCGGTTGGAATATGGTAATTAAGATAGATCCTAGCTAAAGGAAAATAAGGATTACAGAGTGTAATCCTTATTTCGACGTCATTTTGATGACCGTTATGGAAAGGTTTTTCTTAAATGATTGTAAATATAAACAAAACAAGTGCACCCATACTTCTCAAATAAATGAATAACATTTTTATAGTTCGAATGAAAATTACGATAATGTGGAGGAACTGCCGGTACTTAATATCCTCTCGTGATGTGGTACCCAGTCATGATGTAGTCACCCAGTCGTTAAAGATTGCACTTAAAAAGTTACTTAACTGGCGCTCTAGCCACTATGTATGGTTTTAATTTCTTTTATCATTTTTTCCGAAAACTTTTGGTATAGATTGATGCGCTGACTGAATCCGTCGTTTTAATATCTGCAACGATAACACTATATCAATAACAATGAAACACGTCAAGCAAAATTAATAAAGTCGAAAATGAATGTATATATCAGAGTTTTTTGTCTAAAACATGTTGTTTAATACTTTCGATTTCAATTAGTTTAAAAAATATCTTAAAGCTCAGTTCTTAAAGCTTCTGCAGGTTTTGGGTTCAAACGATAGTTAGCATTGTTTCTCCATATTCTCCAAAATTATAAACACTATTATTCTGTTGATACGTTTAAAATATGATCCATAGAGAAAAGGAATACATATAGCTTCTAAATGAATGTAAATTTAAATAAAATTGAGAAACATGAAAAAACCTGTACTCAAATAGTCATAACAGTTAGTATAACACAGTGACTGTATTAATAGCCAAATCGGCACAATGCCAATATAGACTGATATTTTGGGCGGCCATTATGGAGAATATTTATTGTATTCAGTATTTTCCCTTCTCTTAAAATTTTCATTGCATCCGTTACGTCATTTTCATAGACTGTATAAAACGTTCATACCTATATGTATAGATAACTCTGCTGTACAGTACTGTTTTAAAAAAGAAAATATTTGGTTGACAAGTTTGGTGCATAGTACTTCTCAAATCGTAACAGCTCTTAAATAATTGGATTTATTTATACAGATGGCGGATTTAAACAATCTAATCGTTTAAATAATTATAATTGAATATGTGTACCTGTTGTCTCCTAATTTCGGCTTGATCTAGTTTTACTTGTAGTTGTTCTTTTGTAACTGTTACTGAATTATTGTCGATATTAGATTCTTTTAACTCCAAGATTCGTTTTGGTGGTGCTTTATTCGTTGCCCCGGTAGCGTCATCATCGTCAAAATCAACAACTGGGATATCAAATGCTAAACCATTTGCTAATTAATTAATCAGTTATTATTTTATTAATTTATTATTATTACTGTCATACTTTTGGATTGAATGTTACTAACAGTACATTTCTGTCGTAAATCATCGATGTGTGAATTGCGCTTAGCGAGGTTTGGTTGTGATTTTGTCCATATTCTGTTGAACAATAGATTGATAGAAGAATCAAAATGGGAAGCTAAAATTATAAAAAAAGAATTATCCAAATTAGATTACTTGACATCTTTTCCACCATTCTTCATTGGTTCAATTGTAACGTTTTTTCCCGCACTACAGCCCATTCCAGTCAGTTATTTATGTATTATATATTATATATTATCACTTATTTATAATACATGGGAAAATTTGCAGATTGTCTTTTTGTATTTGCTGACTGCCTAGCGTAGTGGAAAAGCGGAACTGAATTTATAATCTATCATTTTTATTCTACGAAATATGGGTTTTAGACTCACAAATAAGTAGACACCTGCATGGTATTTATATACAGGATGTTAATTTAGAGTTGTGGAATATTCACACCACGTACTCCTGACATCAATACAAACAACTTTTCTTAATAACTTTTTTCCGAAAAATCAACTTTAATTATTTCACAACAGTGCGCAACATTTAAAAGGTGCTAGAAACAGTTTGATATCTACTAAACTCTACGGCGGCTCGAGCCGGCCGACATTAAAAAACCGTTATCAAGGCAGCCGTGAGAGATGTCGATGAAATAACACGTGCAATGACTCGCTCACACAGTAAATGATCGAAGGTCTAACTTGTTTATTATTTTTTTTATTTGTCTTGAATTTAGAATTAAAAAAATGTAAATCAGAGAAATTGAACATTGTTTATCAAGTTTTGAAAATACGTTTCAAAAACATTTTTATTACAAATTCATAAAATTTAAAAAAAGTTATAAAAGCTATGTTATGCAGAATAGAAAAATAAATTTTGTTTAAAAAAATTCAAAATCTGTTTTGAAGTTTATTTAATTTCTTTAATTCTAATTTCAACTTTTTTGGCGCAATTTTGTTCTATTGCATAGTACTTTCAATTATTGTGTTTTTAGAACCAACAAAAACTTCGTTACTTATGTCTAGTTAAAGAAAAATATACTTTTCGTTATCTTGCTAGGAAATCAGATAGCAAATTATAATTACACAAAAAGTTCTTTACTGTTATCTTTATTAGGGCAAAACAAATTAAGGCAATACCTGCATACCACTAATATTTGGTGTAATTATTACGATAAATTAGTAATGAACTTAAACTTACCAAGCGAGATGGTATGGCTTATCATTCCGCAACCTCCCGCAATTAATTATCACATAAGCAAATGTCCACAGCTCTAAACAATGAATACTACATTAGACAATGCAAATCACACTTAACCTTACAATAAAAGTACAATATCCAGAATAGTAATACAGCACAACATATCACAATATCAATTCATTAGTAATTGTTTAGCTATTTACAGATTGTGTTTAATATGATTACCATTTTTTTCAATCCTATGCTGAGCTTGATTTATAAAAGATTCATGAACTTCTGAAAATAGTTCTGCTGCTTTTTACGAATTATTCTTTTAAGTTTAAAAATTCGTGCATGAAGTGCATCTTCAGTACAAAGCGCTCTTTGTACACCAGATATTTCCTGTAGTCCCATAAATAAAAATCTAAGAGAGTTAAATTAGAGGATCTAGCTGGTCACGCAATAGGCCTTCCACGGCCTATCCACCTATTTGGAAAATTTTCATTCGAAAACGATCTAACATGAGAGTAAAAATGAGGTGGACCTCCGTCATTGATAGACCATGTATCATGACGTAATTTTGATGGGACGTCTTCCAATAGTTCCCATGAATTATTTCTTAAAAAATCCCAATACGCTTCTTCAGTTAAATGAAAAGGTAAAACGTAAGGACCGATCGAATAATTCCCCACAATGCCGACCCATACATTAATTCAAAACTGTCCTTACATTCTACTACTTGCAGTTCCGAAGAATAGACACGTTGTCTGTGGATAGTGTTAATTTTTCCGTAATACACGTAACACTGTGTAATTGCAAACCTCGACATGTCGCGTAATTTTCCGATTACTGGCAGACGGCTGATTAGCCATTCCGTAGCTAGGTATGCACACACATACACCCACACCCACAAACACACAACTCAAAAAAATATTTCCCAAATAGATTTCCGTATCTTTGTCGTGCTCATGTACATAGCATTTCATCTCTCTTTCTCTCTCTTTTTCTCTCTTTCTCTGTCAAATTAAATGGTTTACACCACCACTACCATTCCATTGCTTCTGCTGGTAGATTATTTCCTTCTAATTATCTTTTTTCTCTTACTTTACTATTTTCAGCTCTCACTATAACATAATTCGCTAGTGCAATGTTTTTATGTTTGCTGTGCTTTTAAAGAATGACTAATGTCAGCCAAGCTAACCCCAAGTTTATTAAATAAGTAGATATAGCTGCATCCACGATAATAACATATTTTTAATAAACAAAAAATGTCACGTGTGTTTTCCGCATCAGTTAGCTGATGCGGAGTACTTAGTACTTACAATACGATATGAAGCATTATTTTATTTCGAAATTAAGTGATTAATCAAAAGCAAAAAAATCGTTTTATTCATGGAGACGTTTTCTTCACGCATTTAAATAAAAATTACTAGAAATAAATTGCAAATAAACTTCATATTCAAAACAAAAATCAGTTAATAATAAAAATAATTACTTCTGATTTATTGTTAAAATGAAGTCACCGCTTCTCAAAGCAGAAGCGAAGCTTTTTTTTCTCTGAATAACGATAACATTTTGAATTGGAAATTATTATTATTATTATTGTTTGTATCGCAGCCGGCTAGTGAGCAGCCAGCGTCGTCACAATTATTCCTTTCTTTCGATAAAAACCGAAATTAAATTATATTATTCAATCGATATTTTGTTTTATGGAATGTTAAATGTTTAGTATTAATAGTTACTACTCGTTTTCAATGCTTAATCTAATACATTAAAAAATTAATTGAATAACTTAAAATTCATCTTCCAATTATGTCAAAAATTTTATAGAGTAACTACTGCATTTAATAATTCATTTAATTGCAAAGATTAAAATTTATTATTGACTGAATATTAATATTAAAAGAAAATATTAAAATCAGAAAAAATTAAAACTTTAAAATTAGCCTAAATTATTAAAACGCCGCCACTGTCTCTCATAGAAAATAGCGACATTTTATACTACGTCTGACATTGAACTCGTTAATGAGTTCAATGTTTATTCTACTTTTCAAGACCCAATGTTGCGTAGGTCAGCTACACCGCGGTTTACGAACGTTTTTGAAGAAATCAGAAAATGTTCATTATCTCGGAAACTATTGAAGATAGACCTACCCTTTCTAAACAATTTTCGGTTTGTTTTTTAATGACCTATACGTGGTGTGACTTTCCTACAACTCAAACTTTAAACCCTGTATATAGAAACATATGCATAAAGAAAAAAAAAATTATAAATTTTATAGCATAAGCAACGCAATTGATCGATTTTTAATGCAGGATAACCGCTTAATATGGAGATAGTTTTAACATGCGGTTTTTAAATATCGTCAAAACTAATTAAACTTGTATAATTCTGCTATGATGCAATATTCGCGAATGTCTTGATGAAATGAAAATGCATATGAAAAATGTGAAATTTTTTATGTAAATTAAAAATAAATATATATCTATTTTTGGACCTGAAGGGAAGAGTTGAAAGAAGTTGCGCCACAATTAGGTATAAGGGTAGGTTTAAAATGACACATAATATGGAATATACAATACAGAACTAATAATAAATGGCACTTATTTGTAAAAATCAATTAAAAGCCTTTGCAGATTGCAAATCTTATTGGTTTCTTTATCTAGTTTAATTTTTTTAAATACAATGACTATTTGACTATTTATAGAACCGACATATACTAACAATAATTCAAATCCTTAATATTCAACTTATTACTACCCTTAATATAGCTTATATACAAGCTTTATATTCTCTACGCCTATCCCCACGCTGGCGTGAAAAACGTGGTCACGAACCATCAGCGACGGTAGGTTATCGTACCTTGTATTTCAGTAGACTCGACATACTTTACAAATCGCCAGTCAGCACTCAGTTGCTTCACGTATGATGCCCATTGTAATTATTTATAAACATTGTTAATAATTCTCTAAATATTAATTGCATCATATAAATTATTTTATAAACATAGAATTGGTTTTGTTATGCTTATGTTGTCTTTATTGTATACATTAATCATAACATAATTGTTTATACTGATAGCGATTTACTTACACAATCTTTTGTTATATGTGGGCCTTCCGTTACATGAGGCAATGACCGGGAGGTTTTTCTAGTGCCTTCTATATACCTGCTATCCTTTGTCTATGGCTCTCTTAACTGTACCTTATATTTTATACTAAGACTAATGGTTCATTATTGAACATCTTGCTTGTCTCTACACTTGAATAGCACATCTAACTTTTTTGTCTCTACATTTCACTATATTCACTGGCTTTGATGTTCTTGTAGCGGTTGGTGGCAGCCTTCCAGATCTGCTCCTGGGTACAGGGGTTGTTTCAACCGTTTACGTAGTGTTGCTCGCTCTATGGCTGCATTGACAGCCAGTTGACGGGCTACTCATTGCCTACCTACTTGCTATCACTAGGATGAAAACACATGCGATGGTGATGTTGGACTATAGCGTGTGGTGTCTGATTTGCCACCAGCCTGTGTCGGGTTTCTCAGTCTGGAGCTCTTGCCCTTGTTATGAGATGTCGTCCAGATGATCTTCTTATCCCAGTACTGTTTCGTTGACAATGATTGTTGGCATTGGCCGTACAGTATTATAATGTTGCTGGTCACTGGAACGTGTTTTGTGAAGCTGTGGCTGACGACATCGTGGCGTCTTGGGGTCAAGATATTTTTCGATGTTCGGACTACAAACTGCGACTGCATATGAATCATTCCGAACTACTATGGGCATGGCTTCGCTAGTGATGAAGAACCATAGGTTGGCGGACTACATTATCTTCCAGATTACCGAGTCGAAGCCTATTTATTTGAATTCACGCGGACGGCCTTCTAGTCGTTCATATAATTCGTCTAGTTCACACCTGGGACCCGCTCCTAAGTGGTGGACTATTGGTTGCGAGTACACGCAGGTATTTTCATCCCCAATCACACACTGCTTTACCTCATTTTCCGGAATGCCGAACGCTTGTTGCGCATTGTAATCTACAGTGATTACTTCGCTGCTAATTATCATAATTACATAATTATAGGCTGACACATCGCTGAAAATTGGAGTGATCTTGATGAGCTCAAATTCCTTCGTATGTTCGATGACGAAGTATTCACCTATAAATGAGAATACACTCTGCCGTTTTCGTTATTTAGACTTCCAGTATTGCTTCTTTGCTTCCTCTTTTCTTTCTGGGATATTTTCTTGTATTAGCCAACTTTCTCTCTCTTGAAGCCATTGCGGTCCGTTCCACCATAGGTTTTCATTTACTAATTGGACTGCATTTTACCCTCTGGAAATTGCACTTGCTGGTTTCTCTGCTGATTTCACAGAAATTAATTTCTTCGCCGTTAATGCCTTCGTTATCTCTGAGGCTCTATTTTTCAGGAACGCTTTCCATTTCGCTGGATCACTCTTTGTCCATGGTAATGTTATTTTAGAATCAGACCACGCACGTATCTCCTCTATATTTATGTCCAGAACCCTTTATCACATTTTATCCATGCTAATGCTATTTTAGTATCCGATCACGCACATATCGCCGCTATATTTATGTCCAGCACCCTTAGGGAGCGTATCCGCTTACCAGTTAGCTAGTGCCCAATAAATCAAAAATAGACAGTAAATACCGCCTCCTAATACACGGTCTTATTCTCTCTCACTTTGACTTAGTTTGTTTCTCATATTCCTTTTGCTTTTTTCTAGGCCCTAGCTTATTTTTAACTGTGCACTTAGTGTGCACAGTTTTGTTTTCAATACAAAACGATATCCATATCGTTCTGTATTGAAAAGAATAGAAAAAAATTAGTAAACATATCTACATATAGATACCATAAAAAATAATTTGGCAATATTGATATTATTTCCAAAAATGTCAGTTCCCTTTTTACTTTATTTCTCTCTATAGATATTTCAATACAAGCGATAGATGTTTTTTTTATCTTCGATTTATTTCTTTTCTTTATTAGTCATTATGTTTTCTACGTATTTATTAAATCTTTCTGTCCCACTTCATTTGTGTAGGATAACCTATACTTCTCTCTCACACCATGCGAGTTTTTTCTGTCTCACTTCCTCTTATGTACTTTGTAATACACTTCTCTCTTTGTTTGCTCGCTGCTAACGTACGAGTCTACGAGTTTTCCAGTATACTGTCATAATTTTTTTTTACAAAAAGTAACGACACCAAGTGCACAGTTAAAAAAAAGCTAACGCCTAGAAAAAAGAAAAAGGAATATGAGAAACAGACTAAGTCAAAGTGAGAGAGAATAAGACCGTGTATTCGGAAGCGGTATTTATTTTCAATTTTTGATTTATTGAGCACTAGCTAGCTGGTAAACTCGCTAACCAGATGCGCTCCTTTATCGTTCTTTCCATTAGCCTCACACTTTCTTAGTTTAAAATCTTCTAGTTCGAGAATCGCACTTAAATCTTTTTGTAATTTTAATACTTCTGATGCCGAACTCGCGCCTGTCAAGATATCGTCTACATAAAAGTCTGTTAATAATATTTTTGTCGTCTCAGGATACATCTTTTTTTCGTTTTTACGTAGCTGTTACAATGTTCGCAGTGCTTAGTAGGGTTCTGACGTCGTGCCATACGTCACGGTTGTCAGCTGATATTCTTTCATTATGCGTTTTTCATTGTTTCGCCATAATATACGTTACTAATCTTGATCTTGTCCATGCAGTTTCATTGGCCTATACATTTTCTCAATGTCTGCCGTTATCACCACTGCATGCTTTCTGAATCGTAAACAAATATCTACTAATTCTTCGTATAACCTTTACCTATTATATATGAATTCATTTAAGCTTATGCCAGGTAACGTTTTACATGATGTGTCAAAAACTACCATTAATTTTATTTAGCTTTTTTTTTTATTTCCTATCCTGTTATATTGATTTTTATTTTCTTTCCTTTATTTAAAAAAATAAAAAAGAACGTACTGACATTCTTATCACAGAATTTACAAAAGCAATTGCAACTACATTATACTCAACATGTTTCACTTATAAAACACAATTTTTTTAACCAATAGATGGGTTGCAATGGGAGCATCAATATCAAGTGTGACAGGACAATTGGTTTTAGAAGTATTAGAAGAAACGGTAATTACATATCTAAATTTAAACTTCCATTTTTTTTCAGATATGTTGATGATTGTATTACAGCAATATCACAGGATCAACAACAATATATGTTAGAACAACTTAGTACTTACAATCCAAGATTACAATTTACAATTGAAAGAGAAAAAAAAAAAATAAAATAAATTTTCTAGATTTAACACTACACAAAGTCATTAACAATATTAGAACTGAATGGTACACAAAAGAAACATGGTGTGGTAGATATTTAAGCTATAATTCACAGCACCCAATATCACAAAGAAAATCAGTAATTATTGGAATTGTACATAGAGCATTAAAACTAACAGATCCGGAAGACAGATATCACGCTATACAGACAGCTAAAGAAGCTCTTATTAAAAATCACTTTCTATTAAAATTTATACAGAGAATATTTTATCAAAATATTATATATCATACATTATATATGTAGGAATGAATCAGAGCAATGAAAAAAAATTGTCATGGGTAAAAAAACAAAAAAACTGTCAGATAGATTTTTGAGATGTTCGTATAAATTTGCATTTTTATTAATTGTGTTCTGTATTTATGATTGAATAAACTAACTTGAATTTTGTTAGCCAATATTCATGTTAAAAAAATTATTTCCCGTCATTAAACAAAGAAGTAATTTTTTCCTACATAATTTGGGGGCTCAGCCGGGATATTGGTTATTAAACAAAGCAAGATTTGTTGAATTAAAGAAATTTGAAATTGTTATTGAATAAACTAGCAGATTGTTTTGAAGCGGAAGATTTGACGACGAAAATTAAGAAAATTTCACGACGACTGAAAATTCAAGGTTAGTACCTAATTGAATTAAAAAGAAAAAATATGAAGAGCTTACAAGACATTTCCGCGATTTTATCTAATATCAATACAGCCAAAAGTAGCACAATTAAAGTATTACATAGACTCATTTTTGAAAATGATTCGGGCAAAAAGAATAGATCAGAATTGAGAAAATTTAATGGATTTAAATTCACCAAAGATTCAGGCGAGTATAGAGAAAAGATTGAATTTATTGATATCAATTATTCTTTTAATGATTTAATTGCATCAGCAGCTGTACTTTCTATTGATTATTCGGGTACCAAAGACGAATTGATTTTAAACATTATGAATCAATTAATGAATATTGACAATGTTTCAACTGAAATGGATTCAAATGATGAACCAAATGATGATAACGATGATAATGACGATGATGATGATGACGACGATAATTGTAACAATGATGATGATGACGATAATTGTAATGATGACGATGGCAATAATGATTATAATAAAAATAAAGATGAACGAGGTGCAAGAAAGTTGTGTACTAGCAGATTACCTGTTAGTCTGCGAGACATTGAAGATTTTATATCCAAATTTACTGGTGATGACGATTATTCTATCAGAAAATGGCTGCAAGATTTTGAAGAAACTACTTTGATCATGGGATGGGACAATTTTTCTAAGTTTGTGTATGCTAAAAAATCTCTAGGTGGTACAGCAAGATTATTTTTACGATCAGAAACTGGAATCACATCATGGTCAAACTTAAAGAGGAAAATTTTAGCAGAATTTGATCAAAAAAATAACAGCGCAGTTATTCACCGAAAATTAAATTCGCGAAAGAAGAAAATAGAGGAATCATTTCAACAATATATCTTGAAAATGAAAGAAATAGCCTCTGATGGGTATATGGAAGAATCCGCTTTAATTGATTATATTATCGCAGGAATTCAAAATGATGAAATTAATAAGACATTATTATATGGTGCAAATTCTATAAAAGAATTGAAAAATAGGCTTCAGACGTATATGAAATTTAAAACGTGTCAAGTGAAAACTTTACGAGGAGATGATAAATTTAAGAAGAAAATTGATAATAAACAATATAACAGGAATAGTGAATATTTTACCAAAGGATTTAGATGTTTTAATTGTGGTAATACAGGTCACCCGTCAGTTGCAGTTCATGCAACTCAATCAAGTTGATTGCATGAACAAGAATAAAGGAAAAAAATGTTTTTCATGTAATGAATATGGTCATATTTCAAAAGAATGTAAAAAGAGGTTAGTGAACAATAATGAGAAGGTTGGAAGCAAAGACTCATCATGTTATGTTGTGGATAAACAAAGGTATAAAAATAAAAACAATATGGAAAAAACTATTAAAATTAACGGTGTGTGTCATCAAGCGTTAATGGATACTGGCAGTGATTTAAATGTCTTTTGTTTGGCATCATATCTCAAAATCGGCGCACCAAATTTTCAAAAGAAACAAATAACAATTAGAGGAGTTGGTAATAAGAAAATAAGTACGATTGGAAAATTCTCAGCAAATGTTGAAATTGATAACATACAAGATGAACTTGAATTTTATATTATACCAGATGAAGAAATTAACATTGATGTAGTCGTTGGAAAACCACTGTTAAATAAAGCGACGTTAATCGCTAATTCAGATGGAATTAAAATTGAAAAAAAATGTTTAATAGACAAATGTGACACGATAAATACACAGAATATAGAAAATGATAATTGCTTACTTCAAGCAACTAAGGAATTATTATCAATAGAAGTCGACAAAGATCCAGGTGTTGGACATAAAGATTATAAGAAAAAAATTCAAACGATGATTAATAATTATAAAATTGAAAGAACAAAAGAAACCGGCATTGAAGCAAAAATTTTTCTTACCAATGAGGAACCGATATATCAACGACCTAGAAGATTACCCATACCTGAACAAAACGAAGTCGATCGTCAGATTGAACAATGGTTGAAGGATGGTATAATTGTTCCAAGCTGTTCAGATTTTGCTAGTCCGATTGTATTAGTCAAAAAGAAGAATGGAAAAACTGGTATATGTGTTGACTATCGCAAGGTTAAGAAGAAAATTATTAAAGACAGATACCCATTACCAATTATTGAAGATCAAATAGATAAGTTATGTGGAGCAAAGATATTTACTACATTGGATTTGAAGGATGGTTTTTTTACGTACCAGTAGAAGAATCAAGTCAAAAATATACTTCTTTTGTAACTCATAATGGTCAATATAATTTTTGTAGAGTGCCGTTTGGTTTGTGCAATTCACCAGCTATTTTTCAAAGATTTGTTAGTACGATTTTTAAAAAATTAGTACAAGATAATATAATGTTATTTTATATGGATGATATAATTATTCCAGCGCGAAATTACGAAGAAGCAATAGATCGATTACTATTGGTATTAAATACAGCTGAAGGGTTTGGATTGAATTTTAATTGGACAAAGTGTCAATTTTTGAAATTAGAAGTAGAATATCTTGGACATTTGATGGAAAATGGAAAAGTTAAACCAGCACCAAAGAAAATTGAAGCTGTAGTAAAATTTCCAAAATCGAAGATGATCAAGCAAGTGCAATCTTTCCTTGGACTTACATGATATTTTAGAAAATTCATTCAAAATTATGCAATAATGGTTCGACCTCTAAGTAATCTGTCAAGAATAGACGAGAAGTTTAATTTTTCTATAGATGAGCAACTTGCATTCGAATCATTAAAACAAAGATTAACAGAAGATCCAGTCCTTAAAATTTTTGATTTCGAAAAAGAAACAGAACTTCACACAGTCGCAAGTATTGATGGCTACGGTGCAATCTTGATGCAAAAAGATGATGTAGATCCAAAGTTTCACCCCGTTTATTATATGAGTCGTAAGATAACTGAAAGAAATTATACAAGCTATGAGCTAGAAGTATTAGCAATAATTGAATCACTGAAGAAATTTCGTGTTTATTTATTGTTATTTTATAGTTTATTTATCCCACAAAAACAACGAATACTGAAGAAGTAGTCAAGAAACTAGATTCACAAGCAATGTTATTTGGGAATCCTAAATTAATAATATCAGATCGAGGAGCAGCATTTTGGAGCATATTATTTGAAGGTTATTGTAATAATGAAAATATCAAACATGTTATGATCACAACTGGCGTACCACGAGGAAATGGTCAGGTTGAACGAGTGAATCGTGTAATCATTCCTGTATTAACTAAGCTGTCAATTGATAAACTAGAATATTGGTACAAGCATATAAGAAAACTTCAAGAAGCTTTAAATAGTACATTCCATCGGAGTATTGGAACATCACCATTTGAATTAGTATTCGGAACAACAATGAACAGATCAGAAGACACAAGTTTAGTAGAGTTAATTGAAGAAGAATTGGTAGAAGATTTTATGAAACGTAGAGAGATTTTAAGAGAGGAAGCAAGAAAACAGATAGTCCAGGTGCAAAAAGAAAATGTAAGATCATTCAACAGAAGACGTAAAGCCGCTACTAAGTATTATCCAGGCGATTTTGTTGCAATTAAGCAAACACAATTTGCGGCATGCTCAAAACTATTACCGAAGTTTTTAGGTCCATATCGAGTAATTAATTGTTTGTGTAATGACCGATACGAAATGGAGAAGATTGGTGATCATCCTGGTCCAAGATTGACATCTTCATCAGCTGATTTAATGAAACCGTGGGTAGAATTCGAGGCGAATTCAAACCGGAATGGCCGAGATGTAGGAATGAATCAGAGTGAGCAATGAAAAAAAAAAAATGGTCACGGGTAAAAAAAAAACTGCCAGATAGATTTTTGAGATGTTCGTATGAATTAGTATTTTATTAATTGTGTTCTGTATTTATGATTGAATAAACTAATTTGAATTTTGTTAACCAATATTCATCTTAAAAAAATTATTTCCCGTCATTAAACAAAGAAGTATTTTTTTCCTACATATATATATGATTTTGATATATTATATATCACAAATTTTATAACACAACACAAAAAGTAGAAAAAACTAAACCAATTAAATACATATCACTTCCATATATACAACATTTATCAGAAAATTTAACACACATTTTTTAAAAATATAATATACAAGTCGCACATAAAGAACACAATCTTACAAGACAATGTTATACAAAAATTAAATCACATACACATAAAGATAGAAAAAGCAATGTAGTATATAAAATTCAATGCTCAGATTGTAATAAAGTTTATATTGGATAAACAAGTCAATATTTAAAAAATAGAATGGATGGACACAAATATAACAAAAAAAACAAAACAGCATTAACACACCACACTGAAGAAACTAAACACGCATTCGATTTTGGTAACACAGTAATTTCGAACACTGAAAACATACATGCAATAGAGAAATTTTGGAAATGATTCAAATTAAAAATCATAAAAACACTATTAACTATAAAACAGACATAAAATACATAAGCAAATCATACTATAACATAATATAAATAAGAACAAAATAAATATATATATATATATATATATATTTACATACATGACTGTTTGAACAGTATGCGCTCAAAATTTTGACAATATAGGTGCATAGGAAACCTAACCATAACGATCATAAAAACAAAAATAACAAGTCAAACATTGACATAATATAAGCGAAAAAACAAAAACACGAAAATACTCTTGACGAAGATAGAAATATCGAAGCAGCAGTCGATTAAAGGAAAGAAATATAATGGGATAGGCAATCCAAAAAAAGCTAAGTAAAATTATATATTAACTATACAAAATATAAAAATTTTATATATAAACTACCCTTAATTTAGTGGTAGTACTTGCCTCTTTTATCACTGGCTAGTGCGGTATATAATAACTCTGCTTTTCACTTTTCATAATATCTTTTTCCACTAGTTTCATATGTCAATATGAATGTCATGGTCATTGATCATGTCATATGGTCAATAAATTCCTGCATAAAACGGTTGTACTTGTCCTGCAGTTGTTTATTGTTATTAACTTTCCGCTTAAGTGGCCAAAGTCTAGCCGATGCCTGCGACGTGGATGACCCCAACACTTTGTTATTAATCTTGAATGGAATTTTTACTATATAAATACTGCTGACGTCTCGTTTTGTTGTTGACGTATATATCTGTTCGCATATTGTTTCGTCATTTGATTTTATTGGCTTTAATTCGACTTCTTCTAATTGCCAAAATTTCTTTAACTGTTCGTCTTCTTTTATCTTCGCCATCACGCTCGGAATCTGTATATTTTTTTGTCTTTATCAATCCTTTCATTATTATCTTTTCATACTCTTGAGCCCCTAGTATTATATCTATTAGCCCATTAAAATCGCATGTTGGATTTGCTAACGTTCCATATTACGTCCAATATTGCCTTTGGTTCAAACTCAGGTCAAAGCTAGACTGCGGCAAAACATTTGTTAATTTTGCCAACACCAGCATTTCTACCGGAGGCGTTATTTTATTATTACACTTATTTTTGATTTTGCAACTTTTGGTTCTCTGTTACCTAGCGTAGTTATTTCTGTGTGAACTCCTTGTCATGGTAGTCTGAATTTTTGTGCAGCTGCTTCTGTCATTAATGAACTCTCGGAACTTGGATATATGAGCGTTCTTAACAACGTTTCTTCTCCAAAATTATTTTTAACTCTTAATAACGCTTTTGCCAACAATGTTTGCGTTTCATGCTGGTTTACACTCGGCGTTGATGTTGACGTTGCGTCTTTCTTATGTTTTAGATATAACGGACAAATTTTTTTTATATTTTGCTGCAAATTTCTAGCATTCAACCACAGAAATCGTCTGCAATCGGATGATTCATGATGCAGGTTGCAAAATTGTCACGTTGGTTAATTGCGTCTGCTGATGGCTGGCGTGGTGTTTATACTCCAATTTATCTCTTGGCTTTGTTTATTTGAACGTTTGGACCCTGTGATATAACAATTTCCACGCGGTTTCATAATTGGCTTCGGTATTTTGAAGATGTTGTATGATTCTACTTGTCTCACCTATTTTACTCATTTTGAGGTACTGGATTTTGTTTATTGGCGATTCATTTGTCATGCACTTTTTTTTAAACAGATCCTTAAAGGTGTAACGAAAATAGGTCGCTTAATCCATTTCTTTAAATAAATCGGCTTCTTACTCGGCCGCCATCTTTTGATGTCGGATGCCTTCTAACAGCCCTTTATATACCCGTTTGGATAGCGTAATGTGGAATGCTCGTAGCGGAGGATGCTAGATGCGCATAGAGTTGGTTTCTGCTACAGTACGTATTCGGTTAACAGCGTAAGCTTCGAAAATAATCAATATTATGGTCGATAATGCCTTCTCTAACTGATGCAATTAAACCACTATAGGTAAATTCGACATGCCTGATTACAATGGCATATACTTCGGACATAATCATAGATACTTTTTTTTTGTTTCAAGAAAATTTGAGCGTTGGAACTAGTAATTTCTTCTTACTTTTGCACTGAACTCTATTTTCTTCGGCTACTGTTGTTAATCTTATATAAATATACTTACTTTCCATTATTTATTATTCTATGAAAACAATCACTTGTTAAATTCAGATAATTTATTTTAGTTATTTTAGGTTTAAAATCACGTAATCACTTAATTACCGTAGAGAAAAAATTGAATATGTATCAGTCTATGCATAAATAAGCATGTAAGGAAGGTGTGTTATAGGTGGTATGTAAAACATACCGGTAGGCTAGCCTAGAAAGCTCTTGTAATATGTCGTATATTTGTTATACCACTAAGCTTGAAAGGGTTAATACAAATCAATAGTAGTTTGTTTTATAGATTTTGATTCATTTGTTTACATACATTTGTTTATGAAAAATATGCGCCTTATTAGTTCAGCGAATCCACTCAAGTTAGTATTGACCTTGAATGGCCGTAATTGGATCTTTCCATTAAACTCAATATTTGCTTACGATTTAAAAATCAATTAGAAAAATTTATTGAAGCTCATAAAATGGAAAATTTAGGTTTTCTAATTTCAATAAAATAATTTTATTGGCATGTCCCAAAAAACCAGATTGTGTTATCCTGAAAATACTTTTCATATTATTTGTAAAATGAGAAATTATATAGACTGAACACGCCTTAAGCACACATACGCTATACAATTATCTATTATAACTGCAGTGAAACATCTCCATAACGGTCGCCCAAATGTCAGCCTAAATGGCCTTATACGGAGCTGACCGGATCGGGATGTTGTACATTTTTTGCAACAAAATTTATATAAATCATTTTTATTTGCCTCTGCATTGAATAGAATTAAAACAGTAAAACAACTGCAGATAAAACACAAACTTCAGAATAAAAAATAAATTTCAGCTTTTACTATTTAAATTCAAATACGACGTCCAATAGATCGAAAAAAAGTGAGCAAAAATCAAGTTTTACTCTGATTTAAAAGCAAAGCTGTAAGTTAATGGTTAAAGGGTGTCGCTCTGTCATTTTCTTTTGCTACAGTCTGTCTTTATTACCATATACTAACCTGAAGTTAATTTCGTTAGTCATAGAAAAACTCTGTTGATTAGAATGCCCAGTATCTACATTCTAACATACAATTCTAACAGAAGCTAATAATTTTCTTTGTGGAATCAATTAATACTTCTCGTTACTTGTTTATAGTTCACTTTACTAGTTGCACAAAAAATGTAATCCTAATAATAATTTAAACCACTCTACAAGGCTACATAGACCTTCTATATTTTTCCGTTATCTCATTAAAATATAATGAAAAGCCGTTTATATTGAGTTGAAGTGCTGTGGAAATAAGTAAGATTTGTAGTGCTTGATAAGCAAATGAACGGAAATGATGGAAGTATAATCTACAACATGCAAGAGTGAGAATAAAAAGAGAGTATGTGTGGTTTTGTGGATGTTTTGTGCTTCAATTTGTGAAAGCCACGTCACCATCTTAACAAGCTATGTACAGGTAATATTGCTGGTGTAATTAAAATTTAGGTACGTCCCCATCTTGGCTACAGTCTACAGTATCTGGTACAAGTTGCGATGCATGTAACACGAGCGACTAGGAACACAGTCCCACTCGGACATTCAACAAACAATTTTAAAGCATTATTAGATTAAGTTCAAATAACAAACATAAAATGATCATGTAGAATAGTCATGCGAAGTGACATGTACCCTTGTACATGTCTGGGGTATAGAAACTAGACATCAAATGAAACGTGAAGTAGCTAAGTAGCTAATTCTACTAGTAGTACTAAAATTACTATGTATTTTTTGTCACCAATAAATGCTTGGTTGCAAAGCGGTGTCAGCTCAGTGATGGTCAAGATAACTCAACTAAGAACTCTCTCTTTGAGCAGGACCTCGTTGCCGCCAAGCATTTATTGGTGAGAAAAAAATACATATAGTAATTGAAAGCACTCACTACACCACGTTTCATATGATGTCCAATCTCTCTACCCTGGGCAAAAAACAGTCGTGGAATTAAAAGAAAAACGTAGGCGTCCGTAAACTATTAGATCATCGGTAGCAAACCAAGATAAAGCAAAGTAATAAAAATTGCGACAATGGAAAATTGATTTGTATACTTGTGTAAATTGCTTACATTTTACGAAATATACTTAAAAATGCAAATTTTTATTTGTTGGCTATTCTACGTGAGCATTTTATGTCTGTAATTTTAGCTTAATCTAATAGTGCTTTACAATCGTTTTTTGTATTCCCGCGTGCGACTTTGGAAAGATTTTAATCTTTTCAAAAACAAATATTTTGACGACGGAAAAAGAACTCCTTCTCACTCTTGTTTTCAGTTAATCATATTTCCACCTTCTTCTTAGTCGCTTCTGTTACATGCCTCGCAATAAGTATGTGGTACTGTAGGAACGATGTACGATGTAGTTTGACTACGGACAAAACTGCAAATATACAAGTTTTCGTAATTTTGGTAATTTTTCTTCGTAAATTGAAGAAAAAATAAATTTGGCTTCAAATTTTATGATATTGAAGTTTGAAATGTTAAAAAATTTATGAATTTGTTTGACTAAGAAATTTACGAATTTATTGCCAATTTAATACGAGATAGGCTTGACTATTTCACATGTGACGGATTAAATGTAAGTTTTCGAATAATTACAATGTATTCAAATAGATTTCTGAAAACATTAGTATGGAATTTACTTTGCAGTTTGCGTATAATGCATGTAAAATGTTTGTACTTCCTACTAAATATTCAAAACATTTTCAATAGACATGGAGAATAGTATAAAAATTAATCTTATGTAAATAAAGCCGGGAGAGATCAGTTTGAAGTCATTTTATTATTAAATTCCCATTCTAAAATTATCAAAATAAAAATAGATGTTAGAAATTTAGGTGTTTTGGCACGAATGTGAATTTAGTTATAGTGTTGTTACCTAGATGACGGCGAATAATTTTTCTTGCTTTTGTTTCATTTTATTTGTCTTTTTCTGAAAATAACAAGTACAGTATGGACGTTTTCCCGTATGAATTATGGGAAGAAATTGCAAAAAAATTAAACGCCTACGATTTAATGAATTTGTGCAATTCTTTCAATGATCTGTTGTGGTTATTGAGAAATAAATATGTTGTGATGTAAGTGAAGAAACAAAATACGCAGAAAGGCATTTTCAACAGTTTCATGATCTATTTCTTTGACAAAAATATTATTTCTCTCGAATTGTTTTTCAGAACATTTACATTGAATGATTGCTATGATATTTTTAACGAAAATTTGTATCAGTGTATTTATCAAAATGTAGGTTTTCAATATATTCGATCCTTAAATATAAATAAATTGTATTGGATTGGTGTAGAAGATCTACGACAAATATTAAAATTACTACTACAATTAGAGGAATTAAGGGCAATTGATACAGAACTGGGAATGCGAAATGAAGACGTTGTGTTTTATAAAAAGGTAATTTTTAAGATTTTAAATAAGTAATACATTTTGTTTCAATATATCGTAACAGTGAAAAGGGTCTACAGGATAGGTTCTATAATTGAGGTAAATGTATAAAATACATGCTTTTACCAGTAAAAACTAATCGCAAAAATTCTGTACCCCAACTCTATCCCTTACATTTGTACAAACGCGCACAGTATAAACTGTTGACTTCACATTTAAGTTTTCATAACATAAAAATAGAAAGTTATTAATATTATATATCTGAAGTTATTTATATAAATATTAAACAAAATGTAATTTTTTTTTGAAATGTGATTGTGTCATGTTCTTTGAGGGCTCATTTAAATCTACACGAAGTATTGAAGTGATATGGTTTAGTATATATCAAAATTTTCAACATTCTTTATATACATTTAATTAGATTAATTATTATTAATTAAGAGACGCCAAATTAGTTGATTACAATTTAGAAAGTTATTTATTACTTCTTATACTGGCCGAATTAGATTTAAATATCTAAATCTTTAGAAACAGGGATATAAGGAGTCTATTTATTATGGTATTAATTATTGTCATTAAAAAAAACGTAGAATTTTTTATCCAATCTTTGATATGACAAATTTTCTATATATAATAATACAAAATTTACAAGTTTCGACGTTGTTCTACAGAAGGCGTTAATGTAATTATGAGATTTTGGAAATTATTCGTTTTGTAGACTTTCGATTAGTCTAACTAATTGGGGCCAAGTGTAGTTCAGATAATTGATTATTTCGGATAAACGATATAATATAAAAAAGGAATAAAAGATAAAGACATGATTGTATGTGCTTTATTATTTATATATTAGGTTTGTAACGCATAAAGTAGGTTTATCATTTAATAATCTTGAGATTATAATACACCAGTTAATTATACATGCATAGTTCCTCCCATTCACTAGGTTATAAACCAGTTAACGTGCTTTCATTTACAAAAAAAATTATAAAAATAATGTACTAATATAGTGTGTATGGTAAAATGTAAAATGCATTATGTATTAATGTACATACATATGTCTATGTCTACATATGAGAACATATGCCGAAATTTTTCATTACTTATAACTCGGATGAGTTATAAGCTTGAATTCTCTATGAGGCAGAACTCACAATAAACCCATAATTACCACTACCTATAAGGGAATCTCGCAATTTTAATGTATAATATAAAAATGGAAAATTAGCAACGTCGCATTTTTTTTCTATAAATTTATATTTACTTATCTCATTGCCAACAATCATACATGAATTTTGTCTACGACCATATAAAAATGACTAACTTTCGTCACTATTTACTCTACACGAAAACTTGATTTCCGTCACTAGTGATGTAATAACCAATAACGTTAACTTTTGTCACTAGTGACGAAATTAAATCGTGGGAAAATCAAACAGATGCACTTACATATGTACAATTATAAGGATTGAATTATTAAAAGAATAATGGAAAAGCATGATCTAACATCATGCTTTATTAAGTAAAACAAAGTTTTAAGTGAAATAATACATGTAAAATACAATAATAAATTTAACGAAATAATTTGTATTATCAATAAATGTATGGCACTAAATAGTCAATACAGTTGATTTTTATATCAAGTTGGTAAGGTCTATTAGTAGATATACAACAGCAGAACTAGACCCCTAGTTCAAAATTTCGCCACCAGAGGGCGCCACAATCGCAGGGGCCCAATTTTTATGTCATTGAGTTTCATGTGTTGTCTGCTAGGTGACGCTGTGTGTCAATTTTTATTTGTGAATTTTTGTGTTAGATGGCGCTTTATGTGTCAATTGTTTGTCATATTTTTGAATTTTGTGTGTCAATTATCAGTGTCTTATTTTTTTGCGTCAATGAAATGACATATTTATTTTTGAAATGTGGCGCCAAGTTTCAATGTGTTTTCCAAGGTATCTTTTGATGTAATGTTTGAAGTTTGATGTTGTGTGGATAGATATCGGTAGCATCGGATATTGTCAAGAATTTCAAAAAAGATGAAGGCTTGTGAGGCGTGCTTACCACATGGATAAGTATAAAGATGCCGTCGGGGCGCAGTCATAATAGGCGTCCTTACACGTATCCTTAATGTGGTAAAGCACACCTCGTGAATGCAGCAGTAAAGCAGAGGAGTAAAGGAAAAGGAGAGCGAGAGAGAGAGACAGATGATAGAAAAGATCTTTAAAATAAAATTTTTAGATGTGAATAGGAATCGAACCTATAAACTTTTATGGGGGTATAAGGACATTACCACTGCACCACAAAGCCAACCGACATCCATTATGATGGGTTGAGTATATAAATTGAATTTTGGGTTGTGCCGAACAATATTCTGTATTTTTAATATAAATTATAAAATCGCCCCAGATCTTTAACAGGATGAATTGATTTGAAAGGATTATAACGGTGAAAAGTTTTTCTACAAATGTTATAATCTGTATTAAATCTAAATTAACATATTTAGCCATATGAAAATGGCTATAAAATCAGCTTTCATAAAATTATTATACAATGTGATAAAGTCAATTAAATGTAGCCTATTAATTAAGGGAACGACATGATATGTATTGATGAATGTTATGTTAACCAGATCAGATTGTGTTAAGCATATAGTCTTTTCTTGTCTAGTAATTTGAATCATTTTTAATTCCTCATTATTATTACCTGTTATGATTACATTCTTACAACAAATAAAACGTAAATAGTCTAATTCCATTGTACCGAAATATATATGACGAATCCAATACATATTTAAAATCAGTGTTTGCCATTCAAATTCTTCCAATTCGAGGGTATTATTTAACTTTATAAAAGGTATAATGTTTAGTCGATCATCAATCATTCAGTTATTGTAGAAAATCTCGTATATCGAATACATATTAGTGTTTGCTTATTTAAATGCTTCAAATTAAGAGGGCATTATTTAGTTTTACAAAAGGCCTAATGCTTAGCCGAACATCAATCATTCCTTATTATATTTATATATGTATCTTGAAGCCTGTCTACCATTCCTGGTGTAGGCTTGTTAGTCTTTATCTTTTTTTTCTCCTTATTATATTTAATAATAATAAAGGTTTTGCTTCATGACAAACCGATGTTTATCAATTTGAACAGCACTTAAAACACATTTCTTTTAAGGAATTTTAGAATGCGTGGAATCTGTATTTTTAATATAAAATCACCCCAACTACTTAACAGGATGTTAGTTGTATTAAAGGATTATAAGGATGAAAAA
Source organism: Platypus cylindrus (assembly GCA_949748235.1). NCBI lineage: Eukaryota > Metazoa > Arthropoda > Insecta > Coleoptera > Curculionidae > Platypus > Platypus cylindrus. The sequence goes on along the minus strand of OX456488.1, from coordinate 48,160,672 downwards.
TGTTTCTAGAAATGTTATAATCTCTATTGTATATTTAGCAAAATATAAAATCAGACCGATTTTCTTTTAAAGATTTAAAGGATTTCTTATTAAAGGGACTATGATTTTTGCTTGTGGTGGTGGTGGTTCCTGCATCAGGTATTTAAGCCGTATGCTCATAGTAATGTTATAATATTCTATTACAAAGAATTAAATTTCTGGTTGCTTGTAATATTATAAATTTAATAGTATTGTTTTCAATTGTATAAGTGGGCATATAGTGATCATGGAAAGTGCAATTAATTTAAGCAGTGATGTAGTAAATATACTTTCAAAAGCTGTTCCTTTGTTACAAGAAAGTTCCAGTCTAGAAACAAGCACATGGGTCAGGAAAATCGCCAAAAGTATCCGAGGCATCGTGAAAATCATGCACAAGATGCAACCAGTAAGTGTTTATAATAAGCTTTCTACTAATTTAAATCACTTAAGAAGATTTCGTCTTATATTAAAAAATAGTAATTACCAGATTCACACTGGCGATAAATTACGACCTTCTAAGGGAAGTGATAGAATAATTTGGAACAATCTACAATCTGCATTCAACAACCGTATCCGAACAGGCATCATTTATAACATAACGTACACAGATGTCACAGAATTTTTAAAAGATTCATTTGAACTTTTTAAGAGACGTATAAATAATATATTAAAATCAATGAATGTACCTAAAGTAAACACCTCTTTATGCGCTCAATATATCACCATCAAAAAAAATGTAGAAATTTTGGAATATAAGTATTTTCATGCCAGAAACGACAAAATTGATAGTGGCACACATTTAGTAAACTGGTTTCACAATAAAGTCGTTGACCAAATATTACATAAAATGGGTGAATTTCAAGAACGTGATAGTGGTTGGGCCCTGAAGGCAATAGTTAATTTACACATTAATATAAATAAATATGAATTCGGTTTTGCTGCTTCATCCTATATTAAATTAAATGAAGAAATTACTAATAAAAAGGCGTGTCTTAATATAAAAAATTATGATAATTCATGTTTGTATTGGAGGGTTATTGCAGGACTTTATCCTGCTACTAATCATTCAGATAGAATTTCATCGTATCCACATTATTTAAATGTATCAAAAACAGATGGCTTACAATTACCAATTTCAATAGGTCAAATAAGTATATTTGAAAAATTTAATAACATTTCAGTAAATTTTTATGCGTTAGAGTTACATGAATACACTGAAAAACAAAAAAATTATATAACAGTATTTTGCAGAGTAACGGACACCAAATTAGAAAAACATGTGAGTTTATTGTACATACAAAATAAATATTATCCTAAAATAAATGATTACTCTCCGTTACCCGATGGTAACACAGAAGATGAGAAGCTTAAGTATCACTATTGCCTTATAAAAAATATATCTAGGCTCATATCAAAACAGATTAATAAACGTAAAATTTTTGTTTGCTATAGGTGCCTTAACTATTTTCTAACTCAGGAACAACTAAACAATCATCTCATATTATGTGAACAATTGAAATTCTGTAAAATATCTTTTCTAAGTTATGATTACGTAGAGTTCAAAAATATTTTATATAAGCAAAAAGCACCTTTCGTAATTTATTTAGATTTTGAATGTGTCCTAGAGAAAATAGATATTTCACGCAATAAAAGTCAAATTTGTTGTCACCAGCATACGCCATTTAGTGTAAGCTATTATACTAAAATATGCTTATGATGAATCATTTTGCTAATACGACTTTTATCGAGAAGAAATTTGTGTAGGATGGATAGTAAATCAGTTAGGGTTATTAACAAACAAGATTGAACAAAAATTAAATCATCTGTGTCTATGTCTATTGGACTAGATATCGAAGCAGCAAAAGATTATCACATTTGTGATAAACCGTTTTTAATCAATGATAAATTTGCCAAAGGTAAAAATCATTATAATGACCATATACGTGGTCTAGCTCACGCAGCCTGTAACTTAAATTTTAAAAAATTATTTGTAGTACTATTTTTGTAGAAAAATTTGTTCAAATTAATGAACAATTTCCGAATTTGTATTCGGAAAAACATTGGAACACATTAGAATACATAGGAATATCAAAATCGTTAAAAATGGGAAGGCCGTTATGGTGCTGAAAATCTAATATCGAATCCATTATTCCATAGCCATAAAATATTCGATGAAAGTTTAGTTGCTATAGAACTAAACAACTCACATATAGTGTTTAACAAACCGGTTTATATAGGAAGGTGTATTCTAGACATATCTAAAACTCTTATGTATGACTTTCATTATAATTTTATATTAAAAGAGATTTCACCAACTGAAAATTGCAAATTAATATACATGGATACAGACAGCTTCATAGATGAAATCATATCTGATGATGCATATTTAGATATTGTTAAAACGCATATACAAAAATTCGATACAAGTAACTGTGCTGTAGATAATCAATATGGTACACCATTAAAAAACAAAAAAGTTTTAGGTTGTTTAAGGATGAGGCAGTTGGCTCTATTATTACCAATTTCATAGGATTAAGATCAAAAATGTACACTGATAAAATAGATTGTTTGAATAAATGTATAAAAAAGATTAAGCAGGTGAAATATAGCATAGTAAAAAATGAAATAGATTATAATGATTATTATGAATGTTTAATGCTATCTAAAGAAAAAGTTATAAAGCAGCATTCCATACGTTCTTATAACCATAATTTATTTAGTGTAGAGGAAATTAAACTAGCTCTTAATTCATTTGTTGATAGACGTTATTTGATTGAAAACAGTACAGACACGCTTCTTTGGAGTCACTATAAAATTCAATCTAATTAACGACAATAGTAAAGATATGTATATAATTTGTATCTCAAATGTATGGTAGAATTACTAAACATCTATAAATTTATTCATTTGTAGTACAATACTTTGAAATAGATAATTAGAAATATATTTAAAGAATAGGTATATAATATGTATGTATGGACTTTCTCATTTTTTATGTTTAAAATTACTTATGTGTAAAATTACTTTTACTTAAACCTTGTGTGTTTTAAATAAATGAAAATTACGATTTGTCTGTGTCGTTTCTTATATTTAACATCACTATACAATATACGCTACCAACTAAGCTGACCCTTTTCAAGTTCAAATAAGTTCAGATCTGTTGATAGACGATGGTATTAAAGTAGGTAAAATAAATTACTTATAGTTATTAATACGCAAGTAATAAATTAAAATAATTAATTCCGTAATAAATTTATTATTTTCTATTATAAACTGATATAAAAATATAATAAATACAAAAACATTCAAATATATCGATTTAAAATAATTTCTTCACATACGAAACAGTCAATCTTATGTGTATGTAGAGGGCCATCAATTACATCGCAATCGTCAGCATCTTCATTTGTACGATGTCCCCAACAAGGCTTCAAATATTCTGATATTATTTCTTCTGGTAGCTCTAATTTATTACTCAATATCTTTATAAAATAATCATGGAATTTGAGTGGATACTCAATGCTGTTAATCGTATCTTTTAATTCTAAAATTTGATTAGTCGTTACCACGATTTCTTCTTCTACCAATAAATTTAAAAGCACAACATTAAAAATAATGTTGTTGTTTTTTTATAATTCGAATATTGTATTCTGTTGAATTTTTTGGAATGGTTGTAAACAAAACTGAGTCTGTAGCTTTTTCCATCTTACTCCAATTAGAAGACCAACTATCATTAGTTGAATTGAAACAAATGTAAACTTGTTCTGCATTTTTCGGATTAATTGCATATATTACATTATTAAAAATTGTAACTAAAATAAGGAAAGTAAATCCAATCATGATCATCTGATTTGGATTACTTGAATAAATTGAAAATCAACTGTTTCGTATGCATGTATATATATATATTTATTTTTATTGAGACAAAAAGTTATACATCCAACTACTAAGTATAAAACAATTTCTTAAACTACACATATAGAACTTATCATTTAGATGTTCGATACATTTTGGAATATCAGGATTAAATTTAGGTGCACAATTAGAATTACTTAAGGTTTCAATATTTATAATTTTAGGTACACAATTAGAATTAGTTGAAGTTTCAATATTTATAATTTAGGGTAGAAGCGATGTTGATGATGATCCGATTCTATTAGATTCACTGAATAATGTTTGTAAAAAGTCTTTCTTTTGATGTCCTTTAACATACACTATATCAAATCGATATAATTTATTACTAAATGTATATCATTGTATCTTATATGTCCTGATTCATACAATAGTCTATGAATATTATGAATTGCATAATTTACATCTTTCTTTCCAGAAATGGTTAATGTTGAGTAAGGTTTAGGCTCTTGAAATACTTAGTGACTATACTGCGATCCATGCATAATAGTAATTTCTTTAACATGGAATGCTCGTTCACCTTCATAATTATTTAAGACAAAGCCTTGCATGTCAAAGCATTAGATCTTTTAAAGATTTAAATCTTTAAAAGAAAATCGGTCTGATTTTATATTTTGCTAAATATATAATAGAGATTATAACATTTCTAGAAACATTTTTCATCATTATAATCCTTTAATACAACTAACATCCTGTTAAATAGTTGGAGTGATTTTATATTAAAAATACAGATTATCATTCTACGCATTCTAAAATTCCTTAAGAGAAATGTTTTTTAAGTGCTTTTATCAATTCAAATTGATAAACATCGGTTAGTCATGAAGCAAAACCTTTATTACCATTAAATACAATAAAGAATGATTCATGTTCGGCTAAATATTAGGCCTTTTGTAAAACTAAATAATGCCCTCTTAATTTGAAGCATTCAAATAAGAAAACACTAATATGTATTGGATATACGAGATTTTCTACAATAAAGAATGATTGATGTTCGGCTAAACATTGGGCCTTTTGTATAACTAAATAATGCCCGCTTAATTTGAAGCATTTAAATAAGAAAACACTAATATGTATTGGATATACGAGATTTTCTACAATAACTGAAAGTTTAATAATACCCTCGATTTGGAAGAATTTGAATGGCAAACACTGATTTTAAATATGTATTGGATTCGTCATATATATTTTAGTACAATGGAATTAGACTATTTACGTTTTATTTGTTGTAAGAATATAATCATAACAGGTAATAATAATGAAGAATTAAAAATGATTCAAATTACTAAACAGGAAAAGACTATATGCTTAACAGAATCGGATTTGGTAAACATAATATTCATCAATACATATCATGTCGTTATCTCAATTAATAGGCTAAATTTAATTGACTTTATCACATTTTATAATAATTTTATAAAAGCTGATTTTATAGCCATTTTCATATGGCTAAATATGTTAATTTAGATTTAATACAGATTATTTATAGAAAAACTTTTCACCCTTATAATCCTTTCAAATAACCTCCTGTTAAAGATCTCGGGCGATTTTATATTTTATATTAAAAATACAGATTATTCTACGGCACAACCCAAAATTCAATTTATATACTCAACCCAACATAATGGATGTCGGTTGTCACGAGATGTGCTTTACTACATTAAGGATAGGTGTAAGCCTATTATGACTGCGCCCCGACGGTATCTTTATACTAATCCATGTGGTAAGCACGCCTCACAAGCCTTCATCTTTTTTCAAATTCTTGACAATATCCGATGCTACCGACATCTATCCACACAACATTAAACTTCAAACATTACATCAAAAGATATCTTGGAAAACACATTGAAACTTGGCGCCACATTTCAAAAATAAATATGTCATTTCATTGACGCAAAAAAATATGACACTGATAATTGACACACAAAATTCAAAAATATGACAGTGACAATTGACATATAAAGCGCCATTGTGAAATACATTGAAACTTGGCGCCACATTTTAAAAGTATATATGACATTTCATTGACGCAAGATGACAGTGACATTTGACACATAAAGCGCCATCTAACATAAAAATTCAAAAATGAAAATTGTATATCTACTTCTATGAAATTTAATTCTGGCTATTTTGCATATATCTTGCATAATCTATTAAATCTAATTAAAAAGATTTAATAGATTACTAAACCAGGCGATGCCGAGTTTAGTATACGTACCTAGTACAAGCTTAGCGTTAATTAGATAGAAAATTAACAATTCAGAGCAAAAAAATTGCAACGTTTCAAATTTGCTTTTTTTATTTTCATGAAAATAGCGAAATTCATGTATGGTTAATGGTAATTAGTCAAAAACTTTTGAATTAAACAAGACAAAAAACAACCTCGCATTTTTTTTACTAGACCTATTGTCAGAATTTTCAATTCTATCACCAGCTGTCATGTTATGGAAGCAAAACTATGGAAGACCCAACGAGATAAAAAATTTCTAAAATTTCCAGACACCCCCTATATGGTGTGCCTGGTGACGATTCTGATCTACAGCGAGATGTTTGGTTTTATTATTATTCTGATACGGTTTGGTTCTGAGTTATTCATTATAGATAATTGCAATTTATAACTCAACTCGGACGAAGTTGGGTACCTCCACTATGGTAATTCACATTACATAGGCCTGAGAATATTAGATGAAAATATAGTCCTTAATAGACGAAATCTTTGATACATTACATGTAGTCAGTATAATTAAATCATTTATATTAAACGCTATTTTCGCGGTGCTTATCCGGAATATGTTCAAGTACACATAGTATTTAGCCCTGGAAGTCACCCCGGAACATGTCGCGTTTATACACTAGTAGTAGAATAAATACCAGCAAATCTTGCATCCAACCAATGGTTGGACTGGGTCTCATCAGCGAACGAGGCCACTGATGATGTCACCTGACAGTAATAAAAAATCAGTAGACTTGCTACTTTGGTAACTTTGTTATTGGATTGTGTCTTTGTCTGCTCGAAAAGACAGCTTGTATTGACGTGTTTGCGTGTTTGGAAATTATGAAACAATGCTAATAAGCTTTATAATTTTTGTTGCTGTACTATTAATTCACTAGTGCACAGCGACCATGAGTGATAGATAAATCGGTCTAAGTTCCTTCTCTTATGAAACAAATAATTTATTTGCAGTTGAAGAAATTAGCAATTTCCGTCAACATACAAGAATTTACATCCTCTCGTAGACTTTATAAAGAAAATTTAAGTGCTTTAAAGGCTCTATGTATAAAAATACGAACGAAACATAGAATGTACATGCAACATTTTTATTACACATTTTTCCAAGAACTAAGAGACTTAGAAGAGCTTTGGGTATGTTCACAGTAACTTTACGTTTAACTAGCTAGACGATCAGTTATATTTTTTTAGTTGTATGATGCAACCGATAAAGATAGTGAGCAATTGAAAATCAATTTCATTATAAATCATTTATCCAATTTGAAGAAAATAGTCTTAAAAAGTAAAGTGCCAATAACCGATTTTTTGCAGTTAAATTTAAATTTTGTTAGAGTATTTGACAGATACAGAAGCAACTATTGTGTTATACTCTGCTTAGGTAAGATCTTAGGTGAAATTTTCTAAGTGAATAAAATAGATTCATCCATAAGACTTGTTTCTTCACTAGTTGGAACTAATTAGGTAGTAGAAACTAATTTATGTTGTCCAAGGTCACATTTGAATGCCGCCAAGATGAGACTGGGCGAAGCTTTCAATAAGTAGTTGCTTTTGCGCTAAAAACATGCATAAGTTGTTCTTGTTCAAATTTGTTCAAATTCAAAATTTGCTTCATTCTTTTTCCGCATGTTATGGAAACGTGAATTAGCAATTTGTTATTTGCAGTGTATTTTGTTCTAAATCCATAGATAATCTCGCTCTGAAAGTTACCGCTTTTCAGAAATTGACGGTTGATGTTGTATTTTCTTCAGCATTAATGCGGTTTTGTCTCCAGAATAATTCATAAAATTCTTAATATTTACTTCCGTTAACCGTTTTTTGGATCTGATTTCTAATGACCTACGGGTGGTTGCAATTTCTAACGACTTTGCTTGTCATACTGCGATCAACATGGTCTTGACCCTACTGCCTACAGGGTGATAGATTATTTATTTAAATTTCGCGTCCAAACATTAGATTAAAAACTGACTATCCGCAGAGAAATCTGGGCCATATATACACCAAAGGACATTCCAGAATATTCTAGAGTCTTAGAATATTCTGAACATTTCTGAGTTCTAAAATGGTCTAGTGTTCCACAACATTCCAGTGTTCCAGAATATTTCAGTGTTCTAGAACATTCTAGTGTTCCAGGATATTCTATAATTTTCAACTACTTGTGACGTCATACCTTCCATTATATTCTTGTATATGATTATTCGTTACAATAGCTTTTAAAATGTGCAGCGAATATATTGAAATCGTAGTCTGGTGAATAGATGACTCTATTAATATTCTATCATCTATATCTGCAGTTCAACATTTTATTGTCCAATTTGTGACAAAATGTTATTATGCTTTCTTCATTTAAAGTACACCCATCTTTACCGAAAATTCAATCACCAATAAAACTATCACCATCAAAAGAATTTAAAAGTAGAACAGAAAAGTCTTGGGATATGACTCAATCGTTACTAGCAGAAATTCCATGTAGCTATAAAAATTCCCTTGTGAGTATAGATTATTATTCTGTGCCTCTTGTAATCGTTATAGTTTTTATCTTCCTTTTTTTGTTGCTATAGGAAATATTTAGAAGAAACTCATTTAAAGATCTAGAGTTTGATGAATTGTCATTTCTAAATCATCGAAAAATTAAATGTGATCATATATTTCGAAACGCCGTTATCGATATTTTATTATCAAAACATTGCAAAGGGTTAAAGAAATTGGCAATAACATGGTGTTTATTGCAAAATAATACTGAAATTCAGATTATTTCTAGTTTAATATTTAGGAAATTTAACATTTTCGATGGAAAAAATAAGAAACCTACTGATACGAAAAATGTTTTTATAGATATTGTCAATAATTGCTGTTATTTAACTGATTTGGAAATTGTCTCTTGTAAAAAGTAAGAATAATTATTTTGATAACATCATTAAATTTGATAATACAATGAAATTAATTTTAAAAATTAAGGAAATAGAACTTACTTTTTTTCAGCATTATGCTTAATGAATCAAAAGATGACCAGGGTACTGTATATTGGTAAGCAAAAAATGAAAATATCGAGTCGTAATTGCACAATATACTGTGCCAATATAGTTGTAATAACGAATAAGTATACAGAAGTGATGTGTCGCATCTAAAATGTGCCACATGTCAACCAGCTTTTATATTATAATCAAATATATTATTAATGACGGATCGAGAAAAAATGGCAACATCAACTTTCTCTATTTAATTGCAATTTTTTTGAAATTCAATTCTATTAATAATTTTATTACTCGTTATTTAATTTAATTTTAATATTAATATGATTTTAGCTTTCGTTCAACTATTTTAGGAGCTTACGAATCAATATCAGAATTCAGTTACCTCAAAAAACTGACAATAGAAATTCCGACATATTCTAATGGAATATTTCTTAAGAAAGTAACTATTATTCGAAAATATGTAGCCAGTATTTTATTATTATTTACGTTTTTAAATCTTTTTGTAGATTTTTCAAAAATGTTCAGATCTTGAATCCCTTCAAATCTCATGTAAAGATTTCAATGACAATTTGAATTGGATTTTATATACGTATTTAAATAGTGCGAAAAAGTTAAAAGAGTTAAGGTAACAAATAATCAAATACTACTATATTTTATGTTAGAATAATGGTGCTCCGCCATATTGCATGGGATCGTTTACCATCAAACTGGCCATTTAAAGGTGACAGTTCCATCAATTATCAGGCCTAGTATTAATTAGCGTTGTTTTTAGTACATTTTTTTAACAGGTTTATCTAATAAATTTCGTAATTTAGAACATTCTAATGTACTGTAACGACTAAAGTAATTAATGCGTAGATTGGACCATAAGCTAATCGATAAGAATGCAATGCAAATATGTTGTTACTATTATAATAAGGACATCTGAAACACAACTTTTAATTTTGTTTCTTTTTGCTTTAGATTGGATTTATGGGAACTCGATTTAAATCGATTATTTTCCGCATTAAATAAAACAGTTAACTCGAAGTTGCAAAGAATTTTCATTAAATCAAGATATGAGTTTTCAATACATTTTCAATCAGTAGAAGATTTACTAAAACAGAACCACGGAAAAATTATTTTATTAGTAATTTGTGTAGAAAACTTTCGTTTAGAACAAATTGTTGCATTACAGGAATTGTTAAATCAATACAAAAGTAATCCAGCTAAAATTCACTTAGTCAAAATGAATATGGATGATATAGATGATAATAAAGTATATGGAACTCACAAAGATATTTTGTACGGAAGTAGCAAGATATCAATGTTGCATTTTGGCGATTTTTGATTTGAAAAAAAGAAAATAGATCATATCTTATTAACAAAGGCGTCCTACTTACGCCATTAAATTACGACTCAATTAGATCCAATTCAATGAAATTTTATCAGCGTAGGAAGTACTTACGTGCATCATTTCAATGATCAGGTTCTTACTGTAGTAGTACAATGTAATAAAATGTGAAGTTTTTCTACAGTACACCAATTAGAGATCATCAAATTATTATTTGCATATCTATAGTCATTTTATGAATATTTGATAAATTGTAATTACAAAATGCATTCGATTTTAATAAAAAATTCACTGATCAATTCTTCAAAACACCTAGCAGTAGGATTTCTTCGTATTTGAAAATTTTGTCTGGTAACAATTGGCAACAATATAATTATTAAATGCAATATGTAAATTTATTTTTAGTCGGTAATTACCACTTAATTACAATGCTAATTAAACATGCAAACCAACATTCTCGTCTTTCTACTAACTGCAGCAATAGAAAAAGCATTATTGGAAGAACGAGGAAAGGGATAAATTAAAGAACGTTAAAATGACCATGAAATGAGAATAATGACGTAGGCAATTAATTTTATATTTTATAAAGAAACAGTATAATCTAGTACTCTTCGTTTTACAACAATAGTTCGAATAGTTGCAAATATATATATAAAATTGTGCGTATGTCCACATTACATTGTCAATAAATACATTAATTTATTGGTCGAATTAATTCATAAATTTCTTGACCTTCGAAATGTCAACGTCAAAATATTTGAAGTCAAAGTGTTTGATATTTTTGGCTGACACTTGTCAATGGTACCAACATATAGGAATATTCAAACATTTTGTAGAGTCCATGAACGATTTTATTGGCCGAAAATGAAATTTGATGTAGTTCGTTATATCAAATCTTGTAGAGAGTATGCACAAAACAAAGTAGAACAAAAAGCATCTGCTGGTTTCACGGGTAAAAAACCCGAATACAAAAAACCGTTAGAAGGTATTAGTTTAGACTTTATTGGACCTTTTCCACGTTCTAAACAAGGCGATACGTATGCTTTAGTTACTGCTGATTACTTCAGTAAATACGTTTTAGTTCTCCCTTGTAAAGTGGCAAATTCAAAATTTTAATGTAAAAGTGTCGAAGGAGCGATTTTCTTATGGAGTACCTCAACATCTGATGTGTGATAGTGGTACACCCATGAAATCAAAAGATTTTCAACCACTCTGCGATAAATATAATGTCAAAATCTTTTATACTGCTCATTACCATTCTTGTACCGACTCGGCAGAACGCGTGAAATTTTGTGTCTTTAAAAATATCATTAAAACATATATAGATCAAAATAATTAAAAGACTTGGGACTAAAATTTAGCATCTATCGCTTGTGCCATTTGAAAATCTAAACATGAAACTACCGGCTATGCTAATTTTTATGTTAATTTTGGAAAAGAACATCGTATTTCGGGCAATCAATACTCGATTTCTTAAAATCAAAGTTCCGCCGCTTGTGTTCTTAATAAAGTTCACGAATTAAAGAATGTTTACCGTCTCAGTCGACAAGATTAAAAGTTCAAAAACCAAAAACGAATGTTATAATTATTATAATCTAAGACGGCGACCGCAAATTGATTATGCAATTGGACAAGAAATACTGGAGAAAGAATCAATCGCTTTCTGATGCAACTAATAATTATTGCGCAAAATTAGCTCCGGAACACCGTAGCTCCATTAATTCAATGGAACTACTATATAGACCCTTATAGTCCTTAATTTAATTAAAGCAAGCTTTTTTTTATTGTTGGATACTCATTTCATTCTGTTTTTGTACACTGATTTTCAAATTTTGTGTTTCCCATACTTTATGTTTTAAATACGATATTACCAGCAACACTATATTGTTATTTTCTATTTTGGGCAAATAGCGGGTTTACAGCCGTTCCGGAGTAAGGACGTTTCGGCGCCAAATTGTAGAGTTTTCAAATATTTAATACAATTTTCTAATTTTAATGTGAGTCATCATGATTCCTTAGCTTATTATTAAAATATCATATTTTAAGAAAAAAGTCAATCTTTAATGAAGTGTTCGTACGAATTGCTGGTTGACTAAGTACTCTCTACTAGATAGGGACTCTCTAGACAGTAGGTATTAGGTACGTTATGTAAATGTAATATTGTGAAATTTGGGCTGTAAAACTTAAAAATTTTGAAGCAAAATTTTATACTTAAAATTACAGTATAAAGAATACTATACGTACTACATGCTACTATACGTAAGTATACTTTACTATGCTTACTATTGCCATATGTTTACATACAATTACCTGCATGTAAAGATACTGTGTTATTCTGTAGGCAATAAATTATTTAAGAGGTAAGTTACTCGATTTTTTTGTACCTGCATTCTATTCGAATTTAAATAACCAAAGATTTTTAAACTGTAATTATTTTATTAAGACAGCGCTAGTTTGCAAATTTCATCTATTATAGTTGTTACTATGGAGGGCTATAATAAAGAATAGACTAAACAATTATCTAACAAAAGTCAAAATATTTGTCGGTCAGAAACTTTTTTGTCCACCAGAAGGATTCAGGTATTTTGCGGTAATTGCAGGTGATTGTCAGGTCAGTAACGGGATTTGTTATTGATTCGTTTTCAAATCATTTTCAAATCTTACATTTCAAATGTGAATTTTTAAATTGACATTTTAAATTTTGATATTTAAAATAATCCATCGTATTCTAAAGTAACCATATAATTATTAAATAATTGTTAATAACAATTTCAAAATAAATTTTACGTAATAAATTAATAATTAATTTTGTAATATCTTTTTACCCAATCACGTCACTGATCACGAAATTCATAAAACGGGAAAAAAAAACAAAACTATTCCCATTTTTTAAATAACAATTGTTGTATTATTTTAAATATTTATTTTTACAATCACAGTTTTAGGGACCGCATCCGCTTTGCTAGTTTACCAGCTAGCTAGTGCTCAATAAATCAAAAATTGATAATAAATCCCGCCTCTTAATACACGCTCTTATTCTCACTTACTTTGACTTAGTCTGTTTTTCATATTCCTTTTTCTATTTTCTAGACGTTAGCTTTTTTTTAACTGTGCACTTGGTGTGGTTATTTTTTGGTAAAAAAAATTATGACAGTATACTGGAAAACTCGTAGACTCGTACGTTAGCAGCGAGCAAACAAAGAGAGAAATGTATTACAAAGTACATAAGAGGAAGTGAGACCGAAAAAACTCGCATGGTGTGAGAGAGAAATACAGGTTATCCTACACGAGTGAAGTGGGACAGAAAGATTTAATAAATACGTAGAAAACATAATGACTAATAAAGATAAGCAATAAATCGGCGAAAATAAAACATCTATCGCTTGTATTGAAAAGAGAAATATTTATAGAGAGAAATAAAGAAAAAAAGGAATTGACATTTTTAGAAATAATATCAATATCGCCAAATTATTTTATATGGTATCTATATGTATATCTATATGGCGATATGTTTACTAATTTTTTTCTACATTTCTTTCTATTTTTTTCAATACAGAACGATATGAATATTTCCTTTTTTGTTGTAATTTATTGCTTTTTATTTCTAGGCAGTATGTTTATTGCGTGTGTATTTAAAACCTTCTGTCTCACTCTTTCTTATGCACTTTCTCCTATACTTCTCTCTTTGTTGCTCTGTACGACTACACGAGTTTTTTCGTTGACTAGAAGAACTTCATACATAATTAAAATTAAATGTTATTAATTGATAATTGATAGATATTATCCAATGTATTAAAATAATTTAGAGATATTGATATTATTTCTAAAAGTATCAATTTTATATACTACTTATTGACATTAGACTGTGACGGAGGGAAAAATAAGGATACCCATTACAAGTGAAAGCTATTATCAAATTGCTTAGATTTTAATAAATGCAAATTTAATTATAAATACTTTATAATAATATTTGGTATATTATAATATATATTGACTATATATTGACAGTATAATATATTAACATATTGACTAGCTATAAAACTACATAGAAAACAAATAATTTGATTACGACTTTGCCAGCTTTCCACACTCTTTTCTATTATATAGATCTTATTATAAATATCTATTCATACTTTTTTTCTGCTTCAATAACAAAAGGGACACAACCAGGGCAAATTTGTAAATATTTAACTATTTATTTATTTATCAAATTCTTCTAGTCAAGGGAAAAACTAGTATACTCGTACAGCGCAACAAAGACAGAAGTATAGGACAAAGTACATAAGAGATAGTGAGACAGAAAATAACTCGAACACATCTTGGTATGTATGCTTAGACCAAGTGCATAAGAGGAATAGGCGCAGAAGGTTTTAAATAAATACGCAATAGACATACTGACTAGAGAAGAAAAGCAATAAATTAGAATAAAAGAAACAAAATGTCGTTTTGTATTGAAAAGAATAGAAGAAAATATAGAAAAAAATTAGTAAACATATCTGCATATAGATATACATATAGATACCATAAAAAATAATTTTGAAATATTGATATTATTTCTAAAAATGCCAATTCCCTTTTTATTTTATTTCTCTCTATAAATATTTCTCTTTTCAATACAAGCGATAGATGTTTTATTTTCGCCGATTTATTGCTTTTCTTTATTAGTCATTATGTTTTCTACGTATTTACTAAATTTTTCTGTCCCACTTCACTTGTGTAGGATAACCTATACTTCTCTCTCACACTATGCGAGTTTTTTCTGCCTCACTTCCTCTTATTTACTGTGTCCTACACTTCTCCCTGTGTTTGCTCGCTGCTAGCGTACGAGTCTACGAGTTTTCCAGTATACTGTCATAAATTTTTTACCAAAAAATAACCACACCAAGTGCACTGTTAAAAAAAAGCTAACGCCTAGAAAAAAGAAAAAGGAATATGAGAAACAGACTAAGTCAAAGTGAGAGGGAATAAGACCGTGTATTAAGAGGCGGGATTTATTATCAATTTTTGATTTATTGGGCACTAGCTAGCTGGTAAACTCGCAAAGCGGATGCGGTCCCTGTTGTGTGTCCCTCGTTTGCTGTTATGAAATCTACGATTTCTTTTGAAAAATAAATTACTATGCAATTCTTTTACATTTACATATAATATCACAATTATTGTAATTGTTATTATTAGTCTTTAGAATATTAATTTGTTTACTTGAGGACCTATAGTGGACATTGAATCGGCGCACTAACAACTGATTACCTCGAACTACTGCTTTGCTTCGAAGTTCGACGCCACCGAAGATTATGACTGCCACAATTGATTGGCTAGTGAATCGTGGGCCAATTTATTCTTCAAGCAATTCATTGAATCGAAAAAGCGAAACATTAAAATTAATTGAGCTGTCCAACACTAGTGTACGAAAAATGCGACACAAACACTTTTGAAGGAAATTTCATTAATCTGGTGGAGTAATATTATATACATAGTGCAATAAAATTGTCAGATCTGTTAAAAGAAGGATTGATGAATCCAGCCTAATTCTAATTTCTGAAATATATTATACAGGAGGTTAAAAATAATTTATTAAACTTTGGATACACCAAATGTACACTACTAAAAATTTTCAAATCAAATTCAATTTTCAAAATCAAATATCATCTCTTTGAATAGATTCAAATAGAGCTTAGTAGCTTAATAGATTTAATAAAGTTAGTTTGTGTTAGATTAACTATTATTTTTACTATTTTGAATAAGACTTAATAATAATATGCAAGTAGCATAAAAATATGCTCCTTTTATCATGTAAGGTTCGAGTTAACTCACTAAAATTGCGTAAACGAACTGAAATTTCCATATTTTAGAGGTGTCTTTATGCGTGATACATTACCCAAATATATAAAATATATAATGAAAGTGGTATTGTTAATTTAGATTTGAAGGTCAATACAGGCACTCATTGGATGGCGTATAAAAAGCAAGGTAATACTATCAATTATTTTGATAGTTTCGGCAATTTGAAACCATTAATAGAACTTGTAAAATATTTCGGTGAATCAAGTAATATAATCTACCATAGAAGTCGATTCCAAAAATTTAATTCTAATAATTGTGGTCATTTATGTATTGAGTTTCTATATAAGAGCAAGCCATAGTACAGGCTATGGCTAGTACAGTCTAGTGTTAGTTATGTCTATAATATTCACATTAAAAAATCGTAAATCAACACTTTCCATAGATTATCCCAATCCTATACAGCTAGATACAAATTTTCAATTCGGATTGGCGTTGATTGTTTTCTTTTCGTACAACACTATACCGACTATTAACGTTGAAGAAAATACTAAATTTCACTATATAGATAAAAATAAACAAGTCAATTCAATTAATCTACCTGCTGGAGTATATGAGATTACAGATATTAATAATTATCTAAAGAAGCAATTGATACATTTCAAGTTGAATGGAAAAGAAAAAGAAGAAGATATTTTTTTCTTAAGACCAAATAATATATATATATGTCTATATGCCTTATACCATCAACTGGTGTCGGCTAAGACCAAATAATAATACTTCAAAGTTTCAAATTTTTCATAGTGATTTTGATATGGACTTTAATACAAAAAATTCACTAGCCAAACTGCTAAGATTCCCAAAAAAGATATGGCAAGCTGAAATAGTTAATTCAACTGATCATCTTGTAAATATTGTAAAAGTCCGAACGATTCACGTGAATAGTAATATAACAAGTAGTGCATACTATAATAAGAAATCGTCACATACATTATTGAATTTCCCATCATATCAAATCCTGGATTTTGTATAGACAATAAATTCCACGAAGCTTTGTTTATTTACCAGTAGGAGGAAAAGAGATTTTCACTAGTTCACTAAAAATACTATATCAGAATTTTAATCTTGTAAATTTTCGAGGAGAAAAAAGTATCGTTCGGTTAGAATTAAAAAAAGATGGTTTTAATAATTAATACTGATAGTAATAAGAATGTAAATAAATCATATAAAAGGATCATAACAAGCAAACACATTCAGTTAAAAAACGCCGTTCAGCTAGAAAGTTGGGGGGTAAACGGTCCAAGTTACACAGAACTTTTTTGAAATCGATTGGATATGTCGTCTGATCAAATTTTAAACATGTATAAATCTCCATTGAATGACGATTCTATAATACATATGGCATTTCGAACATATCTTCCCTATATTAAATCATTTTCTAACAGTGATGTAATTGAAATAAGAATAAATAGAAATGATATTTGGCTATTAATGGCCGAATCTGCTTTGGTAATTAAAGGAAAATTGAAAAAACAAACGGGGTATGATAGGTGTCTAGTTAATAATGCAGGACCATTTTTATTTGATTCACTAACGTATGAATTGAATGGTGTAGAAGTGGAGCATGTTAAAGATCCGGGAATTATAAGTCTTATTCATGGATACCTATGTTATTATAACATTTAACAACGTTTAACCAACATTTAATTATAGGAAGTTGGCACCAAATAATTTATCAACATGTGCAAAAGAGGAATTCTTTATGCGTATACCATTATCTCATTTATTTGATGTATTCAGCGATTATAAAACAATGATGTGTGGAAAACATACTTTAAGTTTAGTACGTGCTCGTAAAGAAAATCATGCTATGTTAACTAGTAACAATACAACAATAGGAGAAATTCTAGTTGACAATATGGAATTGAAAGTAAAGCATA
Source organism: Platypus cylindrus (assembly GCA_949748235.1). Taxonomy (NCBI): domain Eukaryota; kingdom Metazoa; phylum Arthropoda; class Insecta; order Coleoptera; family Curculionidae; genus Platypus; species Platypus cylindrus. Next base: position 48,142,492 of record OX456488.1, on the reverse strand, counting down.
TAACGCCCGGGGATATATAATCATACAAAAGTCGTAATCGATAAAGCATGATCAACCAATTTTAATTCCATTCAGAAAATGGAGTTATCATGAATTACCTTCTCTAAATAAGGGATCTACAAAAGAGATATGGAATGAGGAAACTACCAGTAATGTAGAATGCCCTCGGTATGTCACTGTTGCTTTTCAGCAAAACCGAAAAGATCAGATAACTAGTGATAATACTTTAATTCATCATAATGATATTTATAGTATTACGCTGCTTTTAAATGGAAATTATTATCAACAAGCTTTGTTAAGCTATGATAATTTTTTTACACATGCGTTGTTATTAATTGATTGTTCAAGAAGAGATGAGTCTATAAAATCTTCAACAGTTGACGTTAAGCTCGAAATAGAGTCACATCGAGTTTTTACTTCTGACACTAAAGCATACTGTATCATTATTCACGAGTGTGTGATAAAATATTTACCTCTCAGTGAAATAGTTAGAAAAATTAATTAGCCATGAAAATTGCTATTGTAGACATGCAAGGCTTTGTCTTAAATAATTATGAATTTAAACGAGATTTCCATGTTAAAGAAATCACTATTATGAATGGATCGCAGTATAGTCACTATGTATTTCAATAGCCTAAACCTTACTCAACATTAACCATTTCTAAAAAGAAAGATGTAAATTATGCAATTCATAATATTCATGGATTTTGTATGGATCAGGGCATATATGTTACAATGATATACATTTAATAATAAAGAAATTGTATGGAATTGATATAGCGTATGTTAAAGAACGTCAAAAGGAAGACTTTTTACAAAAATTATTCAGTGAATTTAAAGGAATCGGATCATCATCAACATCACTTCTACTCAAAATTATAAATATTGAAACTTCAACTAATTCTAATTGTGTACTTTAAATCATAAATATTGAAACTTTAAGTAATTCTAATTGTATACCTAAAGTTAATCGTGATATTCCAAAATGTATGGAAATACATCTATATCTAAATGATAAAGTATACATGTTTAGTTTAAGAAATTGTTTTATACTTAGTAGTTGATTTATAAGTTTTTCCTAAAAATGTAGAACAAGTCTATATTTGTTTTAATTCAACTAACGACAGTTGGCCTTCTATTTGGAGTAACATAGAAAAAGCTACAGACTCGGCTTTGTTTACAACCATTCCAAATAATTCAAAAAAATACAAAATTCAAATTAGAAACCATAACACTAAGTTTGAAGATAGTGAGTGACAGAGTGTAGAGCGATTCTTTGCCCCAACATTTGTTTCATCTGTTTCATCGATACAGAAACTCGATTCCAGCTTGTTGATACACTATTGTGTGGAAGCAGTAATGTCTACATTATTTTTAAAGTATGCTTTTAAATTTATTGGTAAAAGAAGATATCATGGTAACGATTAATCAAATTTTAGCATTAAAAGGTATAATTAACAGCATTGAGTATCCACTCAAATTCCATGATTATTTTATAAAGATATTGAGTAATCAATTAGAGCTACCAGAAGAAATGGTATCAGAATAGTTGAAGCCTTGTTGGGGACATCGTACAGGTGAAGATGATGATGATTGTGACGTAATTGATGGACCTCTATATACACATAAGATTAACTGTACCATATGTGAAAAAATTGTTTTAAATCGATATATTTTGATGTTTTTGTATTTATTATATTTTTATATCAGTTTATAATAAAAAATAAACATTATATTACAGAATTAGTTATGTTAAGTTATACCTACCTACCTGCTTACCTTCGTCTATCAACAGGTCTTAACTTGTTTGAACTTGAAAATTGTCAGCTTGGTTGGTAGCATACATTGTATAACGATTTTAAGTATAACAAACGACACAGGCATATAATAATTCTCATTTATTTAAAACATACAAGTGCTTTAAGGAAAAGTAATTGTACTCATAAGAAATTTTAAATATAAAAATAAAATGAGAAGTCTATACGTAAATAATATATACCTATTCCTAAAAAACATTTTTAATTATTTCAAAGTATTCTACTACAATAGAATAAATTTATAGCTGTTTAGTAATAATACACACAATACTAGCAGATATTTGAGATATAAAGCATATACATATCATTACTACTGTCGGTAATTAGATTGAATTTTATAGTGACCCCTAGGAAGCTTGTCTGTACTGTTTTCAAGCAAATAACGTTTATAATCAAATGAATTACGAGCTAGTTTAATACTAGCTCTAGCTAATAAGTATACATTTTAGATCTTAATGCTATAAAAATGGTAATGATAAGGCCGGCTGCTTCATCCATAAACATTCCCAAAACTTTTTTATTTTTTAATGGTATACCGTATTGATTATCTGCAGCATAGTTACTTGTATCGAATTTTTGTATATGCATTTTAATAATATCTAAATATGCATCATCAGATATGATTTCATCTATGATGTGTACTAGCCATGTACATTAATTTGCAATTTTCATTTAGTGAAATCTCTTTTAATATAAAATTTTAATGAAAGCCATACATAAGAGTTTTAGGTATGTCTAGAATACACATTCCTATATAAACCGGTTTGTTAAACACTATATGTGATTTGTTTAGCTCTATAGCCACTAAACTTTCATCAAATATTTTATGGCTATGGAGTAATGAGGTCGATATTAGATTTTTAGCACCATAACGGCCTTCCCATTTTTTATTTCTCTTGATATTTCTATGTTTCCTAATGTTTTCCAATGTTTTTCCGAATACGGCATTGTTCATTAATTTGAACAAATTTTTCTCAAAATCTGTTTCAGATTGTTCTCGGTATTTAGTATTCAAATCTATATATGGTTGGATCCATGGTGCATGGCTAAATTGTAATATTTTATTAATTTTAGTCAAGATCAGACCATTCTGCAAGGCTTGGTTTAAATTTCGGTAATGTATAATATAATTTTTTTATTAGTAACTGTATTCAGTAATTTAACAGATTTAGAACCTGGTGGTCGTTCATGGTCTGCACAGAACGGCAGATCTTTATGTTTGTCATGCAGCGACATTGGATATTCTAAGTCTACCTCGAGAATATAACCACTATCGGAATCATCAGGAACATTCATAATATCTACCTCATTTACATTATTCAGCCATGCAAAATTATCGTAAGGTAAATACTAAGACATGGCCCAACCATATAGTTTATTGGCATCTAAATGCAATAAATATTTAGATGGCTTTGTAATGTCAAAATTCTTCATATATTTGTTGTTTGCCGCGGAGTATCTATTAGAACACATAGAAACCCCTCCTCCTATCCCTTTTTCAATAAATAATAGTTTATCTACTTTTTTGAGAAGCCTAAGTCTACACTTTGTTATTTTCAACATGCAATCCTAAGCATACCCAGGTAACGTATGGTAGAAAGCCTGCTCTAAACCATAAATATTTAGACAGTTACTTCTAAAGTTTTCAAATACATCAGCCAGCAAGAGAACATCTGTTTTCAAGTATAAGTCACTATATTCGCCTAAATTAGTAATATTGATTCGTTTCCAAATTACTTTTGCATGATCAAAATCGGCCTCACTTATATGTGACTTAGTCAGCTTATTATAAAGTAATTCTGTAGTTGGTAGTTCCGTTTCATTTAGTTTACTTAAATTATCTACATCATCATAGCAAAAAACACGTTTCCTAGATAGCAGCTTAAAAGATTCCACATCTAAATTACGGAATTCATGTTTTAGAATACTTACTGAGTAAATGAAATGTATTTTTCTTTATTTATGGGTAATAAAGAAATGGTTCCCATTTTACATATTTCTTTAACTAGGAAATGACTATCATAATTTGAAAAGTTATAGCAATTATTGATACTACAAATAATTTTTTCAAATTTAAGTTACAGGCTGCATGAGCTAGACCACGTATATGGTCATTATAATGGTTGTGACCTTTGGCAATTTTATCATTAATTAAAAACGGTTTCTAACAAATGTGGCAATATTTTGCTGCTTCGATATCTAGTCCAATAGACATAGACACAGATAATTTAATCTTTGGTTCAATTTTGTTTGTTAATAACTCTAACTGATTTACTATCCATCCTACACAATTTTCTCCTCTATAAAAGTCGTAGTAGCAAAGTGATTGATCATAAGCATATTTTACATAATAGCCTACGCTAAATGGCGTATGCTGTTGATAACAAATTTGACTTTTATTGCGTGAAATATCTATTTTGTCTAAGACACATTCAAAATCTAAATAAATGGCGAAAGGTGCTTTTTGCTTATATGCCGTATTTTTGAACTCTACGTAATCATAATTTGGAAAAGATATTTTACAGAATTTTAATTGTTCGCATAAAATGAGATTGTTTAGTTTTTCCTTTGTTAGAAAATAATTAAGGCAGCTATCGCAAACAAAAATTTTACGTTTATTAATCTGTTTTGATATGAGCCTAGACATATTTTTTATAAGACCATAGTGATACTTAAGCTTCTCATCTTCCGTGTTATCATCGGGCAATGGAGAGTAATCATTGATTTTAGGATAATATTTATTTTGTATGTACAATAAATTCACATGTTTTTCTAATTTGGTGTCCGTTACTCTGCAAGGTACTGTTATATAATTTTTTTGTTTTTCAGTGTATTCATGTAACTCTAACGCATAAAAATTTACTGAAATGTTATTAAATTTTTCAAATATACTTATTTGACCTATTGAAATTGGTAATTGTAAACCATCTGTTTTTAATACATTTAAATAATGTGGATACGATGAAATTCTATCTGAATGATTAGTAGCAGGATAAAGTCCTGCAATAACGCTCCAATAAAAACATGAATTGTCATGGTCTTTTATGTTAATACAGGCCTTTTTATTAGAAATTTTTTTAGGTAATTCAATATAGGATGAAGCGGCAAGACCGAATTCGTATTAATTTATATTAATTTGTCAATTAGCTATTGCTTTCAGGGCCCAACCACTATCACGTTCTTGAAATTCACTCATTTTATGTAGTATTTTGTTAATGACGTTATTTTGAAACCAGTTTACTAAATCCGTACCAGTATCAATTTTGTCGTTTCTGGTATGAAAATACTTATATTCCAAAATTTGTATATTTTCATTGGTGGTGATATATTGAGCGCATAAACGGGTGTTTACTTTAAGTAATTTCATTGATTTTAATATATTATTTATACGTCTCTTAAAAAGTTCAAATGAATCTTTTAAAAATTCTGTGGTATCTGTGTGTCTTATGTTATAAATGATGCCTGTTCGGATACGGTTGTAGAATGCAGAATTTATATCGTCCCAAATTATTCTATCATTTCTCTTAGAAGCTCGCAAATTGCCACCAGTATTATTCTGGTAATTATTATTGTTGAACTTAAGACGAAATCTTCTCTTAAATGATTTACATTTGTAGAAGGCTTAATACAAACACTTACAGGTTGGTTCTTACGCATGATATTCATGATGTCTCGGATACTTTTGTTGATTTTCCTGATCTATATGCTGCTTTCTGCTGATTTAATAATCGCGAAAAGTAAGAAAATCTCAATTATTTCAAAGCTGATAAACAACCAGGAACAACACGTCTAGACTGAAGGTAGTTTGCTAAGATTCTAGACACCTGTTATTTAATATTTAAAGAGATAAAGCGCTTAATGGCATTAAGTAGTTAATGAATTACATAAACCAAACAGATGGAATTTTCAGAGGAGACGTACAATTATTAAAGGGTTAGACGATTTACGGCAAGCAGACATTGCTCCAATGGATACGTATGCAAAGAAAATAATCAGTTAAAATATTTTCTGCTTGTTATTGATTTTTTTTCCAAATATATTTGGATCGAACCGCTAAAAGATTAATCTGGTGATTCAGTGGTGGAATCGTTTTTTAAAACATTAACTGCCTCAAGGCGTAATCCTAAAAATTTACAGACTGATCAAGGCAAAGTATTCTACAATCGTCATTTTCAAGATTCGATTAAGCAATACAAATTTAATCACTATTCAACATATTCGCAGAGAAAAACAGTCATTGATGAACGGGCAGTTCGTACCATAAAAGAACGACTATATAAATATTTCAGTTTAAATGGAACGCACAACTGGATTTTAATTTTACCAGTTATTGACAAAAATTATAATGATCCAGAACATAGTACAATTCAAATGAAGCCATGTGATGTTGTTGGTGAGACAATTGAGAATAAATTGTTGAATAGAACCTATGACCATATGAAAGTCTTCCCAGGATCAAAATTAATTGTTGGCGAAATGGTACGCATCAGTATATGTATTTTAAGTGCTGATCAAATGGATAAAGATCTGTTTGAACTAGTTTTCGAACTAGTTTGAACATGAAATGAGTAAAAAAAGAAGTAAAACCTTCATTATTAAATACAAGATTTTCTACAATAAGTAATAATATAGTAATTGATGTTGGATTAATTATGGCCATGGATTAACATTCAGCCCATTTATAAAATGAAATAATGTCCTGGAATAGGAAGCCTTTGAATGGCAAACACCGACATTAAATATGTATTCGTCATATATATTTTAGTACAATGAAATCAGACTATTTACGTCTTATTTGTTGTAAGAATATAATCATTGTAACGGTTCAAACTGTTCGTTACGTTTGAAATAATTTCTTTGCTTTTTTTTTAAATAATTTCTCTTATTTATTTTGCGCTGCTTTTCCTGTAGCTCTTAAAAAGGATTATTTTCGTCTACTATGATTCCCGGTGAACTAGAGGAAAAGAGTAGAAGTTTAGAAGAAGTAGTAGAAACAATAAAACGCATTAAAAATGAGAGCTGGAAAAATGCCGGGAAATGATAAGATAACATTGGAAATGACGAAAAGGATGGGAAGGCAGGCTACGGGGGTAATGCATACAATATACAGCAAGATTTATAATGGGGAAAATATGCCAGAAGAAAGGAGAATGATGTTAATTGTGTCAATATACAAAACAGAAGATCGCAAAGCATGTAGCCACTATCAGAGCATTACAACGATAAGTACGATAGTAAAGGTATATGAGAAAATAATAGACACATTATTTTCGAATATATTATCGAAAATAATATTGTAATTTTGAGAAAAATTACAAAACACCTGCTTATCACCTAAAAAGAGATTTTTTTTTTATGTTATATCTGACATATTTTCTGAGGAATATGATCATGCTTGTTTTGCTTGGAAAACATGCAATATTTTAACTATTCAAAAATACGCTGGATTATATCTGAAAATAGATGTCATAGTGTTGGTTGATGTACTTGAAAATTTTAAAAAGTCATGCTTAAATACATATCATGTAGATAGTTTGCATTGTTATGCTGCTTTAGCATATGATAGTATGCTAAAAATTACAGGAGGTACACTTGAACTTTTAACTGACATTGAAATGGTTAATTTTATTGAAAAAGGAATTAGGGGTGGCATATCTCAATGTTCAAATAGACATGGTAAAGCTATTAATAAATACATGGGTTCCAATTATAAATAAACTAACCAATTTCTCATCTTATGTATTTCGATGTTAATAACGTGTATGGTGCTGCAATAAATTTTCCTCTTCCTAGGTGAGATTTCAAATAGATATCTGATTTAGAAATTTATAACAAAATCAACATTTTTATTTTACCAGACGAAAGTGAATATGGTTATATATTTAAAGTTGATTTATCTTATTCTAAGCACCTATTTGAATTTCATAAGGATTTACCACTATGTTCTGAACATTTATGTCCACCAACATCAGTTTCAACAATTCCCAAATTACTTACAACTCTATACTATAAGGAAAAGTATGTTATTCATTACAGAAATTTGCAATAAGCACTTGAACTAGGGCTCCAAATAGCAAAAATTCATAGATGTTTAAAATTTAAGCAGTCTCCATGGTTAAAAGAATACATTGATCTAAATACTGAATTACGCAAACAAAGTAAAAACGAATTTGAAAAAAACTTTTACAAACTAATGAATAATGCAGTATTTGGAAAAACAATGGAAACTGTTAAAAAATATAGATGTCAAATTAGTAACCAAATAGTCAGGAAGGTATGGTGCGAATTATTACATTTCACACTCCAATTTTCACAACTGTAAAATGTTCGGAAAAGTTATGCTACTTTTAGAAATGAATAGATTGAAAATAAAATTTAATAAAGCCATTTATGTTTTGACAATTTTAGATTGTTAAAACATATCTCTATGATTTTCACTGCAAAGATATTAAAAAAGAATGTGATAATAATGCTAAATTACTATACACAGATACCGACAGTTTAATATACCATTTTTTCGTTGATGACATATATCAACATTAAAGAATATATTTGTATATTTGATACTTAAATATAATTAATTATTCTGTTAATAATATTTACGGCATACCGCTTTTTAATCAAGAAGTATTAGGTTTGATGAAAGATAAAAATAATGGAGCTATCGTGGAACAGTTCGTAGGGCTACGACCAAAAATGTACTGTTTTAAATTGTATAAAAATGTTAAAGGCATTGCAGCGAAAATTCTAATCAGATAAAATCTTGTGGATTCAGAACACATTTTATTGAAAATATTATAGATAATTTTGAAATAATTTAAAAAGCAATAGGGATAGTCATCCGCCTTGAAATCTATTTCTTTCGATGATTATTTCCAATGTTTGCTTAATAACACAAATTTAGAAATTTCGCAAAATGTAATACAATCGCAAAATCGTAATATTTTTCTGTGGAAAAAATTAAAACTGCTTTAAATCCTTGTGATGATAAAAGAATGGTAAATTTTATTTATACCGACACGTTACCATGGGGTAATAATGATAAATAGTTTCTTCTTTTTGTAAACAGAAAAATTAGTAATCTATTTTACGTCTTACACAACTGGTCTTTAAAAAATTTGAGGTAAAATCATAAATATAAATTTAAAAATGAGTCTATTAAAACCATTATTCTATTACAGAAATACATGAATGAACAACGGAAAAAAGATTTTAACAACAAAAAGAGATTTGAAATTGATGCAAGCGAATTATTAAACCACGACGGAAACCTCTTAATGCTGCTGCTACAACGACATACTACCATGATTATGGAACACAATGGTGCTTCAAATATTCACAGCTTTTCTGTTTTTGTGTAAACTCTGTGAAGATTCATTAATGCATAGACGAGCACTGTAAATCCAATGATTTATATTGTCATGAACCAATGCCTGATAGCTAAGGATTCAATTCATATAAAGTTATAGTGTATTTATTAAAAGTAATTAAGTAAAAATGTAATTTTTGGTTTTTTTTATTGTAAAAATTTATTTTTATTATAAACATTTTTGTACTTTTTTTATTTGTCATTAAAATTTAAAAATAATAATTATTATAAACATTTTTCGTAATTTTTTTATTCAAAAAAATTAAACAAAAAAATTCGTTGGGTGTTTTTTTTTCCTTTTTACGCGTTAGTACAGGCTGGCTAGGCTAGGCTCACCTTACAGTAAAGGCTCGCCCGATGTGCACTATTACTACTACTACCACTACTACTACTATCACATTGCTATCAATGGACTCCCGAGCAGATTTCGTTAACGCCCACAATAGGTAAGCTGGTGAATGTGGGTTTCAAATCCGCGTTAAAGAAACTAATTTTTATTTTCAGCATTCTACACCCCCAACAGTGTCATTGTCGCCAACAGAGCCCTAGAAAACTTTGTATTTTTTTCACTCCTCTAGTCCTCCAAAAACTAACCGAGGCGGTGAAACATAATAAACCTCTTTACAGCGGACAGGAGGCAGCCGGCGCTGTCGATGAAGCCCTTTTCTCTACAACAGTCAAGTGGCCCCACTAAGAGGAGTCCGCCGACCCCTCTAAAACTGACAGGGGGCCTTGTTGTGGGTCATTGGAACCCCCCTCTCTACAACGGTCAAGAGCCGTTGGGTGTCATAGGAACATGCTAGGTATACAATACTACTAGCATTGTTTCTTCTTCTTTCGTTATGTTTCTGGTACTCATATTCTTCTCAGTTATTGGGTTTGTCAACACTCTATAAAACAGTTTCTGGTATTCCATACTACACTTTTTCATCATTTTCTCAATTTTTTTCCAGGTTTTCTGTTTCTCTCTTCTTACCCTTTTATTCACTTTTTCTCTATGTTCTTTATGTATGTCGTACGTACCCACCGTGTTTTGCTATAAAAAAATTTTCCACACAATCTTTTTATTTTAACTTCTTTTCCTGATTGAATCAGTCAATGAATATTATTTCCCATAATAGATGAATATTGTAATTTAGCAATTGATCAGCGCAGTTTTTATTTGAAAGAATACGTCTCAGTAAATAAAGAAAAAGTATTTGTTGGCTTGTATAATTAAAAATTTATTATATCAGCAATAATATACATGTTGCAGTGTACATTTTTAGAATATAAATCGTTGTTATATTCTTCTATCCATGTCGATGCACGGGTTTTTCAACCAACATTAATGTATTAGTGCTAAGGATCGTATGTATATAAATCAGCCTATGGATTAAAGGGGAAACACGGAGGTGTTAAAAAATAATAAAAGATAGACCTTTGCTCCAACTAATTAACTTATTTATTGTTTATAAAATAAAATGTAATCAAATAATAAAATATTCTATGGAGAAAAATAACATAGATCAGACAATTATGAAAATTAAGTTTCAATGACAAGATTCTATAAATTTATCTTTAAATTCAGGAGATAAATGTTATTAATGACAACGGTATCTAACGTGCAATAAGTAATGCTAACGTGTAATTTATTATAAACATGCCCTCACATAAGAAAATTATTGTTTAATACTATCAGTTATAACTACCAATATTATCCCAGATGCAAAACAGATAATATGTGAAAAACATGCCTTTAACTAGGGTAAAATTCTGCGATACAACTAGTTATAATTTTTGTAAGGAAAATAAGGAAAAATTTTCCTCAATGAAAATTCATGCAACAATTAGTAAATTGTATAGATCTACCTTAAGTGCTTATCTAAATGCAATTCATTACGTTCACCTTCCAGTCAATGATTTTCGTCGTAGTGATGATGACGTCGTCGGGGTGCTGATAGCGTCTCCAGTTACTGCGGCGGCAAGAACGTCGCACGCACAGTGGTCAGAATTATGGCACCAGTTGATTGTAGGAAGCAGATAAATGCACATACCGCGCGACGATCGATTGTCGATGAAGTTGAAGAACAAAATATATTCGAAAATTCGAATAATTGAGAAGACGGTGTGCAGATAAGAATGAAAAACGAATGTGAAATGTTTTACCTCGTTAGGTACTAGTGAAATGGTGGGAATTTATTGTGAAATTCTCGATAAGTACAAAATTTTCAAATTTTGGAATTGGAAGGCAGATGATAACTGTAGCCACCTCGCGACGATCGATAGTCGATGAAAATTGGAAAAAAACCAAGTATATTCGAAAATTCTAATATTGGATAGTAAAAGGTGCAGATAGAAATGTAAAACGTTTTTCTTCGTTGAGTAATAGATTAAGGTGGGAATTTACAAAATTTACAAATATGGCGTCGTTGGATTTCATTGGATGGGTGGGAAAAGGGGTGATTCAATATGGCACCGTTGGATTTGATTGGCCGGGCGAATGGTGGGTCGTCCGACGTCCATTAGCGTCACCATGGTTATTGTCCAGTTAATTTTAACGCCATTTTGTCCATTTAATGAGAGTCGCTTAATTACTTTAAAGAAAAAAAAAAAAGGCTGCATGCAGATGTAAAAACCATCGAGGCCAGACGGTCTGACGTTATTTGAAAAGCCAAAAAGTTAAGTGATTTTTAATTGGCAGGTTGATAAGCTACCCTCTATGACGATTATCATTTCTTGTTATAAATTTCAACAATATGTCAGACAGCATTATTTAATAATTTTTTCGTATTTGAATATAAAAATAATCTTATCTTTAATAGGGTAGATTTCTATTATATTGAGAACCCAACTAAGTACACAGACGATGAAGAATGTGTTCTTAACAATAATATCATTTGAATGCTATTAAGAATTATCTAGTAAAATTTGTGATTATCTACACATGAGATTGAGAAGGTTGAAAAGCCACCCTCTACTGCATGCAGATGTAAAAACCATCGAGGCCAGACGGTCTGACGTTATTTGAAAAGCCAAAAAGTTAAGTGATTTTTAATTGGCAGGTTGATAAGCTACCCTCTATGACGATTATCATTTCTTGTTATAAATTTCAACAATATGTCAGACAGCATTATTTAATAATTTTTTCGTATTTGAATATAAAAATAATCTAATCTTTAATAGGGTAGATTTCTATTATATTGAGAACCCAACTAAGTACACAGACGATGAAGAATGTGCTCTTACCAATAATATCATTTGAATGCTATTAAGAATTATCTAGTAAAATTTGTGATTATCTACACATGAGATTGAGAAGGTTGAAAAGCCACCCTCTAAGACGATTATCATTTCTTTTTGTTTTTCCAATATAAATATGGGCTCATGTGAGCTATTTGTCAAATACAGTTTCATCATCAACAACTACATAAAATATTGAAGTTTAAACAATGCATATCGAGTGTTTAAATAATTTGGTTTGATAATTCTAATAGGCTACAGGTAAATATTAACATTTTGGATTTAATATTGGTTTTGCAATGAAATATTTATTTTTCCAGTAATGGATTGTGCAATTGACCTAAGCCATGAAGTTATCCGAATTGTTACCGAAGCCACAAAACTATTACAAAATTCCAGAGAAAAGAAAAATTGGATTAAAAAAATTAATACAAGCATCCGACAGTTAACGAAGATATCAAAAGAAGGGCAACTATCAACTGGTAAATACAGAAAGATTTTAACCAATATCACTCATTTAAGACGATTGCGAATTCTATTACAAACTAATAACATACATATTGGCGGGGTGACAATGGAGTAAAACGTAGTGATAGGGTTAGGTGGGAAGATATTAACGCTGCATTTAATAGTCGCATTAGAACTGGGATTATTTATAATTTAAAACATATAGACATTTTAGAATTTTTTAAAGACGCTTTCCAATTAGTCAAGCGTAGAATTCTTAATATATGTTCTAGCCTCGGCTAATAGAGATGGCTCTTGCCAGAACAAGAGAAATAGATAGATGCTGACTCAGTTGGACTTCACCAACAAACAAAAACAAATTTGGACTATGTACATTTATTTACAACACTGGTTGAGAGTATTGAAATAATATAACTTTGATGTAAATACAAAACAACCACCTCAGATTTATGTAGTGAGAGAAAGTCTTTTGCCGTGAATATAAACTTTACAGTGCTAATCTTGTTCCCGATCAGTAGATTTCTTTTACTGTCGCGATGGAGTGAGCTAGTGATTTATTTTATCACTTGAGGACAGGTAAGTAACTTTACTGTCACGAGAGAGAGAGGATTATGCTTGTCGACACGTAAGTAACTTTACTGTCGCGAGAGAGAGAGAGCTTATGCTTGAGACACGTGAGTGATTGGTTGTGAGATATGATTCTTGAGATACACTTGTGTAGAAACACTTTAACTTAGTCACTGTAAAATTGTATACTATCTTCTTGAATGTTCCATTCCCATATACATAATAAATAGGACGCACTGAGCACTGAACTACCATTAAACGTATAATGATGGGCCCTCTCTCAAGCGTGAATTTAATCTGAGTGGTGATTGGAAAATTCTTATAATTACTAAATTTGAACAATTTTCGATGCAAGTTTGATAAGAACAGAATGTGGAAATCTTATTCTATAATGCATATCACTACTGAACAAAAATATCAATCAATAAAAAAGATACAATCAAAATCATATAAAAATTAGTAGAGTTCATCGTTCAGAAACGATAAAAAAGTGCATAGTAATTAACGTAAATATTGTATACAACCAAAAATTGTGTGAAACGTAAATACATACTTAAATCTACATAACAAAAAAAATTATTAGTAATTACAGAGCCAAAACAACATATAGCAGCGAAATTTAAATCGCCGGCAAAACAAGTGCCATATGTGGTCAAGACGGATTTCTTTGGCTACTCCTCTGACGTCACGTTAATAAGCAGTAAACTGTATTTTCGAATGCCTTAGTGTTATGTGCTGGTAAAAATGTGTTATTTTATGTGCCTTGTACTATAAAGCAGATGTATTGTTTCTTTGCAAATTTCCAATGTATGCAGATTTACTCACGTAGCGTATATGAAAAGTAATTCATATGGTAGATCTGCGTTAAGCAAAAAACTTGAACCGTTATGTTGTTGTTAATAGTTTGCAGTTTGTTTGAGTTCATAATTGAATGGTATTATTTATATGGGTCAAGAGCATTGGTTATATTTAGTCGTTGTATGTTATTTTATTCATTTGAAAACTAGAATTATCATATGAATAAATGGTCAAAAATTGGCCCAATAAATCGTAGATAGAGCAGCAACATGATTTTACGTGTGTTACATATCTATTTCAATTATTAACAGACAATTCATTGTTTGAAATGATTTAGAATAATCAATGTAGTTGACTCTGCATGATAACAGACGCCGGGTGGAGCTTACGATTAGAGACGGGTTGTGCGGCAGAGGAGAGGTAACGAGCATAAAAAGACGACAATACCAGCGAGCGACCGCAGTAGCTGGTCCTGCGTTTGGCGACATCACATCATCACCTAGACGACGGTTACAAACCAATCTGTTCTTTTCAGAACAAATTGAACATTGTTTCGGAAACAACATAAGCAATGGGGCTGAAATTAAAATCGTTCTTTTTCAAGAACACAAGAGAAGAATAGAAATAGAAGATTTGGATCGAAATCTATTGTTCTGCTTTAAATCAAAGAAGAGATATTAGTGTTGTAAACAAATCGTTCTTTTTCAAGAACAAATTCTGGAAAATCGTCCTGAAAGTAAATCGTTCTTTTTCAAGAACCAAATGTAGAAAATCATACTAAAAGTAAATCGTTCTTTTTCAAGAACCAAATGTAGAAAATCATACTAAAAGTAAATCGTTCTTTTTCAAGAACCAAATGTAGAAAATCATACTAAAAGTAAATCGTTCTTTTTCAAGAACCAAATTTAGAAAATCATACGGAAATACTAAATGTTCTTTTTCAAGAACCCAAAGAAACAAAAGAAAATCGTGTTAATGTAGCAGTACTTAGTAGTAGTGTGAGGTCACGTCGAAAACAGCACGTTTCTAAGTGAAATACGACCCGCATTTTGTTGTGACGTCGCGTCTTTGTTATTATTTTTAAAGAATGCCATAAATTCTCTTGTTGTTTTACAACAATATATTTAAATCTATTAAAACAATAAAAATAAACACTTGTTTTTGCGGTGAATATATTATTAAGAAGAACAATCTAGATACGTTTGAATATAAATATTTTATTACCAAAAACATAATTATTTACATTGGAAGCAATCTATCAGACTGGTTCCAAACAAATGTTGTGGAAAAAGTATTAACAGCAATGAGTGAATTCCAAGAGCGCGATAGTGGTTGGGCATTACATAAGTTAATTAGTTTGGAAATAAATATTAATAAGCATACATTTGGAAACGGTGCTTCATCTTTTATTAAACTACCGGATGAAATTCGTGTTAAACGCGCTTGCATAAACATTAAGAATTTCGATAATGCTTGTTTTGATTGGAGCGTCATCGCAGCGCTTTATCCTACTCATAATTCAGATAGACTATCATCTTATCCCCATTACAATAATGTATTAATAACCGAAGGCTTAACTTTACCTATTACCATAGACCAAATTCCAAAATTTGAAAGATTAAACAATATTTCTGTTAATGTTTATATACTTGAACTTATTGAAAATAAGAAAGGTAAGCATTTTTCAGTAGTACCATGTCGAATAACGGACTCGAAATTAAGTAAACATATAAATTTATTATTAATACAAGACACATATTATCCAAATATAAACGATTATGATCCACTACCTGCAGAGAGTAATAAATTTGAGGAAATTTCATATCACTACTCTCTTATAACAAATCTTTCTAGGCTTATCTCGAAACAAATAAATAATAAACAACATGCCATTTTTGTATGCGATCGCTGCTTGGATTATTTTAATGATGAGAATAAATTAAATGAGCATTTAGAATTATGTGAACAGAAAAAATTTTGTAAGATAACTTTCCCAAAGTATGATTATGTTGAATTTAAAACTTTTACGTATAAACAAAAATCGCCCATTATAATTTATTTGGATTTCGAATGTGTTCTAGAAAAAGTACATAATAAAAATTTCTATCAACAACATAAAGCTTTTAGTGTAGGTTTTTATATTAAATGTGCATATGATAATTCAATTTCATTCTATAAATCATATCGCGGAGAGAACTGTGTAGAATGATTTTCAAATCATTTGGAAATATTAGCATTCAATTTTGAGGAAAAGTTAAAAACTGTGATACTTACGACTCCCGGAGTTGATAAAAATACAGCTATAGCATGTCATATTTGTGAGAAGCTATTTGTGATTGATGATGTAATTGTAGCGGATCATAATCATTTTAATGGTGAATTTAGAGGATTCGCTCACTCTAATTGTAATTTAAATTTTAAAAAGTTATTTGTTATTCCAATAGTTTGCCATAATCTCTCTAATTACGATGGGCATTTTTTAATTAAAGAATTATGTAAAAACAATAGAGTTAGCTTATTACCCATTAATAAAGAAAAATATATATCATTTACTCAATATTATACAGAAAATAGTATTAAATATAGGTTCATAGATTCATTTAGGTTTTTGGGTACATCGTTAGCAGAATTAGCATCTACTTTAAATATAAATGATCTAACAAATCTTAAGCAGGAACTTAATTATTTAGATAATGAAAAATTTCACCTGCTTACACGTAAAGGTGTTTTTCCCTATGATTATGTTGATAATTTAGATAAATTAAATGATGACGAATTACCAAAAAGAGAATTATTCTATAATAAATTAAACGACCAAAATATTAATGAAGATGAATATGAACATGCTCTAAATGTTTGGAATAAATTTAATATGCTAAATTTAGGAGAGTATAGTGATTTATATTTAAAAACTGATGTAATTCTGTTGGCAGATGTTTTTGAAAACTTTAAAAATAGGTGTCAGAATATTTACAAATTAGATCCAGCATGGTACTATACTTTACCAGGATATGCTTGGGATTGCATGCTTAGAATTACTAAATGTAGACTTAAACTTATTAAAGATATTAATCAATTATTATTCATAGAAAAGGGGTTAAGGGGAGGAATTTCTATGTGCTCCAATCGTTATTCCGAAGCCAACAATAAATATATGACTAATTATGATTCTTCTAAACTATCGAAATATTTATTATATTTTGACGTTAATAATTTATATGGTTGGGCTATGTGTCAGTACTTACCATACGATAATTTTGTTTGGGTCAATAATACTAATGATTTCAAAGTTAGCCAATTAAGAGATGATGCAGACGAAGGATATATTCTAGAAGTTGATTTAGAGTATCCATCTTGTCTACATGATGAAGTAGTTTTCACACTCCAAATTTCTTTTGTCGACCCTGTATTAAGAGCTGGTAATTCGTGATATTCCCATTTCCTAAATGGAATCAAGATTGGCCGATCATGTTTAATTGACTTTAATAATTCCATTTTAATATTATCATTTGGCATTACATCGCTCACTTTCAACTCAATACTATCAATTTTAATTTCAGTTATTGTTTCACTATTAGGATTCAATAGATCATTGTTATCTGTTCGAGACCTTACTAGTCGCAATGTGTGTTTTCCACACATCATTGTCTTATAATCACTAAAAACACCGAATAAGTGAGCTAAAGGTATTCGCATAAAGAATTCTTTTTTAGCACATGCCGGGTTTTGATTTGGATAGTACCAACTGGCCATTGTTAAATGTTTAGTATCATCTTCAGTATAACATAAATAGCCACGAATAAGGCTCACAATCCCCGGATCTTTTACATGCTCCACTTCAACTCCATTCAATTCATATGTTACTGAATCAAACAAAAAGGCTCCTGCATTATTAAGTAAACAACCATCGCCTTCTCCTCTTGTCTTTTTCAGTGTTCCTTTAATGACTAATGCAGCCTCGCTCATTAACAGCCAAACATCATTTCTATTTACGGTTATTTCGATTACATCATTATTATCAAATGATTTAACATAGGGCAAATATGTTCGATATTCCATATTAATTATGGAGGTATCGGTAATCACCGGCTTATACAGGTTTAAAATTTGATCGTACGACATATCCAATTGTTTTGAGAAAATTGACGTTTAATGGTGATAATTTACCCCCCAACTTTCTTCTTGAACAACTTTTTCTAACTGAGCATGGTGAGGGGTGGATATGTCTTTTATACGATTTAATTATTAAAACCATCTTTTTTCAATTCCAATCGGATGATAATTTCTTCGCCTCGAAAATTCACCAGATTAAAATCTTGATCTACTATTTTCAATGAAATGTTAGAAATCTCTTTTCTGATTATTGGCAAATAAATTAAGTTTCGTGGAATTTCGTCTATAGAATACCCTGGGTTAGATGTAACAGGAAATTCATATAATGTATGAGATGGTATCCCGTTGTAATATGCCCCACTTGTTATGTTACTATCCACGTGAATTGTTCGAACTTTAACAATGTTTACAGGACGATCAGATGAATGAACTATTCCTGCTGGTAATACCTTTCGTGAGAATCCTAGGAGTTTTGCCAACGAATTGTTATAAGTGAAATCTATATCAAAATCACGATGAAAAATTTCACACTTCAAAGTATTATTGTTTGGTCTTAGGAAAAATATATCTTCCTCTTTTTCATTACCATTCAAATTGAAATTTAGCAACTTCTTCTTTAAAAAATTATTAATATCTGTAATTTCGTATACACCACTAGGCAGATGAATTGAATTCAACTGTTTGCTTTTATCTATATAGTAAAATTCTGTATTTTCTTCTACGTTGGGTATAGTATTGTAGGAAAAGAAACCAATGAGTGCTAATCCGTATTGATAATTTGCATCCAATTGTATGGGGATAGGAAAATTTATGGAGAGTGTAGACTTGCGATCCTTCAGCGTTAATATTATAGACATAACTAATAATCAACTTAATTACAACTTGGTATTATATAGAAATTCAATACATAAATGACCACAATTACTAGAATTGAATCTTTGATATAGCTTTTTATTGTAGATTATATTAGTTGATGGACCAAAATAATTTACTAGTTCTACTGGTGGTTTTAAATTACCGAAACTATCGAAATAATTGATTGCACTTCCTCGTTTTTTATATGCCACCCAATGAGTACCTGCATTGGCATTCAAATCTAAATTAACAATAGCACTTTCATTACGATGTATATGATTGGGTAGCTGATCACGCATAAATACACCTCTAAAATATGGTAGTTTCAATTTATTTGCACAGTTTATTATTTCATAGTCATACAGAGCTCTATTAGGTAAATTCAGCGTCTCGAATTTTCGGGCTTTTTTAAAAATAAACCATAACCTTTGGAATTTTTTCGAAGATACAATCCCGAACCTTTCTTGCCAATTTCAATCTTTGAAGCATTGTTGCCATCATTTATTTTCCTTTTGATATCCATTACATTTTTAACAACAGTAGATGCTCCACCAGCTAGAGCTCCCATTGCTCCTAAAGCAGATAGAATTGGCAATAGTGGTAAAAATCCGCCAGATTTATGTTCAAATGGAATAATACGAGGTAGTCGTATCTTTTTTCTACCACCTGCTTTTTTAATAGCCATTCGAGCAGCTTTTAATCCAGCTAATGAAGATTTTCGTAAACTTTTATTATTCACTGCATATTTTCGTAAACTTTTCGATGTAGGATTTACAACATGTGTCTTGAATGACAGTCCCATACCCATTTTTCTTTTAACTTTCATTGTATTTAGAACAACCCAAGACGCGGCTTTTTCACCAACACTAGAATCTTTTGATTTAACGCGTTCCCAAGCACTATTTTCTAACTCTTTATCTGCTTTATGTCTATCAGACAATGATGAACTTGAACTATATAAAAGATCGTGCTGCTTACAGGCGGCGTCTAATTGATTAATACCAGGATCGCCTCGCGCTAATCGTTTTTGTACTTTTGTACCAGGTCCACACCACTGATAGCCGGGAATATGTAATTCAATAGGTAATTTATTAATTAACGAATTTACAATACCCGCACCTTTGTGTTTAACAGTTTGCATATTACTAAATCATATTAAAACTTTGCAGCTTTTATATATAAATAATAAATGGATGTTTTAAATTTTCAGTTAGAATCATACATTTAGTATCACAAGATCTTAAGCTCGATGTTGAAAATTTAGATTTTGATGATTCCACGTCTAAAATCTGTGTACATAGTAAATTATTACCAAATTGTTTTCGCGCTATATTTTGCGGCCCTAGTGGTTGTGGAAAAACTAATTCACTTTTAGCGTTGTTATTCAATCCTAATGGACTGAAATTTGCTAATATATATTTATATTCAAAGTCTCTTTATCAACCAAAGTATAAATTATTAGAAAATGTTTTGCAGCAAGTTAAGGAAATTGAATATTTTCCATATAAGGATAATGAATTAATCACTGATCCTGATGAAGCTAAAGAAAACTCTGTATTTATATTTGATGATGTTTCCTGTGATAAGCAAGATAAAATTAGGGCATATTTTTCTATGGGTCGGCATAAATCTATTGATGTGGCATACTTATGTCAAACTTATTCCAAAATCCCGAAACAATTAATAAGAGATAACTGTAATGTAATTGTATTATTCAAACAGGATGATGTTAATTTAAAGCATGTGTTTGATGAACATGTTACACCAGATATATCATATAATACATTTAAAACCTTATGTTCTCAATGTTGGAATTCCAATAAATTTAAGCCATTGGTTGTTGTTAAGGAATTTGAATTAAATAATGGACGTTATCGAATGGGGTTCGATGAGTATATAAAAGTTAATGAATAGTTCTATTAATAATCATTTGTTTATGATGAAGCTTTTAAATAAGGTTGAATCAGAACGTAAACAGAAAATTATAAAATTAGCTAATGATGTCCGAAAAAAATATATGGCATTAAAATTGGGGAGATCAAATGAAGATACCACAATAAATAGAATTTTTTCTCCTATCACCACCCATTTAAAAGAAATTGAAAATAATCAAAAAGCGGTAAAATTACCTATCAAAGCAGAGGTGAAATCAAATGTGACGAAAATAAATAAACAGGAACCTATAGATGAGAGTGAAATAAAAACTATGTTAAAAGAAACGGATACTGATAGTGATAATACAATGATAACAGCTGACGATGATTATAGTGAAAAAATAGAGGCGAATGCTAAAAATGTAATAAATTTACAAGATTATCCCAACGTTTCACAAAAATATATAGAAGAATATTTTCAACATTCTTCGAAAATTGACGTCACTCATACCCCCAGATATAATGCTACTACTAGAACATGGAGCTTAGGTAGTAAAGAAATAGAATTTGATAATATTACGGGTGAGATAATCGTAGACGGTGCCCCTTATGAAGGCACTGAAGGGCTTTATGAGTTGTTATTTTATAAAAAAGCTAAAAATTTTAATGATGAAGATACTGATGCATTCGAAGACATTATAGACAAAACCAATCTCTATCGAAAAAATTATTCTGCAGAAGGTAGAATTATAGGTGCAAAAAGCTTCAAATATAAACATATCATACGACCATTACTATCAAAAAAGGGTGGTAACTATGATAATAATTATATGACATATAATACAAAACCAGTAGAATATGTCTATTGGGATGATGTTAATGAGTTAGTTGATAGACTACGATTATTATTTGCATCTAAATATGCTGGAAATAACTCCCACACCAATGAAATTGCATCAATTATTGAAGAATTAAAAGAAGCGAAAATCGTATATTAACTTTTCTAAGTTAATCGTTTTCCTATAGTAGAAATGAGTATAGACAAGTTCGGACGTGCAGCTGATAAATATTACCAACCTGTTGCTTCTCCTTCGTCATTGTTTTCTTTTACATTAAATGGTGACTTAGATATTGGTGGTTTAAAAATATGTAATGTTAAATTGCCCTCCCAAGATGAAGATGTTTCTAATAAGAAATATGTGGATGAGTCATGTAAGACAATCTTGAATTTCTATTTGATGGTACAACAAGATGTTGCAGTTATGTCTGAGAGACATAGAGAACAATCAGTAGGTTTTGCTGATAAAACGAATCTGCTTTATAGAGGACTTGAAATAAAGATTGAAGAATTATCAACAGCACTTGAACTAAAGATTCAAAAATTAGTAACAGCAATTGAAGATGTTAAGAGCAAGCATATTGATGATCGTAGGGAAATAGCTTCAAAATTGCATGAAGTTCAAATAAATATAACTAACAATATACGTGAAATTGATAAAATTAATAATATTGTTAGTAATATAGGAAACCAAATTACAATTATTGATAATAATAAAGTTAATAAACTTGATATTAGAAAACTTAAATAGGTACTTCAATAGTGAATTAGTGCTAATCAAATTGTGGCTGTAAAATGGCATCAATCGAAAAAATTCAAGTGGTTAATGAATTACATAGATCGATAAGAAAAAATTTCCCTAGGAGACGAACGCTTATTAAAGGGCTGGATGATTTATGGCAAGCCGATCTTGCTCAAATGGATACATATGCTAAAGAAAATAATCAATTTAAATATATTCTGTTGGTTATCGATTGTTTTTCAAAATATGTGTGGACTGAACCACTAAAATCAAAAACAGGGGAAGAAGTGACAGCGGCATTTGCTAGAATATTATCCACTTCTAAGCGTTTTCCGAAAAATTTGCATACCGATCAGGGTAAAGAATTCTATAATCATTATTATCAACGTTTGTTGCAACAATACAATATTAATCATTATTCAACATATTCACAAATGAAAGCGGCCATTGCCGAACGCACTATTCGTACCATAAAGGAACGATTATATAAATATTTTAGTTTAAATGGCACACACAAATGGATTTCTATTTTACCCACTATTGTGAAGAATTATAATGAATCAAAACATAGTGTAATTAAAATGAGACCATGTGATGTTAGTGAAACAATTGAAAGAAAATTATTGGATACTGTGTATAATCACATAAAAATATTTCCTTGATCCAAACTTAACATTGGAGATGAAGTGCGTATTAGTAAAGAAAAACATGTTTTCGATAAAGGCTACACACCGAATTGGACTACTGAATTATTTAAAATTATTAAAATTAATCACACCAATCCTGTAACATATTTGTTGGAAGATATAAATAAGAGACCCATAAGAGGAGCTTTTTATTCTTATGAGCTGCAGAAAACAAAACAACCAGATGTTTATTTAGTTGAAAAAGTTCTAAAGAAAAGAGGCAACATGGTATATGTAAAATGGCTTGGTTTTGATAATTCTCATAATAGTTGGCTTGATGAGACAAATATATTATAGGGAATATTAGTTGTTTCATAGAATCTTGACTAGCACGATGTCCTCTGAAAATCAATGTGTTTTTAGTGCCAATCAAATAGACAAAGAATGTTTTGAATTATTAGACGAGTTTGAACGTGAAACAAATGATGAGTGTTTTATTTTAAATAAAAGATTTTTTTTTTCTGATAACGAAATTTTCATCGATATTGGTTTAAACACATACAAAGAATTTAGACCATGCATTAATGTAAGCAATGCTTTAATATTCGAAGTAAATGAATGGCAAAAGTTCATATCTAATATGCATTGGCTTCTTAGTGGATATTTTCGAAATATGGATATGGATTATCTACGTTTTATCATGTGTAATGATATAATTGTCTTAGGCAGCAACGGTATTGATGGACTGAAGATGGTGGAAGTTACCAGATGCGGAAAAACTATTGTTTTAACAGAGACTAATATACATAACTTGTTAATAGTTAATTTTTATTTTATTGCTGATGTTAAAAAATTAATATTAATTGATTTTAAAGCATATTATAGTAATATTATACATGTTTTTAAAGAATTGTTTTCGGATCTAGTTACTCCTGAAGATATTAAGAATGTAATTTGTGAATATGTTTATAGTTTTAATGATGTATATAGTAATTGTTTAAGAATATATGTTAATTAATAAACACAAAATATTGTCTGATTTAAAATAAAAATACCATTGTTCAAGTAATAAGCGTTTTATTCAGAAATTTCAAACTCTGGTGTTGATATGGTGTTGGATATTTTTTTTATACATTTAAAAATAATATAATATTTATTGTTAATGAATAAATGCAAATTTTTCTTAAAAGGTTCCGTCATCCTCTGTGGCAAAAATAATATATTGCTCTCTAATTCTAATTTGATCACTTCCCCGAATTTACTTTTGACTACTGTGACGTTTAAAATTTGATACTTATCATCGGGAACCAGTTCATCCATACCAATTTTTGGTTTTGATGATGATACAGCAGCAGCATTTAGACATTTTAAATCCATTTTTCTCTACAAATAAAAATATAATAAATTATATTTAGTAAATAATAAATTTTTCAAAAATAATTGCTAATAAATTAATATTTACCTGAATTATTCAAAATAGTATTCAATTTCAATATTAAATTCAATATCACATAAACTTGAGATCTTTAGTTGTTGAAGATGAAACTGTATTTGACAAATAGCTCACATGAGCCCATATTTATATTGGAGAAATTTATTACAAGAGATTATTACAAGAGAAATTTATTACAAGAAATGATAATCGTCTTAGAGGGTGGCTTTTCAACCTTCTCAATCTCATGTGTAGATAATCACAAATTTTACTAGATAATTCTTAATAGCATTCAAATGATATTATTGTTAAGAGCACATTCTTCATCGTCTGTGTACTTAGTTGGGTTCTCAATATAATAGAAATCTACCCTATTAAAGATTAGATTATTTTTATATTCAAATACGAAAAAATTATTAAATAATGCTGTCTGACATATTGTTGAAATTTATAACAAGAAATGATAATCGTCATAGAGGGTAGCTTATCAACCTGCCAATTAAAAATCACTTAACTTTTTGGCTCTTCAAATAACGTCAGACCGTCTGGCCTCGATGGTTTTTACATCTGCATGCAGTAGAGGGTGGCTTTTCAACCTTCTCAATCTCATGTGTAGATAATCACAAATTTTACTAGATAATTCTTAATAGCATTCAAATGATATTATTGTTAAGAGCACATTCTTCATCGTCTGTGTACTTAGTTGGGTTCTCAATATAATAGAAATCTACCCTATTAAAGATTAGATTATTTTTATATTCAAATACGAAAAAATTATTAAATAATGCTGTCTGACATATTGTTGAAATTTATAACAAGAAATGATAATCGTCATAGAGGGTAGCTTATCAACCTGCCAATTAAAAATCACTTAACTTTTTGGCTTTTCAAATAACGTCAGACCGTCTGGCCTCGATGGTTTTTACATCTGCATGCAGTAGAGGGTGGCTTTTCAACCTTCTCAATCTCATGTGTAGATAATCACAAATTTTACTAGATAATTCTTAATAGCATTCAAATGATATTATTGTTAAGAGCACATTCTTCATCGTCTGTGTACTTAGTTGGGTTCTCAATATAATAGAAATCTACCCTATTAAAGATAAGATTATTTTTATATTCAAATACGAAAAAATTATTAAATAATGCTGTCTGACATATTGTTGAAATTTATAACAAGAAATGATGATCGTCATAGAGGGTAGCTTATCAACCTGCCAATTAAAAATCACTTAACTTTTTGGCTTTTCAAATAACGTCAGACCGTCTGGCCTCGATGGTTTTTACATCTGCATGCAGCCTTTTTTTTTTTTCTTTAAAGTAATTAAGCGACTCTCATTAAATGGACAAAATGGCGTTAAAATTAACTGGACAATAACCATGGTGACGCTAATGGACGTCGGACGACCCACCATTCGCCCGGCCAATCAAATCCAACGGTGCCATATTGAATCACCCCTTTTCCCACCCATCCAATGAAATCCAACGACGCCATATTGAATTACCTTTTTCCCCACCCATCCAATGAAATCCAGCGACGCCATATTGAATTACCCCTTTCCCCACCCATCCAACGACGCCATATTGAATTAATCCTTTCCCCACCCATCCAATGAAATCCAACGACGCCATTACCCCTTTCCCTTAGTACCCTCCCCTCTGACGCCATATTGAATTACCCCCCACCCCTTAAACTTGTACACACCCCTTTGATTGACACCATATTGAAAAACCACCCCCTTACCCCTGAATTTACAACATTAATGTAATCTTTCTAATATCGTTAGCCACAAAATTTAAATAATTTATCTTTCATGGCAGCATAAAAGAGTTGGAAAGATAATTATTCTTTAGTAACTATTAAAACGAGTGCAAATTCTCTTCTTTTTTGCTTTCCCTTTACTTACATTTAACTCATTTTGAGGCAATAAATCTAACATCCATTTTGAGGATATTAGACACTGAGAATTAAAGGCTAGAGCAGCGGGAAAGTAACGGGTAGAAGCTTAACTGGATGATATGTCATTTTAAGTATATAGTAAAAAAATAATTAAATGCTCAATGACGGTATTTTAAACTAGATAGTTGTAAACATCTATTTAGATAAATTATAAAAAAAATCCAGAAAAATGCCAGTATTAGTAGACTAATAGTGTAGTTTATGTTTAATTTGTAACTTGTCAATTGATTTAATTTACTATGTCACATATTCTTAATGAAATCGTTGGATGATAAAGGCTAAACAACCGTATTACTATTTTTGGATATCACTAAATGCATGCAAGTCATTAAATAAATAAATTAAAGTGTTTGTTTCGAAAATTTTCCGAATACACCCTTGATTAGCACTTTTATTTTAGACCCCATCAACTCAAGGATTAAAGCGACCCCGGAAATGTTCCCGTTCTTTTTAAATCCCTTCTGATTCAATTTTTGTTTCAGGCAAAATAATAATGCAACCTAATTTCGAATTAGTGAAATAGAGAAATTCACAGAAACGAAGAGAAGCAGTGATAAAAAGAAAAATAGAGAGAAAGAGAGGAAGAATACTGCGAAAAAAATGGGTATTGATTTTTGGCATCTTACATTTTATTTAAAAATAATCATTATCCGTAAGCGGAAAATTTCGAAAGCCTATTCATTAATTATTAGTCCATTTTTGTAAATAGATTTATTATGATAGCGTTTTAATAAGAATATTAAAAAAAGCATTTCTTCAAGTTAAACAAGCTACTTTAGTATATCCCAAACTTAAAAAAGCCAATTGATTGGCGTGGCAGATATTTGGCATCAGCGGTTTACCAAAATACAAGTATGATTTTATTCACATGAATCTTAATGTTTCAGTATCTATTCTTTGTTATTTAATTTGTAATTTAGATATATGAATGGACGGACGCCTGCATTGCAAGAACATAGCTTATCAGATGTAATCTACTGAGCACATTTGCGACCGTCTATAGGTTCCAGTAAAGCTAGATTCAGTTAGAAGGTAAATAAGCCAGTTGTATGGTAGTGCGGTGCACGTGTGGTGCAATTTTGTTGTAGAACTTCGGAGTGAAGGTTCCCATAGAAGTTAGTATAGAAGGATTACAAAAAAACGTAACCTATATAGGGGCTTAATATAAACAATATAATAATTATTTTTTTCAATAAAAATTTGTATATTTTAATTTAATATTTAAACAGAGTGAACCATAATGCAATTATAAAAAGTGTAGAAATTCTTTTATATAAATAGCTATTTTAACGTTATGTTGTTTATGAAATATTATTTGTTTTCCGATTGGTGATTGCTTGTCGACGTTGGTAGTGCAATGCAGAAAGTTAGAAGTTTGCAAACTTCTACACTGCACCACAACACACCTACTTCAGGTTACATCTATTTGAACCCTTGCGTTTGAACTATGCACGTTATACTTAATATCTGGGATAATACAGGTATTATCCCAGATAATACCTGCGTATTATCTGGGAGTGTCCCACCTCTTCGAGACGAATATAGACGAAGAGTTCTGACTCTCTGATATATCAGAGAGTTAGTGAGTAGAGACAGTGCTTTTACATCCGTATAATATCTCGATAACTCAGTAAAAAAAGTCTCTGAGTAGACACCGATATGGTACCTCTTCAACACTCGCTGCAACTCTCTCGAAAACATTATCTGTGGCATTATTTCTCTAACACACCGAAAATAACTCGCGCTCATTATATCTTTTAAGTTAAAAATAACTGAAATAAATATAATTAAGTTTAATAATAAGTGAAATAAGTGTAATTTAGTGTAAATAATTTACAAGTGTCTGAATATCAATAAATTATAAAGTTAAAACAGAGCTTCACTGCAATTACACAGTTTCCAAATCACATCTACCTCATTACTAAATGCATCTTTAAATAGTAAAAAAGAAAACAAAAGCATATGTACACCATATGCATCCCTAAGTGATTTGAATTGAAAACACAAATCGATTCAAAATATATTGGTCCTTCGAGCCATCTCGAAGGCTGTTGAAGATCCGTCTTCAACAAGATATACATCAAAATTGTCTGCATGCAATCATCATCGAAGGCTTCTCAAAAACAACAGCGACAAACGTTTGGTCAAGTGAGTCCTGACATCCATTACATCCATTACATTTATCGAATTCAACAGCAAAAAAAGAAACACGGTCAACTAGATATTAGTATTTCTTGAAAATAGTTTGTCATCTTTATTGGTAGTCAGCATAATTACAAAATAGTAATTGCAGAATATTTCAAAACTGCTGGTAAAATTGCAAAGGCAGTATTCACTAGAGTTTCAAACTGGCTTCAGGATAACAGAATAACACAAAGTAGAGTAAATGCCTACGTAATTAGAGAAACTCAATTACGTGAGGCATATAATAAATACACTAATTCCCAAAACGAAATTGAAGAATAAGATACTGATTGTATTGATACGGAAAATCGAGATGCTACTGAAGATCGGTATTTTGAAACTCTTAGTGAAATTAAAACTATTATAGATAATCTAAATTCTGAAAATACTAGCAGAATGATTTCATCTACTCCTGTGTCCCAACAACCTTCGCCAACGGTAACTAATCAAAATATGAAACTGCCCGAAATTAATATTCCAATATTTTCTGGGGGTATTACACAATGAGAATCATTTTTCCAATTATACAATGCATTAATTCACAATAATGAAAATCTAACCGCTATTCAAAAAGTTATTTATTTGAAATCATTTCTAAAAGTTGAACCATTTTCTATTATCGACTCTGTATAATTGACCCATGATAATTACTCAATTGCGTTGTCGATTTTAGTGCAAAGGTATCAAAATAATTTGGCTGTAATTAACTCATTAATAAATACTATAATTGATTACCCTAAATTAACAAACATTACCGCTAAATCACTACGAGAATTCATTACAGTCAATAAGACCAATCTAGAGTCGTTGAAGACTCACAAATGCCCGGTCAACCATTGGGATCTAATATTACTAAATATCTTAGAAGGAAAATTAGATTTTAACATAAAACGAGCGTATAAGTCAGATCGCGATAATGCCGCTCTACTTACCATAAATCAATTTTTCACATTCCTAGAACAACGGTGCAAAGTCCTGGAACTGTGTTTTAACTGTCTCGGTTCCAAATACTCAGCTAACAATTCCTCATTGGGAGGATGCTCTATTTGCTTGCGACGCCATCACACTTTACTTCATGCGAATTCTATTCATTGTGCATTAACTTCTCGTACTGTGTTGTGATCGTACTCGTCGTAGTTGTGATGACTCGGATGCAGAGGAATAATCATCAACATCTCAACCACGCGTGTCAACTTCAGACGCCACTGTTTCTAAACAGATTGGAGCAGCGCAATGCTCATCTGCTACACAAATAATATTAGCTACTGCTATTGTAACACTTATTGAAAATCAAAATGATAAAATACCAGCACGAGCTTTATTAGATTCCAGTAGCCAAAATTCATTTATTACAAAATCTCTCGTATCTAACCTGAACTTAAAATCGTATGACCAACTTATTGAAATTTCTGAAATAGCAAATAAAATGTTTGATATTACCATACATTCTAATGTATATTCTAATAAACATTTTAAAATCTGTTGCGCAATATTTGATGAAATCTCTACAACACTACCTCAAACATACATCTCACCTAATATATTACAGATACCAGAAGATTTTCACCTAGCAGACCTTAATTACTTTGTCCCGTCAGAAATTGATATTCTAATTGGTGCAGAATTATTTTCTGATTTATTAATACACGGAAACCACAAACTAGGAAAAAATATGCCTTGTTTACAAAACACTTGGCTAGGGTGGACAATATCGGGTAAAATATTGTCAAAAAATTACTTATTTCTAACAAAAATTGTTCAGTCGCTAATGTATCTCTGTTATTACAGACAACGGTATCTAATGATGAGTTAGATAAATCGTTTTAGAAATTTAGGGCGATAGATAATATTCTTGAAACCCTATCTATTAAACCTGATGAGGATTAGCTGAACTATTATTTACTTCTACCACAAAAATATTACCTAATGGAACTTTTCAAGTAGATATTCTGTTATTATCAACACAAGAATATTTGAAAATGGGTAATTCATTCTTTATGACCAAAAAGAGATTTAGTAATTTAGAAAAAAAATTTTAAAAGAAGGAAAACTTATAAAATGACTGTAAACAATTTATAAAGGAATATTTAGATTTAAAACACAGTTGAGCAAACACATTAGAATTTCAAACTATTGATAACCGCAATAAATATTTTTTACCTCACCATTGCGTCATCAAAGAAAGCAGCTCTACTACAAAGCTACCTGTAGTTTTTGATGGCTCAGCTAACATTTTAACAGGAATATCTCTAAATGACATTTCACTAAAAGGTTTCCAGGTACAACCTGATTTATATGATATACTCTGTAGATTTAGAACATTTAAATACACATTAACTACTGACATAAAAAAAATGTTTCGGCAAATAAAGGTAAATGTTAATCAAACTTATTTACAGAATATATTGTGGAGCGATCAACCAGATGATCCGTTATGCTGTATAGAATTAAACACCGTTACATTCGGCACCCTTTCTTGCAACTTGCGTTCTAAAAGAACTGGCTGATAGACACAATAATACATACCCTCTTGCTACTCAGGCATTACATGAACAATGTTATGTCGATGATATTTTATCGGGCACTAATTCATTTAATACTCTGAAACCATTATATCATGATTTAAACACAGTATTGAACTCTGCGAACTTTGAACTTCACAAATGGTCCTCTAATAATGAACATTTTTTAAATGACATTGATATTTTTCCTACCCCTAACAAAGTGCTCAAATTCACTGAAACTGTCAACTCCAATAAGGTATTAGGACTTTCATGGAATTATAAACTGGATTCATTGTCCATCTTAATACCAGATCACTCAATCAAATCCACCTATACTAAGCGCAAAATATTATCACTCCTGTCCCAGATGTTCGACCCGTTAGGTTTCACCAGTCCAGTACTAATGACTGGAAAAATAATCATACAGCACATGTGGGTAACAAAAATGGATTGGGATGACACTATTAGTAAACAATTATGTGATAAATGGATCCCTTTAATTAGTAACACTTCGGTATTACACAATTTAAATGTACCTCGTTACCTCTTTGATAAAAAGAAAATAACACGCATTGAAATTCATGTATTCTCTGAGGCAAGCATGAAAGCTTACGCCGCTAGCGCTTACATTAGAGCTATTTATGCAGATAATCACTTCAAAAACTAAAGTAGCTCCCAAAAAACCCTCACCATTCCCAAACTAGAACTATGTGCAATGCACTTAGCCGTAAATTAAATCATCAATTAACGAAAGTATTAACATCAAAATTGATTCAATTCACTTCTGGTCAGATTCTAAAATTGCAATATGCTGGATTTCTTCACATCCCTCGCGTTGGTCAGTCTTTGTCGCTAATCGAGTGGTTTGAATGAGTGGCTATTTAATTGAGTGGCTAAAGCTGGACATATTAATATCTGTAGTATTTGGTGCAAGTACTATCGCTGAGGCTCGCTATCTTTATTTTGTGTCTAGCCCAGAGTTTTTTTTGAGGGGAGCTAAGAATTATAAACTTAATACAAAAGTAAATACACCAAAAAAATGGGTGGCTAATTAATAAAAATAATCCATCAATTGGTCGTTAAGTAACTAGTTATTATTTATTTTATAAATAAAACTAAAAGTAATCAAAAAAATAATATAGCCGGTCCACACTTCTACTGAATTCTGCACTTTAGTCTCTACTAAATTAACATCACTGATCGGCTAAACCATTTTATTATGATTCAAGCAACCATGAATAGATAAGTCTAGTTTTCACTTGGAAGTTATCACTTCCTGTAAGCAGACCAAAGAAAAGATGAAATGATTTTATACACGGTATATGTTCCATGTATAGTTTCTATAAATGTCTATATGTATATATATGTTACATATATAACTATAAATAGTTATATAATTGTCTATAATTTAAACAATTTACACATGTATACAAATCAATTTGCTATTGTAAATGTTGTTATTCAGCCTCTGGGCGTTTTGATCCGGATGATTTAATAATTTGGAGAGGTTGTTTTTTTTTCTTTAATTTTATGGTTTTTTTTGTCTAGGGCATAGACATTATACACATATGAAACGTGAAGCAGTGCCTAGAAATATTTTACGCATTATGTTGTCACCAATCAATGTTTGGCGGCAACGAGATTCTAGCTCAACGAGGGAGTTCTTAGTTGAACTATCTCGAACTGGTTACGCCTTTACTGAGCTGAAATCTGTTTTGTTTGAAGTTTGATGTTGGGTGGATAGATGTCGGTAGCATCGAATATTGTCAACAATTCGAAAAAAGGGGATGGTTTCATGCTTACCACATGTATGAATATAAAGATGCCGTCGCGGCACAATCATAATAGGCGTCTTTACACTTATCCACAATGGGGTAAGCATGCTCGTGATTGCAGCAGTGATGGAGATGAGTAAAAGAAAAGGGAGGGAGAGAGAGACAGATGATAGAAAAGATCTTGAAAATAAAATTTTGAAGATGTGAATAGAAATCTTACCTATAAAATATTATGTGAGGTATAAGGACTTTACCACTGCACCACAAAACCGACATCCAATATTTTGGGTTGGGTATATAAATTGAAATTTGTCGAATAATAATCTGCATATTTAATATAAAATTGCCTGAAATCTTTGCCAGGATGCTATTTGAAAGGATTATAAGTGCGAAAATTTGTTCTAGAAATGTGATAATCTGAACTAAATCTAAATTAACATATTTAGCCATATGCAAAGTATAAAATATAAAATTATTATAAAAGGTGTCATACATAAAGGTTTTATAACAATAAATTGTTATAAAAATTAAATTTAGTCTATTAATTAAGAGAACGACATGATATGTATTGATGAATGTCATGCTCACCAAATCAGATTCTATTAAGCATATAGTCTTTTAATGTCTAGTAATTTTAATAATTTATAATTCCCCAATATTATTGTCTGTTGTGATTATATTCTTACAACAAATAAAACTTAAATAGTCTAATTCCATTGTCCTAAAATATATATGACGAATCTAATACATATTTAAAATCAGTGCTTTCCATTCAAAAGCTTCCAATTCGATAGCATCATTTAACTTTATAAAAGGCCTAGGGCCCATAGTCATATTTAATCCAACATCAATTAATATATTATCATTTATTGTAGAACATCTTGTACTTGATAATAAAGGTTTTGCTTAATTCTTTTCACTAATTTCATATTCAAACTTGTCTAATAGTTTAAACAGATTTTTATCAATTTGATCAGCACTTAAAACACATTTATTTTCAGAAGGCGTTATGTTTATACAATTTTTGCACAGCTACTAATTTTTTTTTTCACAGTATATTTGTCTTGTCTGTTTGAATCGACCTATTATGAGAATTATCAAAACCAAGCCATTTTGCATATACCATGTTGCCTTTTTTCTTTAACACTTTTTCAACTAAATAGATATCTGGTTGCTTTGTCTTCTGTAATTCATAATTATAGAATGATCCTCTTATTGGCCGTTTATTTAAATGAAAATTTAAAAATCCAACAAATATGTCACAGGATTAGTTTATCTGATTTTGATAATTTTAAATAGTTCGGTGGTCCAGTTAGGTGTGTACCCTTTGCTACTGAATCACCAGATTTATTTTTTAGTAGTTCGGCCCAAATATATTTAGAAAAACAATCAATAACAAGCAGAAAATATTTAAAGTGATTATTTTCTTTTGCATATGTATCCATTTGAGCAAGATCTGCTTGCCATAAATCGTCTAACCCTTTAATAATTGTACGTCTCCTCTGAAAATTCCATCTTAGTGCTTTATGTAGTTCATTAACAACTTAATTTTCTTCTTTCGATGCCATTTAGTGCATTATCACTTTAAATATTAAATAACAGGTGTCTAGAATCTTAGCCAACTACCTTCAGTCCAGAGGTATTGTTCCTGGTTGTTTATCAGCTTTGAAATAATTAAGATTTTCTATCTTGTCGCAATTATTAAATACATCCAGCAGAACCTTAACTAATGTTTTCATTATATCTTCAATCGTGTTGTTAAACTCAGCTCTACTACTATCAAATAATGTCGATAATTCTTTAATTTTTGCTTCTAAAGTATTGATTAATACTTTTGAAGCTATATTATTATATGGCCAGTAGTTTTATAAAATTCAATTTTATTAGGGCTCGAGGTCCATGTATTAGTAATAAAGTTATATCTTGGAGAATGAGTAATTTCAATATTAGCAGAATGCTGAAAATAGCTATCATCTTCTTCATCATCCTCCTCCTCCAGCTCGTCCATTTCGTTGTTCCATTTCCTCCTACTATTTCTCGTCCTTCCCCTAGTCTACTTCCTCATCTATCTTGTCAATTTGATCTACTTCAGATATCTCTTTTTTTCATATTTCTTCACATTTTTCATTTCGTTTCCATTTATTTCTGACGTTTTATTTTTAACAACCACATTGTCTTCTGCTAATTTTTTTAAGTGATCAGTAATAAGTGTAAAAATTCGGTTTAATGTACTATTTTCATTAGAACGTCCCAATTTTAAGGCTAAATATTTTTTTCGAACATCATTAGCTAATTCTAAAATTTTTCTTTTGCGGGCAGCTTGCGACTTATCTAGGAGCTTTATGATTATATATATAACTATTTTGTGAAAATAAAATTAGTCATGAACCTTTATATATACACCAAAACCACTTCGATATCGACCACCATTTAATTCCAATTCTTTGATAATTTCTAATGGCTTAACTTTATTACTATTCCAACATTGTTGACAAATGTTTTTACAATAATTGTAGGATATATCTGGTGTGACATGTTCATCCAAAATATGCTTCAAGTTAATATCGTCTTGTTTAAAAGTACCATCACATTACAATTGTCTCTTATTAATTGCTTATGGATTTGAGAATAAGTTTGACATAGATATGCGACGTTGATAGATTAGTGTCACCCCATTGAAATATATCCCCTAATTTTATCCTGATTATGACATGACACATCATCGAATATAAATACAGAGTTTTCTTTAGCTTCTTCAGGATCAATGACTAATTGATTATCTTTATATGGGAAATATTTTATGTCTTTAACTTGCTGCAATACATTTTCCAATAATTTATACTTAGGCTGATAGATTTAGATTTTAAATATAGGTAAATAGTAGCAAATTTTAATCCATTTCGATCCAATAATACAGTTAAGAATAAATTTGTTTCGCCACGCCCGCCCGGTCCACAGAAAATTTCGCGAACATAATTTTGTGGTAGTTCGCTGTGTATATTTATTTCATATGTCGAATCATCAAAGTCCAAATTCTGGATAGTAAATTTCAAATCTCTTCTTACTAAAGACATTTTTGTAACTACTATGGAGATGAAAACGAATTGACTATATAAATGAATTCATTTTGCTGATACGGTTTAGTAATATGAAACCTATTGACTACAGAAGTGCGGGTGTATTAAATTCATTAATTGATAAACTTCCCTTTGAGGCCCATCTCCGTCATTATCAATATATCGCATCCAGGCACGCAAATCCAGAAGCGCCTGGCACGTGGTGATCCTGGAATCAACCCATTAGATGCAGCTGGCAAGCAACACGACCTCGCATATAACTCAAGTTCTGCATTATCTGATAGACATAAGGCGGACAAAGAATTAGAAGATCGTGCTTGGGAACGAGTGAAATCAAAAGATTCCAGTTTTGGTGAAAAATCTGCATCTTGGTTAGTTTTAAATACAATGAAAGCTAAAAGAAAAATGGGAATGGGGCTTTCATTCAAAACACACGTTATCGATCCTACATCGAAAGCGTTAAGAAAATATAAGAATCATAAAAATTTACGAAAATTAAGCTTAGAAGGATCAAAAGCAGCCCGCTTGGTTATTAAAATAGCAGGTGGTCGAAAAAATATCCGTGTGCCACACGTTATTCCATTTGACCATAAATCTAGGAGATCTTTACCAATGTTGTCTATTTTATCTGCCTTGGGAGCAATTGATGCCCTAGCTGGTGGAGCGTCTACTGTAGCTAAAAATATAATAGATATGAAAAAGATAAAAAATGGAAATTTTACAGTAAATTCCCACCTTAATCTATTACTCAACGAAGAAAAACGTTTTACATTCCTATCTGCACCTTTTACTATCCAATATTAGAATTTTCGAATATACTTGGTTTTTTTCCAATTTTCATCGACTATCGATCGTCGCGAGGTGGCTACAGTTATCAGCTGCCTTCCAATTCCAAAATTTGAAAATTTTGTGCTTATCGAGAATTTCACAATAAATTCCCACCATTTCACTAGTACCTAA
Organism: Platypus cylindrus; assembly: GCA_949748235.1. Lineage (NCBI taxonomy): Eukaryota > Metazoa > Arthropoda > Insecta > Coleoptera > Curculionidae > Platypus > Platypus cylindrus. The sequence continues at coordinate 48,105,311 of OX456488.1, read as the reverse complement.
CGAGGTGAAACATTTCACATTCGTTTTTTATTCTTATCTGCACATCGTCTTCTCAATTATTCGAATTTCCGAATATATTTTGTTCTTCAACTTCATCGACAATCGATCGTCACGAGGTACGTGCATTTATCTGCTTCCTACAATCAACTGGTGCCATAATTCTGACCACTGTGCGTGCGACGTTCTTGCCGCCCCCGTAACTGGAGACACTATCAGCACCCGACGACGTCATCATCACCACGACGAAAATCATTGACTGGAAGGTGAACGTAATGTATTGCATTTAGATAAGCACTTAAGGTAGATCTATACAATTTACTAATTGTTGCATGAATTTTCATTGAGGAAAACTTTTTCCTTATTTTCCTTACAAAAATTATAACTAGTCGTATCGCAGAATTTTACTTTAGTTAAAGGCATGTTTTTTCACATATTATCTGTTTTGCATCTAGGATAATATTGGTAGTTATAACTGATAGTATTAAACAATAATTTTCTTATGTGAGGGCATGTTTATAATAAATTACACGTTAGCATTACTTATTGCACGTTAGATACCGTTTTCATTAATAACATTTATCTCCTTAATTTAAAGATAAATTTATAGAATCATTTCATTGAAACTTAATTTTCAGAATTGTCTGATCTATGTTATTTTTCTCCATAGAATATTTTATTATTTGATTACATTTTATTTTATAAACAATAAATAAGTTTATTAGTTGGAGCAAAGGTCTATCTTTTATTATTTTTTAACACCTCCGTGTTTCCCCTTTAATCCATAGGCTGATCTATATACATACGATCTTTAGCACTAATAAATTAATGTCGGTGAATGCCCGTGCATCGACATGGAGTAAGTTGGAAAAAACTACCAACTCGGTTTTATTTACAACCAGTCCGAATATTCAACAAAATACAAAATTGGAATTACAAACCATACTGCTGAGTTTAAAATTAGTGAGTGGGAGAGTGTGGAGCGATTCTTCGCCCCAATATTTATTTAATCTGTTTCATCAATACCGAAACTCGATTCAAGCTTGTCGATACTCTGTTGTGTGGAGGCAGTAATGTCAATATTATTTTTAAAGGGTGCTTTTAAATTTATTGGTAATAGGAGAAATCATGGTAACGAGTAATCAAATCTTAGCATTAAAAAGTATAATTAACAGCATTGAGTATCCACTCAAATTCCATGATTATTTTATAAAGATATTGAGTAATCAATTAGAGCTACCAGAAGAAATGGTATCAGAATATTTCAAGCCTTGTTGGGGACATCGCACAGATACAGATGATGATGATTGTGACGTAATTGATGGACCTCTACATACACATAGGATTGACTGCACCATATGTGAAAAAATTGTTTTAAATCGATATATTTGAATGGTTTTGTATTTATTATATTTTTATATCAGTTTATAATAAAAAATAAACATTATATTACGGAATTAGTTATGTTAAGTTATACGTAGCTACCTGCTTACCTTCGTCTATCAACAGGTCTGAACTCGAAAATTGTCAGTTTAGTTGGCATACATTGTATAACGATTTTAAGTATAACAAACGACACAGGCATATAATAATTCTCATTTATTTAAAACATACAAGTAGTTTAAGTAAAGGTAATTTTATAATTATTATTATAAAATTTTCTCCAATCTACGTCTCAAAATGTTGTATAATATATATTTAATCAATATACATATAAAAAATCATAATATAACACGTGTTTCGGTATAAACCATCCTCAGATATTATGACAAGAATATAATTATGAAAAGAAATATTTATGAAAAGTAATTCAAATTGACAATTAAGAAAATTATGGCAATATATGTAATTCAATGACTTTAGCGAACCAGTTTAAAATTTATAATTATTGAATTTTAAGTTATTGAAAATTAAATAGGTTTCAAAATTGGAAATTATATTAACGCAATTATAGTTGGTATCTTTTTTGAATTTAGCAATCTCTAATTTTTCTAGCAAATCTAGTTTTGCACCTTCTTTACATTGATGTAACAGGTGCACATCATCAGGAATAGAAAATGTATGATTGTTCGTAAAAATATAATGAGCAAAGATCGTACTATTATCTAAAGATAAATTTTGATTAACAATTTTTTTATATTTGTTAATATAATATTGATGTTCTTTCAATCTCTTTTCAATTTTTCTGCCAGTTTGTCCTACATAAATAGTTATGCAATCTTGACATTTTAAACTATATACTCCAGATTTAGATAAAAAATGTATTTTGTCTTTAGTTTTTATCAAATTTTTAGCTAAAGTGTTATCTGTTTTGAAATTTATTCGAAAATCATAATGTTCAAAACAATTTTTAATTTTATAAGAGATTTCTCCAAAAAACGTAAAACAAAAATTATTTAACGGTAGTTTATAGTTCAAGACATTGTAAAAAAATTTATATTTATATACATATTTATTATAAAGTTTTTTGATTGAATGCAATGAGAAATAATTTTTGATCGCCAAATTTTTTAAAATATCTATTTCTTTTTGAAAATTCTCTTTAGATAAAGGTAAATTAAACAATCTATAGAACAGTGAATTAAAAGTAGCAAATTTATGTGAATAGGGAGAATTAGAGATATATTGAATTATGTTATCCGTAGAAGTTGGTTTTCTATATATCTGGAAATCTAAAGTATAATCTTTTTTTGTAATTAGTAAATCTAAAAAAGTTAATTTTTTATCGTTTTCTCTTTCTAAAGTAAATTTAATTTTATTATGTAATGTATACGTAAATTCTAAGAATTGATTCCAATGTTTATTATCTTTCCAAATGATAAAGATATCATCAACATATCTTCTATAAAATAAGATTTGATTAGAAAAGTTGCTATTTAAAATTTTGGCTTCTAAATTTTCCATAGAAACTTCTGCTAGAAAAGGTGATAAACATGATTCCATAGCTAAACCTGTTTTTTGTCTATAAATATTATTATTAAATTGAAAGAAATTTTGATTTAACACTAAATTAAGTAGAGAGATTAAATCTTTCCGTATCAAATAAGTTGTCTTTGATTTTATTAATTTATTTTCAACTAATGAAACACATTCTGATGGAGGAATAGATGGAAAAAGATTTTGAACATCTAACGAAACTAAAAACAAATCTTTAGGAAGATTTAAATTTAAAAGTTTATTTGAACAAAAATTGTTAATCAAAATTTATCGTTAGATAATAGCACGATCTTTGCTCATCATATTTATACGAACAATCATATATATATATGTATCTTGAAGCCTTTCTACCCTCAAATGGTGTAGGCTTGTTAGTCTTTATCTTTTCTTTTTTCCTTTTTTTTTTTTTCTTTTTTTGTCTATGCTTCTACGTTTTCGCTTCCCGTCCCTGCGTCGCAAAACTTTCTCCATTCCTTCCTGTTGTTTGCCATCCTGCTAGCTTCACTCATCGTTATTCCTCTTCTTTGCAAAATCTTTTCTATCATTTCATTCCAAGTAGTTTCAGGTCTTCCCCTTTTTCTTTTCTATCCAGGTCTAGCTTCCCATACCCTTCTTACTTGTCTTTCTTGTCCCATTCTTTTCAGATGGCCCCACCATCCCAACTGCCTCTTCTCTATGTATTCGTGTATCGCCTCCATTCCCAGTTCTTTTCTTATTTCTTCGTTCCTGATTCTTTCTCTCTTTGTCACTCCCTTTACTCTCCTCATGTATTTCATTTCTACCGCTTGAACTTTACTTATTTCCTTTTTATCTATTATCCATGTCTCACATCCAAATGTCAGTATTGGTCTTATTATTGTTTTATATACGTTTATTTTTGTTTTCCTTGTTATTTCTTTTTTCCCCACAATCATATTGCTGATACTGTAAAACACTCTCATTGCTTTTTCTACCCGACTGTTAATTTCTTCCTATTGCTTTCCTGAACTAGATATTTCTACTCCTAGATATTTCCATTTCGTCACTTGCTCCAATTTTACCTTATCTACCATGATTTTTATCTCCTGTTGTTCCCCAATTACCATTACTTTTGTTTTCTCTTTGCACATTTCCATTCCGTTCTCTCTAAGTGTTTCATTCCATATATTTATGTTTGCCTGCAGCTCTTTTTCATTAGATGCTACCACCATTATATCGTCTGCGAATGCTCCACTCTTTACTTCAACTCTCTCCATATAATTCCATCCCACTTCAAGTCCTCTAGTTCTTTCTTTCGCCTTTCTTATTATTCTGTCCATGTAGATATTAAATAATGTTGGACTTAGTCCTCCTCCCTGCCTTAGTCCGTCTTTCGTTTTAAATTTTTTCGATTGTTTGTTATTGACTATTACGCTATTTGAGTTTTCTTCATATATTTTTTTTATTAAGCCTATCATTTTCGTGCTTATCTCTTTCTCTGCCATCATCCTCCACAATCTATCTCTTCCTACTTTGTCGAAAGCTTTTTTCAGATCTAAAAATCCCATATATACTTTTTCCTTCTTTCTGCTTGCTTTTTCGATTATCTGTTTTATCGTGAATATATTGTCTTGAATGCTCTTTCCTTCCCTAAATCCTGACTGTTATTCATCCAGTGTTTTGTCGATTTTATTTCTTAATCTCTCATTGATCATTATTTCCAGCACTTTCATATTGGTGTTTATTAGTGTAATCCCTCTATAGTTATTACAGTCCTTCCTGTCCCCTTTCTTGTATATTGGCACTATCATTGCATGCTGCCATTCTCTTGGTATTCTTTGTTCTTTCCATATTTTTTTATACACCTCAATCATTATTTTCCTTCCCTCTTCCCCCATATATTTTACCATTTCTGTTGTTACTGTGTCGCTTCCTGGCGCTTTCCCATTCTTTAATAGCTTTATGGCCTTTTCCATTTCTTCCATCTTAAACTCTTCCTCATCGTCCCTGCCTTCAGCTCTGCCTACATTGGCTACCTCTCCTATATCAGTCCTCTCTCTCTTTTCTGACAGCAGCTCTTCAAAATATTGCTTCCATCTTTCCTTTATTTCCTTTTCCTGCTTTAATAGTTCTCCTCCTTTATTCTTTATATATGTCGCGCAGTTGGCCTTTCCTTTTCTTACTGTTTTCAGTCTGCTGTAGAATATTTTTTTCCCCTCTGCTGCTTCGTTTTCTAATTTCTTGCCAAATTCTGCCCATTCATTTCTTTTCGCCTCTAATACTAATGTCTTCACTATTTTCCTTTCTTCCTTGTAGCACTGATACGTTTCTCTCGTTTTTTTTGTAGATATTCCTTCCATTTTTCTTTTTTTATTCTCACTCTTCTCTTGATCTCTTCTGTCCACCATGCCGTTTGTTTTATTTTCTTATTTCTTTTTATTCTTCCACACACTTCCGAGCTTGCTTGTAGTATTATCTTTTTGAGTTCCTCCCAGCTCTCTTCCAAACTTAATGTCTTCCATTTCTCATTTCTACTCTCAATCATCCTCTTCATTATTTCTCTATATTTCTTTGCCACCTCTCCGTCTTTTAGTCTATACGCTTTTATTTTCTCATATTCTGTCTTATCTTCTTTTCTCTCTCTGTTGTCTGCTTTTAATGGTTTCTTTATCTTTGTTATTACCATATAATGATCACTTCCCACTTCCGGTCCTCTTGACACTTTTACATCTACTATTTTCTTTCTATTTTCATTTCTTGCTACTATGTAGTCTATTATCGATTTTTCCTTTCTGCTGCTCATCTCTCTAGTATACTTGTGTATATCTTTGTGCTTATAGTAAGTATTTGCTATAAACATATTATTGATTCGGCAAAACTCTATCAATCTTTTTCCATTATCATTTCGTATTGTCTCCCCATTCTGGCCCAATATTCTACTCTCTCCTGGTTTTCCCTTTCCCACTCTACTATTGAAATCTCCTGCAATGTATATTTCGCCTTTTGCTCTGTCTACCGCCTCTGTTAACATTTCCCAGAATTTCTCTTTGTTCTCCTTTTTGTCATCTTCATTTGGTCCATACACACTTATTATTGTTATAATGCTCTCGTTATCGTCCTTCATATTTATTGTCAATATCCTTTCTGAACATGCCTCCCATTTTTCTATATTGTGTGCCCATTCTTTTTTTATCATACATGCGACTCCCTCAGCTGCTCTTTTCTCTGTTTCCACTCCGCTATATATAAATACACTTCCTTTCATCATTTTTTGCAGTCCTCTTCCTTTTTTTTTCGTTTCCGTTATTGTAAGTATGTCTACCTTATTTTCCAGGAACTCATCTTCCAGTTCTATTTCTTTTAACTTTATGCTTCGTATGTTCCATGTTGCCAATCTCCATATTTCTACCTTTTTCCTTCTCATTGTTTTCTGCTCCTTTCCCCACTTCTTCTTCAGTTTTTTGTTTGTTTCTGCTTTTCTTCCCAGCTTCCATAATCTATCCTATTTCTATATTGTTCCTCCTTTCTTTTGTATATTTGACACTTTTTGCTAGTTGCCATGTGCTCTACGTCTTTATCTTTCACTCTTGTACAGTTGGCGCATTTTCTCTCATTTTTTCCACAATCTTTCCCTTCATGTCCTTCTTGTCCACATCTGTAGCATACCTCCGTCCTTGTACAGTACTTAGCTACATGCCCATAGCAGCAGCATTTGTAGCATATCGCGATCCTTATATATTCCTCTACCTGTTTTACAGTAAAATCTATCAGAACTTTTCCTTTTTTAGCCACGTACTTGAATATCTCATTGTCAGCTTCTACTACCCAGTCCTCTACATATTGTTTACTGTTCCCGAAGGCCTTTTTTTTAACTGCTCTTAATACTGTCTTCACCTCTATAGTCCCCACCATTTTTCTTATTTCTTCATTTTCCCTTATTATTTCATTTATTATTTCTTCTTCAGTATACCCTTGCTCAACTTTTTTTATTATAAACATCGGCTTTGTTTCTTTCATTTTCCTCACTGTTATTCCTTGTACTTCCTCCAGTTTCTTCCCTATCTGCTCCTGTTGTAGCTCATTTCTACACTTCATCACTACCAATCCACTTTTGTATTTCTTTATTTCCTTTATACCTTCTGCCCCTACTTCTTCTATCGTAAGTTTTTCACGTATTTTTTCCATTACCTTCTCACCTTCTACCGCTTTCACTGTTATTTCCCTTATTTTTTCCGGTGTTTTCCATCCCTTTATATTTTTTGTATCATTTTCTTTTTTCTTTCCTGTTATAGCCGCATATGTCTTTTTGCTCATATCTTGTGTTCTTGTAGCTCCCCCTATCAATTCCGTCAATTTGGCTTCCAATTTGTCCATTCTGGTTTCAAATTGTCTCTCTATTTTTTCCAGCCTTTGCTCTACCTTATCTGTTTTCTCTGTTTTTTGTTTTTTTTCTGCATTCTCCATGCTTTCATATACAGTAGCAGTCATTTTACCTAATATTTTTTCCATGTTTTGTATTCCTTTTTCGCTTTCTTTCCGTGTTATTCCTTCTTGTCTTTTATACTCCTCTTTAAATATCCAAACCTCCCTTTGCATCAATGTGATCTGTTTCAATATTTCTTCCGACACTCCGCCTGTCTTTTCTCCAGTATCTTCTCCTATCTTCATTCTCTTTTCCCTTTTATCCTAAACCTCACTCATCACCATTTCTCTGTACGATGTATTTACACCCTCCTCATCTTCCTCCTCCGTTGAAGTTCTCCTTTTTCTGTCCTCCACCTTCCCCACTGGTGGCGTTCTTTTCACTTTCGTCGCCTTTTTAAAGGGATTTTTATCCTCCATAATACAATTCCTATTATTATTTTTTAATGAAAAAAAAAAAAAAAAAAAGACAATAAAAAAATAAAAAATAAAACTTTACTGTTCTCCGAACCGAACCACTGTTCACAAACAATCAATACTTTGCTTATCTACGTATCGACTTGCGATTTAAGCATAAACAAGCACCCGACCACTTTCGCTGTCCGAACTAGACTCATACATTTTTTATCTAAATCTGGAGTATATAGTTTAAAATGTCAAGATTGCATAACTATTTATGTAGGACAAACTGGCAGAAAAATTGAAAAGAGATTGAAAGAACATCAATATTATATTAACAAATATAAAAAAATTGTTAATCAAAATTTATCTTTAGATAATAGTACGATCTTTGCTCATTATATTTTTACGAACAATCATACATTTTCTATTCCTGATGATGTGCACTTGTTACATCAATGTAAAAAAGGTACAAAACTAGATTTGCTAGCAAAATTAGAGATTACTAAATTCAAAAAAGATACCAACTATATATATATATGTCTATATGCCTTATACCATCAACTGGTGTCGGCTTGAGCTCTTCTCGTTATCCTCCTATTCCTCACTTCCTATGCATCTCTCCCACTCCTTCCTGTTGCAAGCAGTTCTTCTTGCGTCATTCAGCCTCATTCCTCTTTCTCTTATTGCTTTTTCAATTCCCTCATCCCATGTAATTTCTGGTCTTCCCCGTTTCGCTCTTCTTCCCTCCCTTGCCTGCCAGACTCTCTTTACTTGCCTCTCTTCACTCATTCTTACCAGATGTCCCCACCATCCCAACTGCCTTCTGTGGATGAACTCCACCACTGGTTCTATCTCCAACTCTTCTCTTATTGCGCTGCTTCTTATTTTATCTCTTTTTGTTACCCCTTTTACTCTTCTCAAGACTTTCATTTCCACAGCTTGTACCCTACTTATGTCTTTTTGCTCCATTTTCCACGTTTCACATCCGAATGTTAAAATCGGTCTTATTATGGTCTTGTATACATTTATTTTTGTTTCCCTTGAGATTTCCTTGTTCTCCACTATTACTCTATTTATTCTATAATATGCATTCATTGCTTTATTCACCCGCTCCGTAATTTCATTTTCCTGTTTACCACCGCTACTGATCTGCACTCCTAGGTACTTACAACAATCGACCTGTTCTATTCTCGTCTCTTCTATCTTAATTTCTAACTTCCGTTTCTCTCCTATTACCATTACTTTTGTCTTTTCCTTGCACATCTCCATCTCGTATTTTTTAAGCACTTCATTCCATTTGTTCAATTTTCTCTGCAAACTCCTTTCATTCTCCGCCACTAACATCACATCATCTGCAAATGCTCCAGTCGTTATAACCACCCTTTGCATGTTTTTATATCCAACGACTAGCCCTCTTTCCTCTTTATCACTTTCTCTCATTATCTCATCCATATATATGTTAAATAATGTTGGACTCAGTCCTCCCCCCTGTCTTAGTCCGTTCATTGTTTTAAATGTTTCAGATTCTTTACTGTTTACTATTATGCTGTTTACATTCTCCTCATATATCTTCCTTATTAACCTAATCATTTTCTTTTCTATACCCCTCTCTCTCATTATATCCCATAATCTGCTTCTATTTATTTTATCAAATGCCTTCTTTAGATCTAGAAAACCTACATATATATTTTTTTTACTATTCCCTGCCTTTTCCACCATTTGCTTTATAGTAAATATATGGTCCTGTATGCTTCTTCCCTTTCTAAATCCACATTGTGGCTCTTCCAAGGTCTGTTCCACTTTATCGTTTATCTTATTTTTTATTATTTTCTCTAATATCTTCATCCCTGTATTTATTATGTTTATTCCTCTATAGTTCTTACAGTCAGCTCTGTCTCCTTTTTTATGTATTGGTACTATCTGTGCTCTTTTCCATTCCTCTGGGATGCGTTCTTCTCTCCATATTTTGTTGTAAATATATACCAGTTTTTCCATTCCCTTTTCTCCAATATTCTTAATCATTTCTGATGTTATTCCTTCACTCCCTGGAGACTTCCCATTCTTAAGTTCTCTAATAGTCTTTTCCAATTCTTCCCTTTCTATTTCTTCGCCGCCTTCCTCTTCATTATCCACTTCTTGAGATTTACCTTCTCCTACTCTCTTTTTTTCGCTATTTTTATTGAATTTCCCAGTTACACTTCCCTCCAATAGCTCTTCGAAATATTCTTTCCATCTGTTTATCACCTTTTCCTCATCTTTTATTACCTTTCCATTCTTGTCTTTCATGAGCCCTCTGTTTTCCTTTTTATCTTTTCTGCACCCTCTCAAGACACTGTAGAAAACTTTCTTATTTTCTTTACTATTGCTTTCCATTTTCTCACCAAATTCTTGCCATTGTTTCTTTTTTTCTTCTCTCACTAATTTCTTCACTATTTTCCTTTCTTCCTTGTAACACTGATATGTTTCTCTAGTTTTTTTTTGTAGATATTCTTTCCACTTTTCTTTTTTTATTCTCACTCTTCTCTTTATCTCTTCTGTCCACCATGCCGTTTGTTTTATTTTCTTATTTCTTCTTATTCGTCCACACACTTCCGAGCTTGCTTGTAATATTATCTTTTTGAGTTCCTCCCAACTCTCTTCCAAACTTAATGTCTTCCATTTCTCATTTCCACTCTCAATCATCCTCTCCACTTTTTCTCTATATTGCTTTGCCACCTCTCCGTCTTTTAGTCTATACGCTTTTATTTTCTCATATTCTATCTTATCTTCTTTTCTCTCTCTGTTGTCTGCTTTTAACGGTTTCTTTATCTTTGCTATCACCATATAATGATCACTTCCCACTTCCGGTCCTCTTGACACTTTTACATCTATTATGTTCTTTCTACTTTCATTTCCTGCTACTATGTAGTCTATTATTGATTTTTCACCCTTGCTGCTCATCTCTCTAGTATACTTATGTATATCCTTGTGCTTATAGTACGTATTTGCTATAAACATATTATTGATTCGGCAAAACTCTATTAATCTTTTTCCATTATCATTTAGTATTGTCTCCCCATTCTTGCCCAATATTCTACTCTCTCCTGGTTTTCCCTTTCCCACTCTACTATTAAAATCTCCTGCAATGTATATTTCACCTGTTGTTCTTTCTACCGCCTCTGTTAACATTTCCCAGAATTTCTCTTTGTTCTCCTTTTTGTCTTCTTCATTTGGTCCATACACACTTATTATTGTTATAATGCTCTGGTTATCGTCCTTCATCTTTATTGTCAATATCCTCTCTGAACATGCCTCCCATTTTTCTATATTGTGTGCCCATTCTTTCTTTATCATACATGCGACTCCTTCAGCTGCTCTTTTCTCTGTTTCTACTCCGCTATATATAACTATACTTCCTTTCATCATTTTTTGCAATCCCCTCCCTTTTTTTTTCGTTTCCGTTACTGTAAGTATGTCTATCTTATTTTCCAGAAACTCATCTTCTAGTTCAATTTCTTTTCTCTTTATGCTTCGTATATTCCATGTTGCCAATCTACATATTTCTACCTTTTTCCTTCTCATTTTTCCTGCTCCTTTCCCCACCTCTTCTTCAGTTTTTTGTCTGCTTCTTCTTTTCTTCCCAGCTTCCATAATCTATCCTATTTCTATATTGTTCCTCCTTTCTTTTGTATATTTGGCACTTTTTGCTAGTTGCCATGTGCTCTACGTCTGCATGCCCATAGCAGCAGCATTTGTAGCATATCGCGATCCTTATATATTCCTCTACCTGTTTTACAGTAAAATCTATCAGAACTTTTCCTTTTTTAACCACGTACTTAAATATCTCATTGTCAGCTTCTACTACCCAGTCCTCTACATACTGTTTACTGTTCCCGAAGGCCTTTTTTTTAACTACTCTTAATATTGTCTTCACCTCTCTAGTCCCCACCATTTTTCTTATTTCTTCATTTTCCCTTATTATTTCATTTATTATTTCTTCTTCAGTATACCCTTGCTCAACTTTTTTTATTATAAACATCGGCTTTGTTTCTTTCATTTTCCTCACCGTTATTCCTTGTACTTCCTCCAGTTTCTTCCCTATCTGCTCCTGTTGTAGCTCGTTTCTACACTTCATCACTACCAATCCACTTTTGTATTTTTTTATCTCCTTTATACCTTCTTCCCCTACTTCTTCTATCGTAAGTTTTTCACGTATTTTTTCCATTACCTTCTCACCTTCTACCGCTTTCACAGTTATTTCTCTTATTTTTTCCGGTGTTTTCCATCCCTTTATATTTTTTGTATCATTTTCTTTTTTCTTTTCTGTTATAGCCGCATATGTCTTTTTGCTCATATCTTGTGTTCTTGTAGCTCCCCCTATCAATTCCGTTAATTTGGCTTCCAATTTGTCCATTCTGGTTTCAAATTGTCTCTCTATTTTTTCCAGCCTTTGCTCTACCTTATCTGTTTTCTCTGTTTTTTGCTTTCTTTCTGCCTT